>JACDJE010000246.1:818044-1117718 GCA_016647715.1 Pavo muticus
GGGGGGGGCGGGAGAGAAGGAAGGAAGGGGCAGACACCCCACATCACAGAACTGCTTTTCAGCCTGCAGCGAGAGCTGGCCCCTCTCCTCTGCATGGGGATTGCCCAAAGAGGGAAGTCTGGGTCCTCTTCCCCTTCAGCAGGGGCACTCCTCAGCAGCATCACCTCGGGTTAAAACCACAAGGCACGTACCACCGCCTGCATTTCAACAGCCCGCTGCATTGAGCAACAGCCTCTGCAGCTGCAGAGCCTTCCCCCCTTGCTGCCAGATCCTGCTCAGCAGGACACAGGCTGGGGACATGCACGAGGTCGGTGTCTGCAGAACCCCTAGCCCTGCTCAGCTGGCCAAGTGCTGCACCACAACAGTGAAGGCTTCAGCCCTGAAACCCGGCACCACCCTTCTGCCCTCAGAAAGGGCATCACAGCCTCCAGTGCCTTCCTTTCCCTTCTCCAGCCCTGAAGAGTAAACGTGCAGGCAAGACCTTGTCCCACCCAGCCACGCATTGGAGCCCACCTGGGGAATAGAGTCCCTCTGTGAGCCACCCAGACCTCCAAAAACAGTTCCTGGCTTCACAGTGGGACAGAGCCTCCCTTCAGTGCATCCAGCCTGGGTTTCCCAGTCTCCCCATGCCGTCAGCACTGGCACTGTTTTACCCTCCACAACAGATGATTCTGCTGGCATGAAGGTGTGGAGAGCGATAGAAGGGACAGGAGGCAGCAGACTAGACTTCCTCTGTCTGTGACGGACTCAAGGAGCAATGGCCTGTCCTCCTGGCACCTGGATGAGATGGGCTCTTCCCCAGCTCTCCAGCAGCAGGGCAAGCAGAGGGCCCAGACAGTCTCCAGGGCTTTTGGTCTCAACTCAGCAGCAGGATGGAGCAATTCAGGAAAGCATCATCCTGCTGCCCTCAGGGCTGCTTCCAGAGGAGCAGAATGTTTCCTGTTCCGTTACCCATGACAGTCATTCACTGGGTCCTGAATTCCAGCTTTCTGAGCCATCCTACACTGCCATTCACCTCATAACACACTGCAGGAAAAATTAAGGATGGAGGTAAGAGATAGCTATGTTCTCAAACTGTACATTACTGCAGCACCAAAAGGACACCAGTGGGGTCAGAAACATCTGGATGGGGACCAAGATCTGCAGGAAACGTGGAGGGGACAAGCTTGGTCCAGACACATTGCAGCAAATACAAGGTGAAGCAAGAACATCAGTGGTCACTTGCCCAAAAGCCACCCAGACAAACGACAGATGAAGACCTCAGGAAAGCACAGGCTCTGACTATGGCACAGCTGGCCAGGACACAAGGGCAGCCTGCTTCTGTCCCCAGGGTGCCAGCACTACCTCTGCCCGCAGCAAGCAGACAGCACAGCTTGCCTCCAGCTCATTGTCCAGGGCAAATTGGCAGCAGGTGAACCTCATCAGAGCCACAATGACACAGGTCACAGCACATAGTGCCCCATCACTAGCTCCAGGGCAAGCAGTGATCTCCAGTGCCTCCCAGTGCACCAGAGCAGGGTGGAGGTCACCCTTATCACCGTGCCATCCACTGCCCCTCCAGCTGATGCACCCCCTGATCGGCTGAGCCCATCCACATGGCTGCAGCAAAAGCCTGGGATGAACACAAGCCTCTGAGTACAAACAAGGAGCTCGAGCTGCAACCAACACAAACCCCACAGGACAGAGCTGTGCTCCATCGATGGAAAGAACAAAGTGATATATTTAGGCACAGAAACCACATTTAGACTCTGTCAAGGGGCACGTCCTTTCCTCCGTCTGGTTGACATCTGAACCCAAGTTCTGCTGGTTAACACTGCTGTTACGCAGCTCTGCTGGCTGGAAGAGGGGACGAGGGCAGGGAGCCAGGCAGCACTGCGGTGGAGTCCTGCGCACAGTCTGCCCCTTCCCATTGCACAGGGGGATGTGTGGTTTTTAAACATTGTTTGGTCTCATCTATCCTCATCTCCTTTACATCACACCTTTGTTTACAACCATGCTGAGGATCTTGCTGTTGCAGCCAGCCTGAAGCTCAAGGCTCCAGCTTCAATTGCAAAGTGAGCAAGGCAGTGGGCCACAACACTTTGCCTGTTTATCAAAGTGCCTTCCCCACCACCCTCCTGCCCCAGTCTTGATGCCTCACACGTGCCAAAGGGCCGTAAGAAAGAGGGGAACAGCACACTAGGGCTGCTCACGAGCCATGCCCAGCAGCCATGGGCGGACGAGCGCCCACAGAAGCCCAGCATCACACTACCCTGCATACCATGTGCTGGCTGTGCCATCAAACAATCCATTGCTGCCACAGAGGAGAATAAATGTCAGCAGCTTGCCTGACACAGCAAGTATGCTGTAGGTGGAAGTGAAATAATTAGCTCTCTGTAAGAGAGTGCTCCAAGCTTGCCAATTTTTCCCTATAGACAAGGACACCATTCAGAGGCTTTAAATATAATAAACCTTTTTTCCCTCCCCTCTTCTGAATAAAATAACCTACAGAAAAAAATATTTTAAAATATTTGAAATAAAAAAGGTCTGTCTTCATAGGCAACGAGGGAAAGAGGCAGGGCAGTAAGTAAGGAAACCAAGTCCTATGGAGTTACCGAGAGCAAAGCCAGAGAGCACAGCGTACTCCTCCCGAACACAGAGCTTCCTGCTGACTGCATGGGGACTGCAGATGGGTTCTGTCACAGCTACATCGCTCTGAGATGGCCAACCATTTACTTGAACTAACGCTCACCCCCTGGCTAGCAGAAATATCCCCATTGCTACTGAAATTTTGGTACAGCAAGTCAGAACTATGTTTAGGATAGCCACAGAGTTCTGACATTGCAGAGAGCATCCTTCCCCTTGCTGGAACCACACAGAGCATTTCATCTCTTTCAATAAAGCGATAGGCAATCCCACTGAATTCACAGTTCCTGACTTTGCTCTCCCTGGCTATAGGAACAAGAAAAACACACCGAGGTGATGGCTGTCTGCCCAGGCACAGAGCAGTGGGGCTGATATCCCCTTCTCCCCCCAACTCAATCAGCGTTTTCAGTTCAACCTGCTCACCAACAGCATTTAGCATGGGTGGGCAGCAAAAAGCACAGAATCTTTTAGAACACAAATAGCTAAAACGAGCAATGAGCTAAAATGATCTTCTTTCAGCAGCAAGCAGTATTTCATTCAGCCCATCCCCGGGATGACAACAGAAGAGGCCCAGATCCATCGCACAGGACGAGCTATCGCTATGTAACTGCTCAGTGAGGGCTTTGAAGCCAATGGAAACCACTCGAGGCCACAAGGTCTGCAGAGTGACATCCCTCCTTCACAGGTAACAACTTTCAGACTACATCTGACGGAAAAAATGATGTCTAAAACTGCAGCCTGTCACTCATTTTGGGGCATAGCTGTGCTTTAAGGCACTGTCTCCTATACACAGGTAGTTCATAAATATTCATTTAAATGCAAATACAGTTTCTTAGCATTTCCCTTGGTAAGCCAGCCCAGTGGGAATGTGGCTCATTGAGATTCATTCCTAAACAAAGTTATAAAAAGCTTTGAAAGTGAATTTGCCTACAGGCTTGTTGTCTGCTGCTTTCTTTTCATAAAACCAAGGCCTTATGGTTAGAGCCCCGGACTGGGATCCAGAACGCAGGACTCATTCCCAGGTATCATCTACCTGCTGGGTAAACTTTAGGCAAATTCCTGTCTGTGCCCCATCTCTCTCTTTTAATAACCAGAATAATGACACTTAGTCTCTTTTATGAAAGCATTCCACAGCATATACGACAAAGGGATGTAATCACAAGGCATTATTAGTGCTTCACTAACCTTTTCTTGCCACATTATCCTCTATAGAGGATGATACACAAAGGCTTGTTTTCTAGTTCGTGTTGTCATGTTGCTACCTGTAGAAGTGCTCTTGAACTTGGCTTTGCTATGGTCATATGCCTGCTGTGTAAGTCATCCCTGTGCTTTATCAAAATCATTTCAAGCCAATCCTTGCTTTAAGGGAAAGCCCCACTTTTACCCAAAACGGGATTTCCATAGAGCTGCCAGCAGCTCTAAAGCTCCATCTCTCATTCACAGCATGTCGACCCCATCGCTGTGCACAGCACCGCCTGGCTCAGAGCAGGGAGGGGGACAGGAGGGAACTCAGAACTCCACATCTCCCACATCTTTAGGAAAGGCTGCTCACCCTGCAACATACCCCTGCCTCCCTGCAGGCTGTAACCACACCCTGTTAGGAAAGCCTTGAGGAACCCAATACTGCTACCAGCTTTCTTTGTGTGTGCTTTTAAGAAAAGGTACTTCAGCTTAAGAGACTTACAAGGTGGAGATGCTCGCGTAGACCAGCAGTCTAGTGCATGGGATAATGAGCATCTCTTCACAATACAGGATTTTCAAGAATGCCCAAGTCAACATCCATATCAAAGGGGTAACAATCCAAAAAGTCCCTGGCTGAACAGGTCAGGGCTTGCCCACAGAAAATGCAAACTGCCTTCCTACCGGAGGTACAAAGACTGGCTAAAGCTGTTGCCTACCTGCAAGCTACATACCCCCACAGCAGGCCAGCAAGGAGAAACTCTGAGCTGATTGAATGAACCATCCCCAGAACGCCCTGGCAAGGCAGGGTTACCTGCATGGTACAGCCATTTTTGCTTTGATCTCCAGGAAACATCTGTTTATTCAAAAGTCCATTTGCTGTAGCAACAACAGTTTATAGAAAAGGAGTGGAGATGAAGAAAGAATTCCCCCGTGCTTCACTAGAAAAGCTATACAGCCACTGGAGGAGTCATATATTAAATGCCTGCGGCCCAATGACACTGTTTTCCATAGCTGCCTACAGCCTGGGTGCTGGAGCATCCCGGCAGGCTCTGCAGCAGGCATGCTGCTGGTGGAGACACCACAGAGCCCTGGGAGCACAGATCTCCTCACCCATCCAAGCGAGACCCCCAGCCCAACTCCTCATTGCTCCTCTGTCTGCACGAGGAGGCACTCGGAAGCAGCAGAGATGCTCAGAAGCAGATCAAAGGGCCCTTCCTTCCTCTGAGGTCTCAGTCTGCGTTCTTGTGGAAAGAAAGAAACAAACCAACATAACAAAGAAACCCAAACTCTCAAGAGGAACAGAACACGCGAGGTTTGTTGTTTTCCTTTCCCATGTACGAAATATTATCAGCACAAATTCAGTACCATTAATTCCAAGCATTCAAAACCCACACCTTAGTCCCATTTTGCAATGACAAAACGATGTTAAAAAAGCCTTGTTTTGAAGTTGCACAGAAGTTGGGTGGGGGGTGTCTGCCTTTGTGTTCCCAATTTCTACAACACACTTCACACACACAATGTGACACAGCCCCAAGGACTTCAACCAGACTTTTTTCTTTCTTTAATAGCTTGAGATTCTCAGCTTTCATTTGGTGCCCCCATTTCCAGCAGCTGGGATTTATGCAAAAGAACATCAAATGCCACAGGGCTCATAATAAAAATAAAATAAAATCACGAGAGCTCCCAGCATTGCAGTTTTGCAAGCCTTGCTGGGCTGTTCTCAGCCGGCACAAGGCTGCTCAGCCTCTGCCATGAGCACAGAACAGACGGTGGGGGAGGAAGGAGACAGAAGAGCACCCAGTGGCCGAGGGCACCACATCCCTGCGAAGGGTTTATATGCTGGAAGGCGTTTCAGGCTGGATGCTGTCATGTCACCAGTCATATCCCTGGGGACTCACGGAATCCCTCCAGGCACAGCCTGTGCTTTGCACTGGGGTTCTGCTCGTTCAGCGTGGTACAGATCAGGTTTAAAAGCAAGAGGAATATGCTGGTTTATGCCTTCGTTTCAGCACTATGTATTTACACGAAGCCGTGCCGAGCTACACCACTTCCCTTCGCACAGGAAGGTTCTTGCCCCACAAAAACTGAACGCCCCCTTCTGTTACCCACAACACACTGACCCCAAGCCCCGCCTGGCAGAGAGGACTTCTGGGGTCCAGGCAGCCCCAGAGGGCCAGGTTTCCTCTCATATTTTCCATATAAACTCAAAACTCAGGAGTCAGAGAGCAGTCAACAGACTGATGGAGCAAGAGCACCTCTCAGGACTGTCAGCTGAGATCGCCTTTGGCACAGATCAAGCCATAAATTATTCAGACCAAGGCACTCCTGCCATCTGGGAGGCTGGGCACGTCTGGAGCTTTGGCAGCCAGGGTGTGCCACAGCTCCTGCCCCTTCTTTGCCCCAAACATCGCCTTCCCTGCACAGCAAACCATAGGACACACACCCTCCGTGCCACGGGAAGCCTAAACTGCAGCGGGGTCTGCACACCCATCCTGCAAAGGGAACATATGCAAATGGCCCAGGAAAGCATTGCTCAAGTGACTGCACAGACAGAAATCATGGTGGGATGGAGAAGGCCAGATGAGGAGACGTTTATATATGGCTGCAGATTTTCCCCTGCAGTGCTGGTGACCAAGAAGCAAAAACCTCTGACTTCAGAGAAAGCCTGAGAGCAACTAGAAACCTTCCAGCAGGACAACAGGCTGGTGTATTTACTTCCCCTAAAGCCAGAAAAACACTACAGCATTAATAGGAACAGCCTGAGCACTGAAATGGAAATGCCACTCAAATAATTAAATAAAGAGAACGATCCTCTCTCCAAAACAATGGCCAGGGCTGTCACGTCTGCCCTCACGGGACAGCCTCATACAGCAGGCTCTTGTTCCATTAGATTCAAAGAGGCTGTTTAATTTTAGTAGGTCGGCAAGCATATGACATTACAAAGCACTTCGTAGACAAAAGCGGAGCAGAGGAGATCTGCAATCCATTTTCCCTTCAGGAAGGAAGGCAAAGCTTCCTATTGCAGGAAGGAGGTGGAAGGGAAAGGGGAGGGGGCTGACATTTCAGTGAGCCGGCAAGGCCAGCGTGTGCAACACAGGCAGATCAGGGAGGGAAAAGTAGAGCTCAGTGCAATATAAGCCTGCCCCACCTCTCACCTCAGCTCGTTATACATTTGCTTGTTTCATTTTGCCAGGATTTATTTGGCTGCAATTGCAATCTTGTTCAAATCCGAGTCCCCTCCTAGGAAAGATGTTTGCCTTTCACTTCCTCAGAACAGCACATATTTACTTTTGTTCTCTAACATGCCCAGCATCTCAGCACCATGATTAGCAGCCATCTAAATACAAGGTCTTCTGACAGCGTGTAAGCCTTCTCCCTCAAAGCAAGGAAACACACAGAAGGAAGTGCAACACTACTCCTGCAGCACTGCTTACCCAAGGAACGAACCAGGTATGAGCTGTGTTACTCCGGTGGCAGATCTGCAGCTCAGCCTGGGCTCTGCCCTCGGATCCAGGCAGGCAGGACAAGCAGCAAGCTATAGCTCATGTACAGGGAGTTATCTGAGTCCAGCAAGTGCAAATGCACAAGGGGTTATGCACCTGTCCTGGGAAGGTGCCTTCCATGCTAACCTTCCTCTGGCACTAAGGAATTAATAGAAAATTAGGAGCGGGGGAGGAGGGGGTGGGTAGAGACTGTACCAGCTGGGCTAAAGGAAAGCAATGCAGGAAGCTGCTGTTCCAGGCCTCACACCAGCCTGCTGGGTTGTATTTGGTGTCCCCGTGCCCACCGGCTTTTTATGTGCTACAGACGCTGAGCCAGAAATAATGCACGAGCCAAAAAATGGGGTTACACTTTCATCAGATCCTTCAAACAGGGGGGTGGCTGGGAAAGAGAGGCTCTCATCAGTGCTGCATTTTCTAGCTTTTCAAGCTACAAAAGGTGAAAAACCTAACAACTCTGAGTTTCACTTCACAGTTAAGATCTCTTGCTCTTCCCTGGGCTATTTATAAGCAGCTTTAGTTAGATGACAGTTTGCCTGTCAAAGAAAGTGGGGAAAATCCAGCAAGCAGAGCACAGTCTGCAAGTCATTTCTAATTCACACTGATGCTCAAAGGTGCTCCAGAGGTTCTGCTTCACTGTGAGTTACCCATTTCTTCTTTGCCAAGCAAGAAATGTACAGTCATATAGGTCACGCATAGGAAGAACCTCTTACCCACAGCTTGCCTTCCCAATAAAAGGCTCCCAGCAGCTTGACGATGTGTGGGTGATCGCAGGTCGCCAGTATTTCGATTTCCACCATGTAATCCTCCAGTTCATCTTCGTTCTTTGTTTCAATGACTTTGGCAGCTGCTAAGGCACCGGTTTCCTTATTCTTAGCCTGCAAGACAAAACCAGTATGAGCAGGTGAGGACAGCGAGGAACACACAGAGCCTGCACAGTTCCTGCTCCTCCAGTACCATCCGCAACACAAGGATGGGAGCCTGCAGATGCACTGCTGCTCCCCCCGGCCTGGGCGAAGTTTCAGACAAAGGATGAACACTGACAAGGAGATATCTCCATTTGTTTGTAGTGTGAGAAGAGATGGAAGCAAAAAACCCTCAGAATCTAGAGGTTCTCTGTCATATTGTAGGCAATAGCTCCAAAATCCAACCAAACTCACAGTACAGCTGTGAACCATCACCACACTCCCTACACTCCTCTTCCTCACCAGGACCGTTTTCTGCAATGCGTAGTGGAAACATTGAGATGTCCTCAGCAGGTAAAGCACCAAGAAGGATGTGTCTCAATTTCTGAAGACTGTCCAGCATTCCTGTGAGCTGTTCAGACCACAGTAAGAGAAATACTCTCAGCAGGATGCCCCGCTGTTTCATGCAGTCCCATTAACCTGTTTATTGTAACCTGCAACACCTAATACCTAGAAATATGTCCAAACCTTTGTCCTGCTGCTTGGGAAACCTTGCTGACTTTCCCTCTCCTTTCTGGAGGAGAACAACTCCGCTGTTCTAAGGGTTGGCAACACAGGGTTAGTGAGCTCCATCGCCTCCAACCTCCCTTCCACAAGCATCACTCACTGTCTAGAAAGAGAGCACCAACAGCTCCATAGCAACTGCTCTGCCTGTAGATGCTGTGCACCAGAAGAAGGCTGCTAACGCAGCATGAGGCAGCATGCAATGCGACCATTTAGGTGTTCTCCAACTGATGTCCATTTGCTTCCCTCAAAACTGTCAGGGCTGATTAGCATTTTGCAGTTGGAAATTTGCACAACTTTTGCAAAAATTTGCAACCAAATGCAAAAAGGGTGTGTTTGCAAGATAGTCTGTACAAAGAGCTCTGCTATCAGAGAGTCACGGGCTGGCTGAGGGGGCGAGATGGAGCCGTTGACTCAGGAGCTGAATGCCATTCCCAGAAGTGCATTGAATCAGCAGGCTGAGGAACAGGAGAAATCCCCATTAGCTCACACACTCTGCTCCTCCACTGACACGGGGCAACTCTTGCGGCATGACTTCAGCTCGATCTCATTTTCTACTCCCTGTACCTCCTCTATTCTGCTCCTCCTAGGATCATGACTGCTTCCCAAGGCAGAAGTCATGGTGGGGATGCTCACACTGAAGGAGCAGTTGGGACCTTTCTTACTGCTTTGTGGTTTATGTATCCACGTCTGCAAAACCTACATGGGAGCTTACAGCAGGATTAATTCCTAGTGTAAACACCAAGAGCCCTGCTGAAGAGTTTTACAAGGCTTAGGTGAGAATGTTGTATATTACCAGCCAGGCTGCGGGAGGAGGAGGGAATGAGGGAAAACCCATATAACGGAGAGAGGGAAAATAAGGGGGTCCTGACCGCTGAATTCACACTGGTTGGCATGAACCTCTGTGTCTTTATCACAGGAGACAAACCCATTTCTACCTGGGACTGCTGCCCAAGTGCAAGACAGCAGCTCATGCTAGTTTCAGAAGAAAATCGTTTTTTGTTGGGTTTGTGGGGATTTTTTCCCTTCCAGTTTGCGTCTTAAGTTGCCAGCAGCTACCAGAGGAGAGCAGGCAGGCTGAGTCAAGGTGCCAGGGCAGAAGCAAGCACACGGAACGCATGGTGCTTCCCAAGCTCCATACCAAGTGCCCCACCATGTTTGCTCTGCACTTACCACCCTGGGAGGGAGCCAAGGTGGGAAAGTAAATATTGTGAGACAAGGTGGGGCTTCCCTTGGATGCCAGCTACCGCATGGGCCCACCAGCGCGGCCCAGACCAGGACTCAGGGGCCCTAAAGGCACCCATGGAGCCCCAGGGGCTCAGCCTACCGCCAAGGGAGTGGTGGTCCTGATGGCCCAGGCCGCTCGCCCTCCCCAGGCACGTGGTCCCCACAGTCCCAGCACCCAGCCACCCTGCAGCCCCAGCTGGCACAGGGCTGTGTGTTGCAGAGGCTGTGCACATAGGCCTGGAGGACACAGTTCTGCAAAGCAGGCTGTGGGTGGGGGTGCAATCGCAGTCCGCGATCTGATCTTATTCATCGTTACCCGTGTTACTAACAGTGAGTAGCCCAGCAACCTCCAGATACGGCTTCCTCTCCAGATATGAGCCTGTTAACACACTGCTTTGCTTTCAGTCCAAACATGCAGTGGGTGAAGTCACACTGCTGGTGGCAGAACCGCAGAGCAAGAGTTGTTTTCTCCTTGACTCGCCTGGCCCTGCGCAGTGCCTCACCACATGGCGCACAAGGCCAGCAGGAAGGGCCGTGAGGTCCACGTGGCTTTGGCACAGTCCAGGAGTTCTCTTAAGTGTTAGAACAGCAATTCTGGGACCTTACAGACGCCCACACTGTGATCAGCTGCTGCCCTTCCCCATGAATAAGGACTGACCTGAACAAGAGCACTTTCCTGGCCACGGCTGCGTTCCAGCAGACACCAGGGTTGCAGTTTTGCAAGGGACAGGATCCCACGAGCTGCACAAGTTGGCTTTCACTACAACAAAGCTCCTCCAGCATGATGAGGAGACAGTTCCCCCACACACTGAGAGCACCCAGACCCCACCAGGCAGCACTGCTGACCCCTTCCAAGCTGCCCACAATCTTGCCAAGCCCCAACCCAGCCCTCTGTGCTCCCACCGTGCCAGCTCTGCAGCAGCCGAGGGACAGCTGTCCCCCATCAGCAGGCAGTGTGTGTGACACAGCCCTGCACTGCAGCAGCCAGACGCGTACAGGCGATGTCACATTTTGCCTAAGCGTGATGTGCGGTCTCTGTAACTCACATCTGGCAACTTCCTCCAGCTTCTCAGCTAGTGTTTTCCTGCACACAGCATATTAAAACAGAGATATTCTTCAGGAAGGTTTGTTTGGATGCTAAATACACCAAATGCTTAAAATGCTATCTCTGCAAGCCAGTTTCAGACATCTGAGGCAAGCAATGATGCTTTAGGGCTTAAAGGCCTTTTCTGATTTCTACTCGTCCTCGTGCAATAAGTCATAATCTGCTCCAAGACATCAGCACAAAGCAAAATACACATTGTTCCAGCCTCAAAAAGCCAAACCAGCAGTCACACAGAAGCATCCTGTCCCTCCAGTCCGTGAGCTGCTGGCCTGGGCAGTACTCCTCACAGCAAGGGGACACAGCGCCAGGCTCGGGAAGGCAGCATCCACTGCTTGCTCTCTGAGAGCAGGAAGAAAACAATTGCATCTCTACAGCTTCACCTCCATCAGGAGCTGCCATGGGGTGGAAGCCCTCATTTTGCAGCAAAGGAAATGAGAACCTCTCTCACGATAGCTATTTTCCTTGTCTTTTCATTTCTTTGGGATTTAAAGACAGTAATAGAGAGGAAAAGAAAACCAAGATGACTCGAGAGTACCCTAGGTTGACTCACCAGCAGTGAGTTTGTTAGACAGCCACAGCATTTGAAATGACCTCTAGAGAATGCAGAGATGAGGAAAGAGTTTCATTTCCTGCACAAAATACCCCAAAATGCACACTCTGATGAATTAGTGTTTCCCAGACCAGCAGATTTTCCACTGAAATTTGTGGGCTGAAGAGAAAGAAGAACCAAGCTGGTGAGATCCCCAGAACAGAAACTGTTTGATGCCAGTCTGTGACCTATGGCAGGTCAGTCAGAAATAAAAATAGTTAAACATATAAGTATATATATATATATATATATATATATATATATATATAGTTAAATTAACTATACACTTCCATCATGTATCTCCTCCACTGCTGGGCATTTTAATGCCACGGATTATTGGTCCCTGGAGTGCTAATTAGCACAAAATATAGAGCAGACAGCTGCCAGCATAGTGCCCAGGATGTGCTGCTGAGCTGTAGCTGGATTCATTACAGTCCTGGCATTTAAAACCCGAAATGCCCTTCTGGCCCTGTGTGCCTTTTTGCAAATCAATGCACTGCGCAGACACAGGCTGACAGGCCTGTGCAGAGACAGCAGCAGGGCATGCAGTTCATAGGAGAACACGAGACAAATAAAAGTTACCCAATAAACCATTTCCAGAAAGCCACGCCAGGAGCCGACATTCGGGATATAAAGCAAGAGGGAGGAAGGATCTTGCTGCAGCCCTCTGGAGAAAGATGGGTGCGCGGCATCCTGCTCCCAAACACACTGGGAACACCAGGGAACGAGCACTGTAACTCCTTGGAGGCAGAGGTGTAGAGAAAGTGCTGCCTACTTCATGGACTTAAGAGCTAAGAGGCGGCTGTTCAGGTGACATTAAGGGCTGTTTGGCCTTTGCCTATGACTCAGCCTGTTGTGAAACCTCGGCTCTGACAAACACAGGAACTACTTTAAGCTCTTACAGAACGTGCTGCCGGAAGGCAGATTGTTCTGTCCTTCCTCAGGCAGCACCCTGCCATGGCACAGCACGCTGCGAGGGCAGGCACAGGGAACGTCCCTGTGAGCTCTCACCCCCCAGTGACAAAGAACGGAGCTGGCAGCCAGCACGCTCCAAGCGGTGCCACGGGAGTTCTGCCCGTGCTGTTATCCAGCATGGTGTCCTGGGGGCTTCCTGAGCCTGGGATGACCCTTTCAGAGCTGGTTTGCAGTGATGTGCAGTCATGTCTCTGTCCCTTCTCTCTGTGTGCTGCGAGAGCTGATGCCTCAAGTATTACTGAGCTGGGGAACCAAGAGGGAGAAGCCCCCTGGCCTCCTTCCAGTGGATGCTGCATTTGGGGATGGATGGTTCTGCCTTGGTTTTCCATGCAGCAAATTCCTGTTGTGTGTTTTTGTATGGAAGCAACTGAATTATTAGGTATTTCTCAGGGATAGCATAATGATTAATTGCCTTCCAATGAATTCTGCCTGAGCTGTCTGCATCAATAAACACAGAGCAGACAAGCTCAAGCCACTGTTCCTATTATTGCCAAATAATCAATGGGAGCCGAAATTACTTCCATGTCTGATGAGCCCCACAGAGCCACTTCAGTCTGTCACAGTAACTCTCTTCAAATTATTATTATTGTTTATTCGGTTTTTCTTTTTTGGAAATGCTGAATTCACCCCACCCAAGAGTACCAGGCAGCAGAGCTGGCAGTGATGCGGGCGCAGCAGTGCGGCTGTGGCAGTGGGGAGCCCCAAAACACTGAGCCTGGCAGAGAATCACAGACATGCAGAATGTCCCAGGCTGGAAGGGACACGAGGATCACTGAGTGTGCTTCTTGGCTGCACACAGGACCACCCAAAATTCAAACCTCCTGTCTGAATGCCTGCAGCCTCGCATGCTGCACCCAGCTCCAGTGCAGCCTCCCAGGAGCACAACTCTTTACAAGGAACATTTTAACCTTGTGAGTTATGACTTTCAGGTGCAATACGTGCGTTTGGGGAAATAACGCTGAGCCTTATCCTGACAAGACAGGAGAGGATGCCAGCAGGCTGCCTCATCTGCAAGAGGGCCAAATGCAGCACACACACAACAATCCCTTCTGCACATCACACTGCTGAAGCCACAGGGCTACATGTACCCTAATAGACACAGCACCACACGGGCACCAGGATGGGCAGGAGGGCTCCAACCTGAGGGCTGCAGCACACCGCTGCTCTGGCAACTATGGCAACGCTTTTGCAAGAGTTAAGGGGAAGTGGAAGTGGCTTGCAAAACAAATAGAAAAGCGTTAGTAAAAATGCAGAAATGTCTTCCTCTGGTTTGACGTGCCAGGGGCAATGGAAAGGAACACTGGTAGCGAGTTCGAGCAATGACCAAGGACTCCTTTTCTATATGGACACACAAACAAAGTGACCGGAGCACGGCACACACACCCCCCTCCTGCCTTAAAAGCTCAGCAGCAGCCCAGCAGAAGGCAGGGGGTGCCAACAAGCCCAAGCAGCAGCACACTGGCCGAGGTGCAGAAAAGCTCTGTGCAGTGCTTTGAACCTTGTACCCAAGCACAGCAGGACAGACCGAAGCAGTGGTGAGAAGCTTCTCTGCTGGTACACTACACCATAACCTGCAGGAACTGAGCTGGCTGCACGGTGCCAACATGAGCCAGAAATAGAAGAAAAACCCACGTGAGGGAAGAAGAAAGCTGGACACAGATAGAAGGCTTTCAGCCTGTGCAGATATGGAGTATGGGTGCATGAAACATCCTCAAACCGCCTGGAAGAGCACAGTGCCCCAAGTTCAGCATGTCTGCCCTGACCTTCACTCAGTCAGTGCCACTGCATTGAAAAAAAAACCAAATTAGAACATGAAAAAGAAAACAACACCAAAATGAAAACCACCAGAACACTTCGAGTGGTTGCATCTTTTTGCAACAAGTTTAGCACACAGTGCTAAGGGCTTGGCAGCGGGCTGAGTGGCTGCGTGCATGGGGCAGGGGACAGGCAGGGGACAGGGCACATGGCTATGGGTGAGCACAGCTCCCTGAGCACCCACACAGTGCGGCGGTGAGGGTGGGTTTTACCTAAGGTTAATCAGGAAAGCCCCAGATTTAAGACAGCAGTACCTCAAGGACAGGAGAAAGTAGATTCCCCCCATCCTTGCTTCAAAGAAACTGCACATTCAAGGGGAAAAAAAAATTACAAAGATCATGAGACAGGTAGGGATTTTTCTAAGAGACAAGGATTGCCGTGTGCCTGAGGGTGAAAGGCCCCAGGCCTTGCTCCGAGCTCTCCCTTCCATGCAGCTGCCCACCACGCACAGCACTGCCAAGCTCCGGGCCGTGACACAGAAGTCATTGTCAAAATATTTAGGGCACGGAGAGCCATCCTGCTCCCCCTGCACACACAGCCACGGCTCGGCAGAGCTGCAGCCAGCCTTCTCCCGGCCCTCAGCAGGGATGGAGCAGCGCACGTGTCAGTGCATTTCAAGTGAACATTAAGTTTAATCAAGTTTAAAGTTCAACCAAGTTTAATATCGTTGGGCCGCTGCTCCCTCAGTAAAGGAGCGATGTGTTCTCATTCCTCTTCTCTCCCATGTGAAGCACTTTAGGAGAACCTCTCAGCTAGTCCAAGGGACAAGATCAAATCATAATCTTACCTTTTTTCTTTGCCCTGTCTTTATGGACCGAATTGCAATCAACTTCAGCTTTTTTCCTTATTTTTTTTTAAGCAAAAAGCAAAGCTAGCAGTTCCACGTCCCTCCGCAACGCCCTTTCCAGGAACCGGTGTTAAACTCTCCATGAACCAAACTGCCAGAAGTGAGCTGACCTGGGAGAAGCCCAGGCAGGCACTGGTGGTGGCAGAGACAGTGCTGTGCCTCCCCGTGCCCGTGCTGGGTTTACACTGCAGCTGCACCTCTGCCATGAGCCCTTCACCACCCCTATCCAAAACAGAGCTTTAGAGACTGTAGGGCTATCAATGAAGCAGTAATGCCACCATAACACATCAGATAACCCACACACAGCTCTTGAAGCTGCATCTTAAAAAAGATAGCAGAGCAGCACCAGAGGCACACCTAGGCACTGCTGCGGCACAGCTCAGTGTGATGGCTTGGTGCCTGGACTGATGGAGGGTTCATGAACTGCCCCAGTGTTGTGCAGTGCTGGCGGCTGCAAGCTGCTCTGCACAGAGGGGACATCCCATCCCCACCCTGCTAGGAGAAGGCGTTATCGGGGCAGCACCCCATCAGCATGCACTGGGTAGAGGAGATAGCGTCCAACAAGAGGTGTGGGGACAGCAAAACGATCCCACAGTTTGACAGGCAGCAGAGAGGCAGTGGAACTGCAGGCTCCTTCCAGCAGAGCCTGTGCTTCTGCAAGACCCAGCCCTGTCCCCACCAGGGCCTGTAAGAGCCAGGGTGCATCCATTCCCGCTGACAATAAAAGGTTCCGAGGTAGGACGTTGTATTTTTATGTTTATATTGCATTTATTTGAATGTCTTATAGTAGGGGCTCAGCTAACTTCACACTGACTGCAGCTTCTGACCACCAGCCTAATGACTGACTGCAGATCGCTGATTTAATGAGCTTTGGGTGAAGAAGTAACTGAGTACATTTGGAACGCAGTGCGTTGCTCCCTGTGGGCCGTATCGCTGCCTGATCACACCCACTGGAATTACCAAAACCAAAGGATTCATAGAGGGAATGCAAAGAAGCAGCAGTTTTCCCCCCACCCCCTTCCTACTTTTCAGCTTCATTGCCCTCTGCAGCGAGTTTCACTGTTTCCCCATACAATCAGGTCCCCTTCTGCTGGGGAAAGAAGAGCAGGCTTTATAGAGAAACAGGGGAACCCCTGTAGTTCTCACTAAGTGTGGGTCTCTTAAGGCCGACCATATACATTTTGGGCTCTACTACAGCGCTGATTATTTGTAATTAACATACATTGAAATCAAGCCCGTCCTACTTTTGCATCAAGCAGTTCAGCTTTGCTCAGCCGAGTGCCAGGCAGCCCAAGGAACAGCTCCCCGAGCACTCTGCACCGCAGCTACACCAGCACTGCACAGCTGAGCCCTTCTGCCCCCCGTTCAAACCCAGCATCATAAAAACTAAACCCACTCCAATAAACACAGTTTTCCTTCTACCAGAATCTAAAGGTGTCCCAGCACGGAGCTTTCCGGTTGCGTTTCAGACTGTTCCCTGTACGAATAAATCCCATCTTTTTGCACAAGCAAGCCCAACACATGGGCAGGATGCAGGGGTTACATCACATCCCCGTGCTGCGGGGCGGAGGGCAGGCAGGAACTTCATTCAAACATCCTGAAACTCTCACCGCCATGCAAACGCCCCGACCCGCTCCGAATGATTGCTTTGGTGTGAAAAGCAAATTGACATCAAAGCAACTTGAAGGGAATGGTTACAATTTCTCACTGCACCTCGGCCACCTACGTTTTCCTGGTGCACAAGGGCTGGTTTGTTTGTTCTGGGCTTTCCTGGCAGCTGAGAGAGCACTACAGCAAGCATAATCCTTCACGTCACCATCCTATACACGTCATCACTGGGGTCGTGCTCCAGATTAGAAAGACAAAGGAAGACTATATGCAAGTTAAAGCTTAACACGGCAGGAAACAGCTCTGCAATAACACTACCAGTTATTAGCTAAAATAAGGCTTTATAGTAATGCGTCACCTGAACCCTTCGGGGTTCTTAAACAAACCAAATCTTGTGCAAGAGCTCTTAAAGGCCAGCCGTGTCCTTCGAGACGAAGGATGGGCCCAGTTCAAAGATGGAGAACTGAAACTTGACCAATGAAGCAGAACAGCCCTCTCCTTCGTCACAAGGTGAGCCACCACCCCGTGCCTAAAGCAGACAGTCGTCTAGATTTAGCTGTTAAAGTACAATTACAGCTGCAGACAGAGTGAACTTTGGGCTGTAAGCACGCGGCCTGCGCTGCGTCATGCACTACAGCCCACGTCCTCCTTCGGGTTGAAGAGGGGATGGAAGGAGACGGGATGAGCTGGAGACACAGCGGTGCTGCTGTCTGACAGGCTGACAGCACAGCACACACAGCCACCACCATCGTTTAATTTCGTGTCAGGCCGGAGTTCACAGCAGAGGCATTCGGGCCTGACAGCAGGTTTAAAAACCAATCCAGCCACTGGGAAAGTTTCTTTTCTTTGTTTTTTTTTTTAAAGTTCACTATTTTGGATACACGAATCACATTTAAAGTAGAGGAGATATAAATCAGGTGTTCCTCCAAGTTTTCATTTGTCTCAGAAGCCCATTAACTTATTTTACAATGTTTACCTCATTCCTTTCATTGCACAAGAAACCTAAGCAAATACAAGCAAATAATTACCCAGGCAAGAGTGAGCGTTGCTATATACAAAGCGGTTTCCAATATACAACACCAAGCAAACGGGTCACAGAAGAGCTAATTAACACAGGTGCCACTTTTAGCATGATAAATAAGTTAGAGATTAAATCACAGTTGTAAGCAGTTGTGTTATATTAGAAGAATGGATCCTTCACCAAAGATTTCCACTTTAAGTCTGACTTTTAGAGTGTTCTTCTCAAACAGCACAGCAATAAATTGATAAAATAAATGGCAGAGCGCTGTCCCGGCCTGCAAGCAGCCAGCTCCCCTCCTGCCTTTCTCTTGGTCACTCTGCATTTCTCAGCTCTGAAACGGCAATACCTTGCTGAACGGTCTAACGAGCCTGCCAGAAAGCAGCTGCCAAACAGCTCATTCACAGCTCCGCTTCCAGACGATCTCTGCAACCAGGGCAGCTCGCTCAGGGAAGCTGGAGCCCAACCTGCTCCTCCAGCCAGCCCCAGCATCGCGCCTGCCCCAGCTGCCAGGCAGCAGAGCTGAGCAGCGCAGAGCCGTACCAGGTGAGCTTTGGGGAGCAAAGCCAGGTTTGGTATTTGGCCTTTAGAGCCCTAAAGGTAAAACCGTCATAGCGCTGTACCCATTGGAAGGAGCTGCGCTCCTCTGCTCACCGAGCTTCCACACACATAATGGCACCCCTGCAGGCTCGTAAAACTTGGAGGCAGCCCCGAGACGGCTGCCTTCCCAGCGAGCTCTCCATTCATTGCTCCGGCAGTCTGGCAAGGTTTAGAAGTTTGACAGTTTAGAAGGAAAAAAAGAAGTTTTTTTAAAAAAAGAAAGAAAGAGAGACAGAATGCTTCTCTCTCTTCTTGCCCCAGACCCAAGTACGGCTGCACTTCGCTCCTACACCAAAAGTCCTCCCGCTGCCCGTGCCGGCAGGAGGAGAGGCTTCCCCCGCTCCCAGCCCCGCGGTGCCCGGCGGGACGCGCAGACGCAGCCAGAGACTCCGGGCACAGCCCAGCGTGCGGAGCGGGGGTCCCGGCGGCACCAAGGGGAGAACGCAGGTGCCTGGGAGCGCGCACCCACCTTATAGACCTTGCCGAAGGCTCCGTCCCCCAGCTCCCCCACGACCTCCCACACCTCGCCGGGATCCAAGTCTCTTCGAACGTGCTCGTACTCCTTGGAACGCCGTTTCTCAAAAGTGGAAAGGCGCAGGATGCGGCGGAAATTAGCGAAAGCCATGCTGCCGGGGCCGTTCGCAGAGTCGGGAGCACGGCGGTTCCCCCCCCACGCCGCCGCCAGCTACCGGCAGCCGCCCGGCGCCCTACCCCGGGGCAGCACGGAGCCGCCCGCAGTCGCGCACACGGAGCCGGAGCCGCTCCACCTGCTGGCCTGCCTGCCTGCCGCCCCCCCGTGCCATTGGCCGGCACCCGCCCCGCCCGGCTCGGCTCGGCTCGGCTCGGCACTACTGTGCTGTACTACGCTGCCGACCCGGACCGAGCTGAGTGGCTGCCGGCAGAGCCGGAGCAGTGAGCACGGCTGGGACGCGGCTCGGTACCGGTCCGGACGCTCTCCCTTGGAGAACTTCAAGCCCCTCTGAAAAGCCGCTATAAAATCAAGTATTAAATGGGGACATCTAGGGGAGAGAGCCGACGGTGCAGCCGGGGAGGTTTTTTCCTAAAGTCTTCTGGACCTCCCTATGGTCATTTTCAAGTTCTTTACTATGAGAGTGGTGAGGTGCTGGAACAGCTGCCCAGAGAGGCTGTGGATGCCCCGTCCCTGGAGGCGTTCAAGGCCAGATTGGATGGGGCCCTGGGCAACTTGGTCTAGTATTAAATGGGAAGGTTGGTGATCCTCGAGGTCCCTTCCAACCCGGGCCATTCTGTGATTCTGTGATTTTCCTTGTTCCATCATCTACCTCCCCAGTAAGCGTTTGACTCCGTCATCTCTATGCTGCCACTGCAAGAGCTGAGGGCAGCTATTGGGCATCTCCATCCTTAGCAGGTGCTGTGAAGACAGGGAATTCAAGATAAGCCCTGTGCCGAAGGGCCAGTGGTTCAGCACATCTGAGGGTAGCCCAAGCAGAGGGGAGCTCAGAGAGGTGATTTCTCCACTCACGGACATTTTGCAGAGTAACCCTCTGGAAGTTTTTGAGCAACTCTGCTGCAGTGTACCACTGAAAATGAGCTGTGGCATTTTTTACCCTATGTTTGATACTCTACCAGCAGATCTTCTATCTCTGGGCTTCACTGCCGAGAGAACTGGCTGTTGGGAGTCTTGGAACGAAGAACAGCTGCAGTCCCAGCACACAGCCCCGGCCCTCCCCGCTCTGGTGCAGCTCTCTGAAGGTTACCTGGCCTGGCCAGCTCATGGGACCACTCCCAGAGGCTGGGATGCATTTCAGCCCCCATTGAATGTATTCCTCCCCCCTCCTTTTCTTTCTGACAGCTCATAACCCTGCTTGATTTTATAGTGTTATCGCCCTCTGCGTCCCCACAGCATGCAGAGCCCCCAGGTCAGCTTCCAGAGCTGTACAGACACGATAACCAGCTCCTGGCCGCCGTGAGCTGATAACAGCCACACAAAAGATGGTGATAAAGGAGGTCTTCACAGCTGTACAAGCAAGATGCCAGCTACGTGGGGCAAGAGGGGATTCTGGCTCATTCCTTAGTACTGCCGCAACCTCACCGTGTAATCCTTTCCATAAACCAGCCGTGCTCTGTGCTAGAAGGCAGGCAGGTGTCTTGCCAGCAGCTTTCTGTGTGAGGCTGTTCACAGCCACAGGTCGTTCCCCCTCTCCATCAGGCAGCAGCACGGTGCCCACTCAGCCCAGCCTCGACGGGCACCCCCAGCTCCTGGGCAGCCAGAGCAGATGGAACTGAGCTACAAATGCCTGTGGGTGGGTCAGGAGTTAGAAGTGACTCCTCCGAAAGAAAAATGGGCTCTTTTTCCAACGTTTCCTGTTTATTGAAAAGTTTTTTGGTTTTCTTTTTTGTTTTCCTTTCAAGGGCGTAGGGTGGAAGAGAAGGAAGTCAGGAGTTTATGTGTGCTTTAACATTGTCTTCTGTGCAGAAATCGCATGCATGCCGCTTCATAAATCAGGCATCTCGTTAATGCTGTCTGTTAATTCTGAGCGGCATCTCATCTGCTACCGTGTTTTTAGTTGCCCGAATTGCCTGTGCACCTCATCTGGGAGCGGTGGCATTTAAACTAAAATAAGCCCCGCTCACAGCTTTGTGCAGACGAGGCCTGAGAGCTCCCTGCTTCCCAGACCTGCAGTGTTATTGCATTCTCCGTTACGTGACAGGCCTGAAGAAAAAGCTGTTCGCCCTGCTGGACCACAACGCGACGAGGAACATTGACTTTAATGGCTTCCACATGTTGGTGAGCATCCTCCTGGCCCACCAGGCGTGGGGCTGACCTCTACCTGCAGCGTGCAAGCGGCGGGGAGGGTCTCTGGGTCTGGATGTGGCCACGACACTGCTGCACAGACATGAAGGCGGGGTGGGGTGGGACAGCCCATGTGCAGGAAGCACTGGGGCTCGGGATTTCCTGCAGGCGCGGCCAGCAGGAGGTCACCTTTATTCTCTGCATGGCAGCATCATCTGGTAGTCCACATATTCTGCAAAGCAGGAAATCAGTGCTCACAATCTTCTCCTAAACCTTTCTGCCCCAAAACAGAACCAGTTCTCTGTGCCCTCCTGCAGGGAGCGGGACCTGCCCCGTGTCATGCTGGTGCTGTCCCTTATTCGGGGCTGCCTGGTGAAAGGGATGCTGTGAGCAGGCTGTGCAGCGCGGCTGTGAAGGCTCTGCTCTCCCTGTGCCCAGCCACGCCCTGCCCCAGATGTTATGAATCACAGCCACATCTGGAACTCATCATGGAATGGTGGAGAAACATGCCAGGGAGGTGCCCCATGAGCCTGTAACATGTTCGGGATGAGCCGCGGGCAAGGAGCTGGAACCAAATTCTCCTGAGCAAGCTGGGAAGCAGCATGTTGGGGAAGGGGACAGGAGCTGGGGCTCGGGGGCCTTTCTGAGTTTGCATTAGCCAAGGCTGTTTTGCTAAGCTATCTATCTCCAAAACTAGAAACTGAGCTACGTAGAATTCAGGATGTTTGCAGTGCTCTGAACTGACATCCAAGAGGAGAAGCAAAGTCGAAGAAGGCAGCAGTGGGCTGTGGCCATCCTGCCAGCCGGAGCGGGCAGCTCCCAGCAGCCCCAGTGGGAGCCCCCTCCCCAGCTGGGAGCAGTGCAGCCGTGCTCCTCCACCCCCCTGGGCTCAGCTCACAGGCACCAAATGGATGGGATGACTGCGTAGAAGGCAATAAACCAAAATGAAAAAGCCCAGAAATTTTGTGTTCTGTTTTCTCCATTTCACATCTCTACCAACCACAGCTCTACCAACATGGGTGCCACAGAGCAGCACCTGAGGAGGAGGAAGGATGGATGCAACTTGGGATCCACCTCCATGTACCACAACAGTGGTCCTCATGGCACTGGGGATGACCTCTCCCCATCTCATGGTGCTCTCCAGCCATTCTGTGATGCACAGAGGTGCTCTGAGGCTCAGCCCTGGATCCACTCGGGTTTGTCAGCTTGCTGCTGCCCGCTCTCTGTTCTGCATTAGCAGCGCACGCCTGGGGGTCAGGCAGTCCCTGCGTCCTCATTACTGCTCACGAGGAGTGGTTCGACTGAAGGAAATGCTGCTTTCTGTGTTAACTCAAACACTTAATTAAAGCCATGTGGAGAGAAAGCCAGAGAGGCAGTTTCTCCTGTTAAACGTTGGCTGTTTACCCCTTGGACGCAGCATCCTGGTGAATGTATTTCCCCTCTCACCTTACACACGGCATCACAGCGTTCAACCTCCTCCAAACACACCGCCATTACAGACCTCCCCTAATGAAGCTGCGAGGCTACAGCATAAGGGATTAATTAGGATGGAAACTTCCCATCTGTGAGCTCAGCCGCTGACCCCACATGACGCACGGCTTCGGCACACCCGCAGCACCCACCTCCCCGACCTCTGCTGCAACTCCGGAGCTGGAACCCCCAACTTCCAAGATTCCAGAGAATGCAATGAACGGCTCCTTGCAGAGCTGGAAGTGGCCGTCATGCCTTATGTTTCAGGAGGCAGCAGCTGGCAGTGTGCAACACCGCCATGGCAAGGAATGCTGCCCTGGACCCAACGCACCGTGTGACTTTGTGCAGTGTGACAGAGCGCAATGAACCGTCACTACTGTCACAATATGAACATTAATTATATTCCACATTAGCTAGAATGGAACAGAAGCAGTCTATATAACAGCTCTTTAAATTGTATTTCCCCCCAAACTCCTATGACAGAATCATTAAGGTTGGCAAAGGCCACCAAGATTGTCAGGGCCACCCCCAGCCCAGCCATGCACCCTCAGTGCCACATCTCCACAGTTCCTGAACACCTCCAGGGACAGTATATGTATTACATGTATGTATAATCTCTTCTCTTTATATGGGAATATGTATATACACATAAAAGGAATATATATATATAAATTCAGGCAAGTCACAAACCTGTTTGCTTATAATTCACATTGATTCTACCAGGAAAACAGATTAAAAGAAACCCAAAACACTGCAATGTTTGCTGTGCTACCATTAGACCAACGTGGCTCACAAAATTTATTCACGCTCCTCTGACACATTCGGCAGTTAATCGAGGCCACAAAGTGATGACCTGAATGCAGACAACGTAATTACAGGGTGGTTACCAGGCACAGCGCTGCGCTGCCTTCCTTGGACTCCCACGGACAGCACACCTCCTGGCAAAGGACTCTGTCACACACCAACACAGAACCGTTATGGCTGGGAGGACCATGAAGATGATTGGTTCCAACCAACCCATGGCTGTGACCGCTCTTGGCTGCGCTGCTCAGCGTGATGTCTGCCCCCAAACGGGGCAGTGCCGTATCAGGAGCTCATGGGAAAGCTGTAGGGTTCCCATTCAGAATCCAAAGCCCTATCGGAGAAACTCAGACAGAAAAACAAGGCTGTGTTTATTCCTTAAGGCATGGCATTTCCAGGATTACTTTTATTTTTAAATGCAGGAAAAGAAGATTTGCTCTTTTTCTGATTTCAGTACAGGAAATTTTGTGCAGCGTTTCCAACCCAGAGGAGGTGGCGATGGTTTGCTCTCAGTGGCAGAAGCTGTTCCCTTGGTTAAAAAAAATCACATAATTTAACAGCCTAAAGACAACCTCATTGTGCTTTGCCATCGGTTAAAAATGTGCACACACTACTGCCATATGTCAGCCAAGAAACAGAGGTACAACAGAAACACAGGACGCAGTGAAAGTGACCTGATGTTCACAGCATCTTGATGTAGGCCGGGAGTTCTTCACTGCCCCAATGAGCCAGGGAGGGGGAAAAAGTTAAAAAGCATGCTGTACACAGCTCTGTGTTCGACTCCAAAAGACCTTATAAAAATTACAAGGGGAGAAAACCAGAAAGGTCACATCGCTGGGATTCGCTCGTCCTTGCTGTGCTGGAACGATGTGCTGTGTGTCAGTGCCAGCTCCAGCACCGTGCCCTGCGTAACGCGGGCGCTTCCTTGTTACGTGGCACACACAAACAAACTGCGTACAAAGGGTTTTACCATAAAAATGAAGATATTTATTCAAGAAGTACAAATCTGATGGTACCAGCCATCTTTGAAAGCCATTACCATGAGGCAGAGAGGACACAAACCTAAGTCTCTTGCTCAGGACATGTGAAAGCAAGCGTCTTACAAATCTCCAGCTAACGCCGTCATTCCAATCACTGCTCGAAAACCACCTCCGCTTTTTAGACATTCCCTGGACTTGAGAGGCACAAACAGGGTTTTTATTACAAGACCAGTTAGTTATTTTAACAAAGCCATCAGCTAAGAATTAATTTGTTTTAATTTTTCTTTAATTGTCTCCAGCCTTTAACCGGGCTCAAATTTCCTAAGGAAACGGACTTTGAGATGGGCAGGTACAGAATTTTGGGAGCTCGAGATGAACTGAGAGTTTTAAGGCAGGAGTCAGGATTTCAAGTTCTCTATTTGCCCCATGGCTCTGATCAAAGGGTTATCGTCTGTAAAATATACAAATACGGAGTTCTACCGGACAAACACCCAACCAGTGGTCCTGCTGGAACACATTTCTTCACGGAGAGTCCAGCAGACACATTTATGACAAGTCTCAAAGTCCACAGAACGAAGCCCGCTGGCTGAACACCTCATCTTCTGACTGCTGACGTCTGTAGGCTCGGTGCCATGCCACATCTGCCATGGAAGGAGCTCCATCTCCATCTCCTATGAACAAGAGCAACACACACATGCGGCTACGAAGCGTCTGAATGGATGAAGCGTGGAAGAGGAGAGCCACCGGCAGAACAGAGCAGTCAAAAACGCTCTATGAAAATGGAAGTCTCAAAGCAGGCAGACTTGTACATACAGTCAGTGGCCAACAGAAGCACTGTAGCTGCAGATATAAAGCAGGACATTCATCTTCTTTGGGAGAAGACAGAAGCACAGCTGCTGAGTTCAGCTCGAAGACTTCCTACAATGGTGAACTCGCAAGGCAGACCACCGCCATCTCGGGGCTGTGAGGCTTTCGTTTCGTTTTGTCCAAGCAAGTTTGCAGAGCGTAGGAAGCTCATCCCCAAACCCAAAGCAACGCTGCAGTAACTCCTTTCTCAGAACCCCTCTCCATGCTGTCCCAGGGAGCACGAGCTGCCCGAGAGCTGCCAGCCGGGAGGGATCAGGCTTACGGGGAAGTGGTGAAGGAAGAAAGCCCCTTTCCAACAGAGCCTGCTTTTATTTCAACAGAAGGAGATCTGAGCAGCGTAGTGAAAAAGCCAACAAAAATCCTTCATTTCCCACCCCCCACCCCCACATTAACATGATCTGCAAAAGGTGCAGGGAGTCTGGAACGTATTTACAGTGATATGGAAAAGAGTTTATAGAATATAGATCAGGAGTCAGAAATGTCGCTCGTGTCTCTGAACAAGACAGAAATGGGGAAATGTACAGCATTCAGCTTGCCAACACTCACACAGCTAAAATGCTTTCAGAATCCCGTGGCTAAAAGCATCCCGCCGCTGCAACAAAAAGGATCTTTAATAGCATCGTTGAACTTTTTACATTACTTACTAACAATAGATATATATGCAGAAGCATGTCATGCTACAGCAGTACTTTTGCCCATTGGCCATCTGCTCTACTGTTACTCGCACTGCACGTGTTGCCTTGCTGCATCAATGAACCCCACCCCTCTCCTCCCCAAGCCAACCTGTGAGCTCGCTGTGGAAGGCAAAGAGGAGCTGCGCAGTCTGGTTGACGAGTTCCTTTGTTGTGTTGTTTCTATTACTTTCAGCATTTCTGTGGCTATTAAAAACCCAACTCGCTACACTGCTGATTCACACCAGTAAGTCTTCCGAGCTCCAGAGAATAAAGGCTTCCAGAAAACTAAGAACAACATTCACAGTGCAGTTATTCCCAGCTGTGTCCTCTGTACAGGATGCTGATACACAGCTATGCACAAGCAGCCAATGCAGTGAGCTGGGCTTTTAGGTGCAGGGCACCATGCAGGAGTGCAGCCAGTTGGCTGTGGAAGACCCGGAGCACCCTGCTGCAAGCACCCACCGTCCCGCAGCTCCCAGCAGGCAGCGTTCCTGTCCTTTGCATTCCCTGCTGCCCAGGCGTCTGGGCTTTTACTGGTTTGTCACTTCTGGGTCAGGCAGAAGCAACAAGAGAGGGTAGAAAAATCTGAAGCACATCAGACAGCAAAAAATGTCATCTACTGGCTCAACTCGTGGCCAGAGTTGATCAGGAATGACACAAAGGGCTGACAGGCTTAACAAAAATAACAGAGTCCTATTTCTCCTCCCTTGTGTGTGCCTGGCATTGCAGTTCGTGGCTGCGCGCATCACCAAAGCTGCTGCATCAGCCAGCCCAGCACAGCCCAGGCAGCCAGCAGCACTGAGCTCACCGCTCAGCCTATGCCCACACTGCTACACACAGGGGCAGCACCGGCAGGCTCCTCTCCATGTGAGCAGCCCCAGACCTGCCCCCATCCCACTTCTCCCTGGGGCTGTGAGCTGAATGGCATTTCAGTGTTTGGTTGGGCTCGCTTCAGCCATGCCTCCCCTGCTCTGCACTGGAACAAGCCCTTCCCTCTGCCCTGCTCTGGGAACCATCATGAGTTCCACGCAAACCCAACCCGGGTCCCCTGCACTGGCACTGGCACTGCAGACCACTTTGGAGCACAAAGACAAAGCATTCTGCAGACAGAAGTGACTGTTCTCTCAATGCATACTGCAGCCTCCAGGAATATACAAGGGATAAGTTAGTCAACATGCTGTATGCTTTCCTTACTGATTTTTATTTTATATATATATATATATATATATATATATATATATATATATTTGCAACTTGGAATTCTTTTCTCATGTAAATCTTGTGAGGTGTGTTTCCAGCAGGGTATGTATGTGCTCAGCACAATTGCTGTTTCATAAAGAAGAAACGAAAAGATTTCACTGCCACCTGTAAAAAGATTTCTCCCACCAAACTCCTGTCCGTTCTGGCTGTGTGCTTAGCAGTCAGGAGAGAGGAGGGGCTGTCAGAGAACACAGCACCTTCACCAACCAGTCCTCTGTTCTCAGGGCGCACACACGACACAGCCTGCAGACCATCACTTTGCACCCTGCCAGAAAAACAGTTAACACAAGACATGATCATCTGGTACAGCATAATGCAACTGATGCCATTCTAAGAGGGGCAAGAAGGGAAGAACAAAGTCTCTCAGCTCCTACGTGGTCTAATCTCAAAAGCTGGACATGGTGACAATTGCCTGAATGAAAATTAAATTAACCCCCCCCTCCAAAATATATCCTTCAAAAAGCAGGGTTGTAGTGTTCACAGTTTCAGAATCGTCGCGCTGGTTTTAGCTTTGCTCTCTCTTAATCACCCATCAATTTCCCCTTCCCAGAAGGGACTGGAGGGAAGTGAACATTCACATGAAGATGTACAATTACGCCTTACACGACAAGTGGAGTCTTCCTGGCACAAAGCCACCCGTTGGCCAGTGAAAAATCAAAGCGGGTTGAGTTGTTTATATACCAAATAAATATTTTTCCCTCTGGAATGCAAAAGATCTGGCTGCCAAACCCCAGTATAAGAAAGCGTACTTGTCATAAAAAACTCCACAATAGAAAACTGTTGTTCTAGATTAGTATTTATCAGCCTTCATTTAAAGAGAAAAAATCCCACAAATAAACAAAAAAAGCAAAAACAAGTCACTTGGGTGTCTGTGAGAACAAGAAACTAATCTTCCTTTGCACAGCTCTGCCACTTCCAGCATCCTGCACAAAACTGGGACTTAAGGAGCTGTAAGGAAATCTCACGTACAATGCAGGGACCAAAATGAAAGCTACTTTGGGATAGAGAAGAAATGCACATAAAATGTGGATCTGTTTTCCAAGAGGTGAAAGTTGGCTGCGCCTATTACCTGCATCTGCTTCTATCTGTTGGGTAAGACTTGCGATGTCATACCAGGGTCCTTCTGGCTCTGCAGTGATACTCGTGGAGCAAGAAACTCCCTCAGAGCCGGACAAACGGGGTTCTACGCAATTAATCAGGTTTCAGATGGCCAATCCCAGCCCAGCAGTTTCACCAGCAGATGAGTAAGAGCTGAGATAACTGTAGGTTTAGATGGCAGATTCAGAATGGGAAGGCAGAAAGCAATGGAAAAAAATCAAACCTGGCCAGCGTGTGGGACCTTCAAAGAAGTGATGGCTGATGGCTGAAAAAACAAGCAAACTAGAAATGGAGTTTAAAAGGAGCAGTGGATTTGATCTCAAGCAAAGGCATTGCCAGACAAGCCTGAGGAACAGAGCGCATCTCTACTCAAGGTAACCGATGGTCAGATTCTTCCCCCCCAGATATGTTTGTCTGATTCAGATTTTTGAGACTAGAAAAGGATTTGTCATTTGCCACAAGGGCTCCCCTTACATTCTGAAGGGAAAGTACTGTTGATTGGACAGCACAGCTGCACTCTGGGCTGCTGCTGTGTGTTGGTGAGGCTGTCTCCAGATCGAGAATGACTGCTCCTTCAAATGACTCAGGAAAAGCTGAAGCTTGTGTGCTTTTGTGCTCTTACCATTTTCCACGTGGAGCCCTCCAGAACGGAGCAGGGGAGGCTGCAATCCATTGCACGTGGGTGTAACTGCACTTAACCTATTGCAGCGGGCACACCGGTGCCAGCAGACAAGGGTCATACACCTCAGCCCTAACTGCAGACCAGCGCACCACTCCTCCTAGCTAGCTTGTTCAAAGCCCGTTTTAATGCTCTGGGTGCTATACAGTACTGCGGCAGGCACACACCCAGTGCCAGTCAGCCGGTAAACTTCAGGCAAAGTCAGTCTTGTAGGTTTACAGTACAGTAGTGAGCGTATACTTTCACAGAGTTATTGCCTAAGGCCCCAGCAGGCTGCGTCCCCAGCGCCGGTGCCAGCAATGGCACAGGACTGCATTGCCACCTCGGAATGTACAATGGCGTGGGCTGAGCACGGGCAGGAGCTGCCTGAAGGCCAGGGACTGAGCCCCAGCCCTGCTCCCTGCCCAGGGCTGGCGGTGCCTCGGCAGCACCCGGACGAAGCCGTGCACTGGGTGAGCCAGCAAGATCCCCACAACGCACAGCGGGACCTACGCAGGGCGGCTGCAAGTCTTGCGTGAACTGTAGGTGGTGTTGATATGAAATATCCATGTTTTATTTTTTAAATAAAAGTGCTCTCTTACTCTAGTTCCATGGATCAGGACACCACCTACAGTTTTAAGGATCATTAGATGCTTTTATTGTTTAAGTGAAAGACAGCCGTGTCCCTCCCTCCTTGCACGCCCTCCCTTTTCCCTTCCCTTCCCCACTCCTTTCTTTGCCCTCACCCTTTGCTGCTTGCTGCTGTGTTAAATACGAGATCAGGCAAACCCCGAAGGCCAGTTTACATTTTTATGTTTGTTTTTGCAGATCTCCATCACAGATGGAATTTTTGCTGGTCAATTCTTGGAACCAATCCATTAGCAGGACAAAACGAAAGAAGACAGGGCAGTGAAAACCAGTCCCACGACAGAGAGGGAGAGAAGGAGAATCGATAAACAAGCAGAAATCAGTTTTCCACCGGGGTCGGGTTTGCTAAGGGCTGGCTCACAATGACTTGCACCACGTAGTCCTTTGGGATTTTCAGCTCCTCCAGTTTCATTTTGTCTGCGAGTGGCCGGCCCGAGAAGAACCAGCGTTGGCTGCCGGGCTCCACTCCCTCCACCGCGTGCAGCCGCCTCTTCATGTGGTACACCGTGTCCATGCTGCGGACCATGAGTTTGAGGTCTTTGCCTGTGGACAGGCGCAAACGGAGCTGGCATTCGTGCCCTGAGTTGGGCGGTGGGTCGGGGATGTCCAGAGTCTCCAGGTCGCCCTTCTCCTCGATCATGTTGATGGGCGGAGCGAGGCAGTAGACGGGGAGCTGGTACCGGTTGCCCAGTTCATCGTAACACTCTGTAAGAGCACCTTGAGGGGTAAGAGAATAGGAAACAGTGAGTGTGGATGTGGTTCATGTTTAAAACTGAAGCAGTCACACTTTAGAGCGTTAACCCCACTGTTATGGCATTCATTAAGCCTCACTTGAGGTCCTAAAGGATCAACCTCAAGTTCTCATTAGGAACTGCTCCACCTTGTTTCCACACGGAAACTTGGGGTTGAACTGAAGCACTCCCCCAAACGCACCCAACCTTCCAGAGAGAGCTGATAAACTTCAGGAGCAGCAAAAAGGAAGAGATGGAGCGAGCCGTACTCCACATGAGCCACGTAGAAGAGCATTTCACTGGCAGCACAGCCTGATATTTAGGGCATGCAAACATCCAGAAAATACCACTGGGATGAATTACACGATCCCAAACATGAGTTATGAAAAGACAAAATGGCAAAGCCTAGAGGCAAAAGACCACTATGAAAAAAAAAGACTTTGTAACTTCTCAAGCATTCAGAAATAGCTGAAATGGTTTCATATAGGCTCTGTGTTTTAGTGCTCACTGCCAGAGAAAACAAACAGCCACCCAAGCTGGACAACCCTGCGTTTCCAAACGGAGCACGGTGTCATTGTGGAGCAGTGACACGAGGCACACACGGAACCAGAGCAGATTTAAAGCAGTCCCACATCCCTGTACTGTCAGGAGTCATTTCCATCTGCTCGGGCTCCTGAGAGGTTCCCCAGGATAACCTGGCTGTTTCTATAAAAGATGGGGAACTGCTGTGCTGCCTTGCATACAGCACATCCTTCCCTACTGAAGTCACACCACACACACTAAGCAGCTCAAGAACTGTGACTCTTGCAGAATCGATAAATGCAAGCGGATAATTTTTAAGCACAGGATGAAACACACCCTGTACAAAGGCATTTCAAGAGCTACCTTGGAAAAACAGCAGCACGTTTTCCTAACATCCTACGACTGCAGTGTCAGGAGCCAAGAAACGAGCCCTGCTACGCACAGCACACGTCACCGCCCGCAGCGAGCCAGCGAAGCGAGATGCCAAGGGAACGGCATCCCCGCCACAACAGAAATCCCTTCTTCTCAGGGGAGTTAAAAATAAAACAGATATTCCCACTCCAAGGAAATGCCTCTCCAGTGCCTTGGGTTTACCTGCTCCAGCGAATTTCTACATTTTTGCCCCTAGAGGGGGCACATTCACTTGCGACATTCTCCATCCTTTTGTAGTTGGAGCCTTTGAAGAGAAGCCAAGTCCCTGAGCTACGGAATAGTTAAAGAAACGCTTGGAGTCGGCACTCCTGCACACAGCAAACACCCAACTGCTCCCTGTTAGAAACGATGGCTGCTTTTTTTTTCTTGGCTGGAGGCTTCCTCATGTTGAAAGTTCCCTTTAACTTTGCTGTTTGATCAGCAAAATGAGCGCACAGTAACGTTTAACCTGGGGATATGCTGTGACTCTCATGCTGCCTTTTAGACAGACGGGCCCCCCACTTTCTAACTTTTTTTTTGTTGATGACAACACACAGAGGAAACGTTTGGCTCAAGTATCAGCCACTTCTGGGGACTCCCTGTTTGTACCAGTAGCGCCAAGGCTGCCGTGCTGTGGTATTTCTTGAGAAAACAAAGCAATAGGAAATTCAGAGAAATACGGCACTCAGTGCAGTCCTGTATCATTTATGAATCTCCGAGCAAACCAGCTTGATCAAAACCGTATTGGCTCCAGAGCTTTCAGGATACTTTGTGTGTGATTTATGTAGTAAGGCCTGAAGTCCTCAGCCTTCAGCTTTAAAACATTCCCTTCATTCTGTACACCTCATCAATTTCCTAAATGGCGCAGCACTAAATTCTGGGCCGTGGCTCACAGAAACAAGCAGACAGTTTGCTGCTGAGAGAAAAGAAGAGCCAAACCCCAGCTGTTTGTAAATTTAGCTACTGCAGCTAAAATTGTATCGTTCTGTAAAAGCCACGCGTTTCAACAAGAGCGTCCCTGTTTTAGAGAAGTATACCCAAGAGCTGATTCTAACACAATGGAGTAAGCTGGCTGTGGAATTTATTCATCGTTCACATCCTTGCCCAGCTGAACTAACATCAAGGTCAAAGCATACGTTATAAACATTCAATTGCTTAATCATCATCAGATAAGTCATATTATAAAAAATCCTAGGAAAGAGCAGCCAGCTTGGAGGTGTGGGTGTGTGTTTTTAGGTTTGTTTTTCTTGTTCTTCAAGACACTGCACAGCTCTATCAAGAAGCATAGCCTCACAGAATGGGTTGGGTTGGAAGGGACCTCAGAGATCACCCAGCCCCAACCCCCACCACGGGCCAGCTGCCCCACACCAGCTCAGGGTGCCCAGGGCCTCATCCATGGCCAACCTCCAAGGCTGGGGGCTCCCTTAGGCTGACCATCAGCCTGTGACAAATTGCTAACGTCACAAGCTACCATAAACCTAGCCAACAAACACCCATTCTTTCTCTCTTGTTGGTAAAAATACTCCAGACTCTTGAGCCATATCACAGACAAAACATAGAGCAGGATGTGAAGCGGACACATGGATTAAGGCACGGAATCAGTCCACTGCAAGCAGAGCCTTCATTTTACAGCTGTACACCCATGTCAGACCCATCTGCAGGAGCCAAGTGGGACAAGCACAGCTCTGTGGTTCTGAGGCTTTTGGCTGTAACTTTTGGAGAGGGTCGGGCTCCACTGACAACCCTTAAAATGTTGTAAATGGCTCAAAGGCAGAGTGTGAAGAAGCATCACGTTGGTTGGAGTCCAAAAGCTAAGGGAAGGCTGCATGCATTTACCAGAAGGCACGGTGAGTTTGGAGCTATTTTAAGCAATGCTTGCAAGTGCAAATTGTCGGAGAGAAGACGAGAAGGCGAGCGTGGTGCCCACAGGAGTGCTCCCATTGCTGCAGCCAGGCACAGCTCCCAGCCAGACCGTGCCGTGAGCCCTGCACGGAGCACAGCAAGCAAACGCCTGAGCTGCAGCCCCCAGTAATGCCACTGTTGTAAGTCAGAAACGTTCTGAGCCCTCCCTCATAATGCACCAGGTTGGGCCACTGAAGTTGTTCAGCACAAAAGGACGCAGAAAAGAATGTTGAGCTCTCGTGAGAAAACAGAGAGAATGCAGAAGAATATATATATTTTTAAGGTTTCCCTGTTACCCAGGCAACAAGGGCCCCCAGCAGCCAGTTACAGCACAGAAAGGATGCAGCTCCTTCAGCGGGAGGAGAAGCAATTGCTGCTCATGTGAAAGATCACAGCGTTACAGAAGGGTTTTACAGCAACAGCCAGGAGAGGACAGAGCAAGCATATCAATACCGTAATACTCAACAAATACTCAAGTATATGAACAGCTCTCTAGATGCTAGCGTGCCTTCAATAAACTGCACAGAGTACCCAGGCAGCTATATGAAGAACTGCCTTTGAGCAAAGCCAATGATAAAAAGAAGTAAAAAACCCACTAAAACCATAAGCCTCTCCAATATTAGAAACACAGGGAAGTATTTTTGGTCTGTTTTTTTTTCTTTAATGTATTTCAAAGTAACACAAACTTGGAGACTGGGGAACTCTGCAAAGAATCTCAACACAGAGCTTCTCGTTGGTTGCCACCCAGGTAGGAGACAGCCTGATAGCTCTGGGCAGATGTGATCTTCCAGCACACAGAACAGGAACATTCCTAAACAAACTGCTCTGCAGGCTGTAAAAGGTAAGTCTCCTAAGATGATCAGGATGTGGATGTTTTTCTGGCAAAGGACAGGCTGGGACACTGCTTCCATCCCCAAGCAGCTCGGAGCTTGGACGTACTTCCAACATGCAAGCACCAGCAATTAAACAGACCCATGCAGCACAAGTTCAAACCTTTCCAAGCGTTACTGACATGATCACATTCATTCAGAAACATGGAAAGCCATAACGCATTTTGATGCCATTTCTTGAAGGCCACATACTATTCTCTCCTCAAAGAAAAAGCTGAGTTTCCTTTCTTCTGTTCCTAAAGCGGCTTTTATTTCTCTGAGATTTTAAGCAATGTGAGGAGCATTGCTCAGAAATGCCCCAGCCCTAACAACAGAGCAGATCTTTCCTCTTCCCCTCCCTCAGCCAGACTTGCCGCAGGAAGAGGAATTAAACCAACACAAAACAAAATCTAGCTCTGCAATGAGACTACCTATTTAAGGAGCTTAAGTGTCTGTGTATAACACATTTGCCCAAGGAACAGCTGGTTCGTTTTTCTTACTGAAAAACTCCAATCCAAAACCAAGCTGAGCTTGGATTGCTGAATAAATTGGCAAGAGCAGAGTTCTCACCTGTAGACTATTGGTTTCTATCCAATTATAGGTCACAAATGCCTGAAAACTCATTACAAGCATCAGAAAACAAGTGGGTCCTATTCTGGATGCTACAGTACAATTCCTAGAGTGACGATTAAGTCAGGCATAGAAGCTGAGCTTTCTCTTCATCTTTATTAGCAGGTGATTCCAGGTCATGGCTGGGAAACACAGGATCTTATAGGGAAAAAAGTGTACTGATGTCAACAGCATGCATGAGTGGTGAAAGGCGACTGCTCAGTAAGAGAACAGAGTCGAGACAAGTGAAAACATGCAGTGCTCTGTTCTAGCTCACCTAGAACCACTGCAAACTGGAAGGAGTTAAAAGGAAAAAAAACCCAACAGTTTCACACAAAAGCCCATATAACTTAACAACCACAGATACAGATTAGTGCTGCAGTTAATAACGGGAGCCTTCTCATTTTCTGGAGGGCACTGTGTGGGAGTTCTGTGGAAGCCTGTGCCTTACATCACATATGGAGAAAAATAAACCTGCTCTAATCATTAATGGGGCAGATGAAGCATTTCATAACAAGCCACACAGACAAGTGCCCTCCCTGGCCTCTTCCTACTATGCTTCCACAGGCTATGCAAACTTCAGCTACCCTAAGGCTACCATACAAAGCTGTGCTGCACACTCCCTGCAAAGGCACAGCACGAGCACTCACCCACACAGCTCTGCTCTCCTCTTCAGCCTCTTCTTTTCCAAAGAACTTACTCCACCACCTTCAAGAATGGGTTTTGTAGATAATAACTGGTAAGAGTTAATAAATACTGTTCCAAGTTCAGTGGAAAAGAGCTCTTCCATTAGGGGACCATCATCGGTCTGGCTCAGCTCCGCAGCACTGCTGCTCCCAGAGCCAGGAGATCGCTGTGCTTCGGGAGCTCCGTGCTGCTCATGCAGGAGGCAGGCAGGAATGGCACTTGGGACAGCACAGCTAGGGGAACAAGGAGGACGTGTGGGCATTCTGCTACTGCCTTTGTAACATCTCTCCCCGTTCCTTGGCAGGAGGATCAGCTCGTGGCTGCTCTGTGCTCATATCACACTTGGATGTTCTCCAGAAAGCAGAGCTCACCTGGGCTCCATGATCACTGGTAAAATGATGTACATGCAGCTGGCTGAGGAGCTTGGTGAAGCAATCACCTGCACACGGCTGCAGCACAGCACTGGACTGGACAGCCCCGAGGCCCCTTCTTACCCGAATGATGCTAACAAACAGCAAATCTCCGCCTGAGCATCCGGCCAGGGAAGGGGTGCGTGTTGAAGGCAAGGACTGGAACCAAGCTGGAGATGTCATCAGGAAACCACTCCTAACCTGCAAGTTGGCACACAGGAGGGAAACCCAAACCATGATCACCACATCAGCAGCACCAGGTACCTACAGGAACAAGAGGGCAGCAGCACTGCAAAGAGCAGCGCTTGTGCTCCGCAACGGTATTCTGTGACCGCTCCTCTGCCAAAGAAACTGAGAGGCAATGAGATGAGATCTGTGCAGCTCCTTCCGCATCTGTGTGCTGGCTAAGAAGGATGTGCTATCATTATCCAATCTGAGGTACATCTCATGCACGTGTTGCAAATTAAAGCCAACTTGTCTATATGCACTGCTACCTGCATTTGTCAAAAACCTTTTGTACTGGGTTGCATTTTTGAGGGGGAGAGAGGGGGAAAGGGAAGGGCAGTGGTGTTTCCTTTGGGAAAGTGCCGATTTGCTAGGAGCATCAATGGACATACAGATCCTCTCCTTTCATCACAACGAGAGCACCAGCATCAGTTAATTCCTTAGCACTGATTAACTGGGGCTGAAGGTGAAAGATAATTAACGCTGCCTTCTGAAATACAGAAATTAGATAAGCAATCCACTTTTCTTCACATTTCAGCCATTGGTAGTACAACTCGGAGCACCTCCTGCCTGCTCCTGCCCTCAGAAACATCAGGGGGCTCAAACCCTGCCGGGGGCTAAGCCTCCCTCAGTGACACTCAGAGCAGCACCAACCCACTCAATTGTATTTCACCCTGAGTGGGGCACACACACACACACACACACACACACACACCAGCTACTGCACACTCCACACAACAGGGACTGAGCTGATCCCATACTGGTTGTTTTTGTCAATTCTGACCATCAGACCGCATTAATTCAGCTCAAATCTTAATGGGTAGACGTGGCAGCAGCTGCTCTGACCTACAACTGACACTAGAGGAGGATGCAGGGTGCTGCATGCACTGTCTGTAGTGAGCTTCCAGAAACTGGTATCTCACGCTACCCTGTGCTACTAACTAAACAAAGCAAAAAGACTGACCGTTAACCACAGCCATGGGGTCAGAGGCTGCTTAACCAGTCACCTGGTCATAGCACCATTTACAGCAAGTTCCCATTTCCCTTTCTGCGCAGACTTTTGCTGTGATAAGAACTCCAGAACAGACTCACCAGTGAGTATTTCTTTACCCAAATGAGGCTGGATAGAGAAAGTCAATTATGTATTAATGCTCAGTAGCTGTCACATTAACAATACCATATGTTCTGCCACTTCTCTAGCACTCCCTAAAACTTGGATCTAATATTGCAAGAAGGTAACAGCTTCCAAGAAATGTTCTATCGGGGTTCAAAGATGACAAGTCTTTTTTACTAATGAAGTATTCATGCACTATCCTGCTTTGCATTTCATTAAAATGGATGTCTGTCTAGACAGGCTTCTTGGATAACCAGATTTTTATTTTTTGGTAAAAGAGCTCCTTTGTGTACCCTCCTCATTTGCATTCGCTGTTCTCCATTACCCACCAAGTGGTTCTAGGGTAAAAGTACAGTATCCCAACCACATCCCCCCGCAGACAGCTAAGCAGGCAATGGGACCGGGTTATCTGTTCAGTGCTAAGATGCACAGAAGCAGAACTCAGTCACAAAAGTTGTCACTGCCTTTACAGCCACTGAATTTATAAGTACTCTGCCAGCAGGGAATACTTAGCACTCAGCATACAAAACCTATAACTAAAGAAGTTAAAATGGAATACTGGATGGGAGGTTATTAACAGCGTTTTATACAACTGTTAGAGGTTTTTCTTGCCAACAAGGTCTTATGCAAAGTTCTTGCTCTGCTCTCCTGATACAGACTTGTGTAAGTCTCCTTCCGATGCAGAACTCATGGATGTTTGCCACGATGCAGCAGAAAGGTCACCACAAAACACAGCACAGCAACCCTTGGGGTACAGACGCTTTATTTTTCACTGACAGAAGATGCCATTCAGACTGGAGAAATTGTGTGGAGCTGAATCCCTACGTTTACAAAAGGACTCCATCACCCTATGAGCAGCGGTGTGTTTTGTGGGCGCTGCTTTGGGTGTGCTGAGAAAAAAAGCCTTTGTCCGTTACAACAGGACGCTGCACAGTAACGGTACACCAAACACACAGCTATTCAGCCCCGCTTTCCTACCACGACAAACACTCTGATTTCCAGTTACTCCTGGAAGACAAGGTAACTGCTGTCTATCCACATCTCATTTTAAAAGGATTTTCCTTTAGCTGAGATCAGCAGGACACTGTCGATCAATAGCACTGACTACCTCAGCATCCAACAAATATGCGAGCCGGCTGCCTCCCTTCCAAGTAATACATAAAGGCAGAGACAACTTTACCTTTGCTTGGGACTGATCTCATCAGGTACGATCCACGTGTCCTTTCTGCTTGTTCCTCTGGACTCACTGACATCCCCACCCCAAGACTCAGCACATCTTTTTGCTTATCAGGCAAAGGAAGCACGGGCTGGCCAGGGAAAGAAGTACTGCTGTACACAGGGAGGTTCAAACAGCAACTAGTGACTGCTGTAACTCGAGCCACCCCATCCCTGCATGACCAGTGTCAGTGTGCTTAACCTTGAGCAATCCCCTGACAGCCACAATGCCCTCTCTGGGCAGCAAAATGATATTTGAGACTTGGTTTAGTCTGAGCTAGAAGTGGATATGGATGGAAATTTGGCTCAAGACAGTACTTATTATAGCCTGAGCTAACATAGCAGGGGAGACAACCCTATAGACTAACATGAAAGTGAATGCAGGCTCTTATGGAGTGCTCTTATAAAGTCCCACATCTGTCTGCAATGAGAGATGAACACAGAAAATTTCTGCTTTCTAAGACTAAACAACACTACCCCCCATCTGCATGCAGCAGGGGATGGAAAGAAAGCACAGAATGACCTAGACAAGTTTGCCCTGGAATTTTCTTTTCTTACTGCTCCCAAGCTTGCTCACGTCCCTGAGTCAACATTCAAAGCCAAGCTAATGAGCACAGGAGTCATTCATTTGCATGCTCAGCCTCCAAGGATAACCAGGAAAAATGTTAAAGGCTCCAGAGAGGTCAAGCACACTGACACAACCCCACGTTAGCATCCACATCCTAAAATAAGACTAAGGCTACAACAAAGGACTGTTTAAAAAGGGCAAGGGGACGATTAAACAAGGTCACGGGAAAGATTTGAGGCAAGTCTGCTGAACAGTTTATTTTATCTAATATCCTCTTCACCTCTAACATGCTGTTCCTTTAGAATTATTTATAATAAAAAAAGAAAAAAAGCATTGATTAAGGATAGATGTAGAAGATCGAATGTTAAAGCTGTATCACCCACTCACTGAAACGCTGCAATGACTTGAAATTACCACCTCAAGGAATTTATTGAAAGAGGATGTAGAAGATTACAAGTATTAGAACATCTCCTTTGGGCACACTCTCAGGCTTGTGAGTGCTGTGCTGCTGTGTCACACACCAAGGAGCACCTCCCTCAGTCATCACTTGGCCCCAGAAAGCTGCAATATGAGGCGGCTTCTCCAGCTACTCAGACACTGCGGAGCATAACTGACTTGAGAGAAAAGGCACCACTGTAGTCTTACTCAGATGCCTGAAGCCAAAATGGAGAATGATGACAAACGTCCTGACCACTGTCCACTGGAGATCATAGAAGAGAAGCAGGGTGCACCCATGGCACAGAGATGGACACCCCATTTATCTGCCTGAGCTTCCAAGGAGACAGTGTGCTCCAGGTGTACAAAATGCTCTGTGTCAAGCACAGAAACGAGCAGTGCCACCTCTGAAGATCACCTATTTGCAGAGACGGCAGCATCTCTCACTGGCTTACACAGGAATTTTCTGTGACAAACGCATTTTAAACTCTTCGTATTTCTTTTTCTCATTTTAGTGGCAGACAGCAAGGCACATTAAGCTGATACCTGGCTTCCCCGCTGTAAGCACCCAGGGATGGAGTAGATGTCCACTGTGGAGTATCCCATAAACTACACATCACGTCCCCCCACTGTCAGATACCAAAGGAACATCATTCACTCCAGGCAAACATGCAGTCCTGTCTGCACGAGCTGCACCACTGTATCCGTGAGCAGTCTGCAGCTTCTTCTGGGAAGAATCTGAGATATCTTTTCATCACAGGGCCAATTTTACGTTGAGTGTTTTATGGCTGTAACATACAGTCTGTCTTGTTTGCTTCTCGTTTTTGTCCTTAAAGGAGTTTGCTGTACTTTCCTGATCACATATTAATGGTAAAAAGAAACAAACAAACAAGCTGCAGTTTTGAAAATAGTGTTGTACAGTCATCCTCAGCACAGCAGAAAAGGCAAACTAAAACCAAAGACAGGAAACAGACGGGCATCTGCTACCAGGGGAAGAGACTTGAGAAGAGTCCAAGCAATTATGTTGATGAAACTCCTCAAAATACCTTTCGGAGAACAAGAGCATAAGTTAAAAATACTTAAAGAAAACAACTGTAGGATGTAGCTGTAAGTGGGTTTCTATTTGAAGGGTTGATCGTTTCTAACCTGCACTTAGATTTATAAATATTTCAGTCAGTCACAACTGCTTCACATCCTGATGATTTGCTTCAACACTCCGTATGAGGAAAACACGGAAATCCAGCACCCCTCAGACAGGATGTTTGCATCTATTTTAAAAGCATTAATCACGGCAGTCATGACAGAAAGCATCACCTTAGCTGTAACTCGGGGCTCGAGGGGCTTTTGAGAAAATATCCCCTGTTTCAAGGTTAGGAGCTGTGTGAAGCACCCAATCCAACAGGACCTCGGCTATGATTCCTACTGAAAACACGAGTGATGAGAAAGCTGCCACAGGCACATCGCAGTGCCAAGCGCTCGCTATCAGGAGGTAAGGGAACAAAAGCCATCCCTAGGAGGGATCTGGGTACCGACCCAGCTTGTCAGCTTGAAGCAATTGGAAAAAGCCATTCTACACATTGGTCTGGAAATCTGAAGATAGGAAACACAATCAAAATAAAAGGAGGGGGTGCACCATTAAAATAAAAGCCTTTGTGGTAATGATGTGCTAACCCAATTCAAATGATTATCTTTAATTGCCTCATTGATTAGCTACTGTCATTTCCTCTCATTCTTTGCTCAAACGTCTCTGTGCTCAACTTTCCACTACATACTATGCGAGGTGGTTGCAATACAGAGAAAAACCCAGCAAACTGGCCAAATGTTAGCCTAGCTGTTATTTCTTTACTTCAGATGGAAAGAAACACTAACTTTTTGGAGCACCGTGTGCTAGGCACTCTAAATGCAGCCTTCTCAAACAGAATTCACCAATTACAAAAGAATTTATTGGCATTTTTCTCGAAGGGCTCACTTTTACAACAGGTATTTCTCTAACGAACAAGCCTATAGAAACAGGTGGCTCTGATCTGGTCAGAAGCTCTCAGGGACAGCCTGGCAACAGATGATGACCAAAGCATCTCTCCCTCTCCCCTCCAATGACACCTCTGGGGCACACCGTCCTCTCAGGACACGAGGGATACACCCCTGAGCTCTTTGGAAACTTGGCATCACGCCCAGCTGGGAGGAATGGAAATGAATAATATATTTAACAGTGCTGTTAAGAATCACTTTGGGACACGGTGGACTAGGGGTCCTCTGTAGTGCACTGCACTTCAAGTAAGTGCTGGTTTACATCCTTGTTTTTCTAAAATACTCACAAGCTGCTGGTGGTAATGGTGAAGGCCCTTCACAAATGATCCCTTCAAGAACCATCTCTCTGGCTGTGGATTTATGGATCCTTGCTTAAGCAGCAAAACTGTCCTAGCAGGCTCCTGACTCCCAGCACTATCCACTGAGTTGCCATAGCTGCTCCCAGCTACGTTAAAAACTGGACTGCTGATGGATAGCAAAGTCAACCTGCAGCTGTGACAAAGGACATTTTAAACCTAGAGAAGTTCTCTGGCCTTGCTGCGGCCCCTCAAACAGATGTGCTGCGGGAATGAGGAGGTTACACAGAGGAAGGCAAGCAACCTGCTTAGCCTTGCTCTGCTGCTTAAAGCTCTCAGGATCCTCAGCCATGATCGGCTTTGGGAAGCCAACGCTTCCACTTCACTCTTGCTCTCCTGAATTGAGAATGCCTGTTTTTCCTGCCTCCTGTACGTAAAGAAAGTTGTGGACATACACTCACACCCTGCTAAAGTAGTTAGTTCTCAGCTCTTGCCCTGCTAAGATAGATGCTCTCCCCTCTAAAGTATGAAAAGCTCTCAAGATGAGGACATGGCAAACCAGCAGCCCCATCCTGCTGTACAGAACTGACACTCTGCTTCCTTACATCCCTCTTCTGACTCAAGTACAATCTAAGGAATTATATAAAGGAAAAAAAGACACCAGCAGCTAGCTTTACTATTTAGGAAAGCAATCTTTTATATCACTTATGTAAAATCAAGGCTTTCTCTTCCTCAGTGTGTCTCATAGCCACCTTCACATAACGCTCTGCTTGCATGGGTCCTTCTGGAGCAAAACCTGGAGCTAACACTGGAGAAAACACAACTGAAGAGTAGAAACAATTGGCTGGGAGATTCCAGGTCGACACAGGATTGTGTTATCCGCATTAACTCCCTGCCCCTCTCTGCTAGAAGGCTTTCAAAAGGGAAATGGGTAAAGTACTCCAGAGCTTAAGAATTCAGAGCTCTTCTTAAACATAGAAATCGAATCAAAGGTTTCTCCGAAGCTTTCAACTACCAGCTCTGAAGAAGTTACTTGAAAGTGTTTCTGCGGCGCTGTAGTCTATAAATGAATGCTGCACACTTGCCCTTTTTCAGTGTGAATGTAAACAAATGCACTGCTTTGAGCATCCAGGAACTGAAATAACATGCTGTATTTTCAGTTCGGAGGAGCTGCTCTCACTCATGTTTGTAAACCAAGTTTCACCTCCTTGAAGTTTTAGCTTAAAAAAAGAAAGCAGAAGTAGCTGTGGCTGCCAGTCATGCAGTGCAGTCGTGTGATGAAGCTTGTGGGCTTCTAAACCAAACAACTACAGAATGGTTGAAGAGAATGTGAAGCAAGGCCTCTAGAAATGGCATCTCACGGTTTGCATCTGTACTTAATTCCTTTTCAAAGGACAACAGAAGGGAAAAACATTGGTAGAATTACTTATTTGTCTTTTTAAATTTCACATGGATCCAGGGCAAAAATTAAGCAGTTCTTTTCCTTTTACCAGACAACTCTCTAGACATTTTTGGCCAGCCAAAAATGATGACAACGATAGAGCAAAGGGGACCTTCCTGACACGAGCACATCTGTAAGGCCTTTGCTCATGCAACAGGGCTGCAGTACAGGCATGGCACATCCTCTCTTTCCCAACACCACTCGTGCAGGTAAAAGGTGCTTCCCAAGTGGAAGGAGCCATCCCGCCAGCTGGACGGGCTCAGCCTGCAGCAAAGGGAATGCTAGGAAGTGTGGAACCTAAAATTAGACAGCTACAGCCACGATAAGTAACGCTGTCATTTTTATCAGACTTTACAAAAACCTGACCAAGTGTTCTAGATCCACAGAACAGCAGTTACCAGTATTTTCACATTTGAGTGTAGACAATGTAATACGTAAAAAAAAATGATTTTCTTAATGACAAAGGTCTCCTCAGAGAAATAGCTATGAGAAAGGAAATAAGCTACTCAGCTGGCCTGCAAAAGCTAAGCAGTGGATACAGCAGTTCAGAGAAGCAGCTTAAATTTAAAATACCGTGCTACGGTGAAATGTACCACATAGATTTTTGCATCTATAGTTTGCATCTATATCAGTGCAATAGGTAAGATGTCAAATGTAGCTACTGCACACAAAGAAGGGCAAAAATTAGAGTTCTGCTTTCAGAAGTACTTACTTTAAATGAGACATATTACATAGCTGGTGTTACACATCTACTATACAATTTTGCCGTGGATATTCTGGAATAATTATCCAAATCTAAAGACCAGCTCCTGAGCACCTATTGACTGCCTCCCACTGCTTCCTTTCCCACCTCTGTCTGGCAGCTCGCTTTTTGTGACTGCTGGTTGGAAGCCTGGAACACAGCACAGGAGATGGACATGCAGGGCCCTTTGCAGGAAGCTGTCTTACAGCAGCATCACACCCCTGCATCCCTGTGCAGCATCTGGGCCTTAGCAGAGGTCAGCTGTGTGGCAGGAGTCCTAACACTCACAAAGGAGTAAAGAGTTTGGCAGATATCCCCAGTGAGCAGGGAAAACAGCATAGCAGATGTATTTTCTAGAAAGTGATGTACAAGGTGTACAGCAGAACAAAATTCATATCTGATCATTTCAACTTGAGATCATGCTGCAATACTTAGGAAAAAAGTTTGTTTTCTTTCTGTATGGCATAAAGAAGCCCTGCTCTGATATAGGATTTGGCTTCAATACAAAGAAGATCGTGTCTGTGATATGTAATTCCTTTTATTAACTTAATAGTAAGCAGCACAGGCAATAAGTGCTGACACAGCCCTAAAAGCACTTGGGTACCACCTTATCTCCATCAGCACAGGGAGCTGACTGGTTCCTCTTCAACAAAAGCATTTCCAAAAAACCTTTGATTCTTATGGTTTACTCCAAGACCAGCGAGGAAGGTGCAATACCCACCTCAGCAGGCAACAGAAGCTCTCCCAGTGATTTACTTATGTAGCAGAACAACCTCCTCGGGGCTTTGAGTGCCATGAGTGCAATCAGCACTAAAAGCAGCACTGACACTCTGCCAAACACACGCAGACCACAGGCTGCTCTCCCACTTGCCCAATATATGCTGTTTGATCACGTTCAGCCACTGCCCCTCTCTCCCCTTCACCTTGTACTCTCAAAGTCTCATCCAACAGCACGAAAGCTTTCATTTATAAATAGAAATGGAGCAGTTTTCAGCATTGGAGAGGGCAAGTTTCTGTATAAAATAAAGCTAGTGATCGCTGCCATAGCTCTGGCTATGTATGCCAAGCAAAAAAAATCAGTGAGGAGCACATGCATCCTGATGGTGTGCTGAGCCATGGCCCCCAGTGACCACTTCCCGATGTGCTGTACCGAGCTGCAGGGCATTAAGTCACAGTGACACAGACATGAGGGATGCAGGACTCCAGGCCCAGACATCACCTGAAGGGGAAGAAAGCGCTCTGCCCACTGCTAGAACATCTCAGTGATTTCACCAACCTTTCCCCAGTACTTAAGGTAAATACATCCCCACTCCTCACGACCTCAAGCATTACACACAGTAAATGTGACAGTTCTGCTTCCGCACGCAGAGCCAGCACTGCTCACTGTGCAAGCACACTGTGAGCTGCAGCAGCTGCACTTGAAGGCACAGAGAAGCTGACTGCTCCTGAGCACAAAGCCACCAGGCTTAACAGAGGGGACCTTCATCGCTCAAACAGTACTGAACAAGCTAAATTCAATGCTCTGGTTACTGTGCTACAGTAGATTAAGTGTCCATCCTGAAATGTAAAAATTCCACTTAACCCCAGACAGATTCCCATTAAAATTAACTACTTTCAGGATAAGTTCAGCTCGACTCTAATGTTTGGTGCAGACCCTAATAAAGTACTACACTTTCTAACATGTCTTTTTTGATAGCTGAGAAGTATGTAAAAGCATTCATTAAACTTAAATGGGTTCATTAATAAAATATTGAGGATGTGCTACTTTAAGACATCAGAAAAACGTATAAATTGGAGAGAACGTTATTTCTATTTTTAAATGCATCCCACAGAGGCACCCAAGATAGATGAGAAGTGCTAAGCCCATCCCACAAGCTTATTTATTTATTTAATACTCCGGTGCTATTTTTAACTGCAGAAGACAGCAGAAGGCATCCGTCAGAAAAATTACATTGGTGTTGATTTTTCCCCACCCAGGTGAGGAAATGCTGAACGCAATGTTAAAAGATGCATTTCCTCCTCACCTCCCTCCAGGCTTTCGGAATGAAAGAGCAACTCCCCTCCCGCAGGCTAGCATCCCTAGCTGCTGACCACCGCCACTCCTTGCTCCAAGCCCCTCTTCCCACTCCTCCAAAGCTGTAATCCTGGAAGTGGCACTCAGCTTGTAAGCGCACGGGGAGAGGCAAAATGCAGAGTATGGCTATGCTGCTCTGTTGTGGTGGTACTTTTTTAAGCCTCAGCTGTACACAGAAAATGAGAGAGAGGAAATGCCATAGGCTCACATTAATGTACTGCATCATTCTATTTTTTTCACTGAATACACTTATCTTAGCTGGTGCTTGTAACATAGTTTCCTTTAGGAATCGACACTCTTTGGTGAGCTATGAAATCAAAGAACGGTGCCTCATCTCCATCTGCCGAAAAAGCCCCACCACAAATACAGATTTTCATGTACTGAATTACCAGAACTACAGTGTCAAACTCAGAAAAAAATAGTCTTGACGTGATTCCTACACTCCATCTTCCTAAATGCTTGCTTTCCTCCAGGAAATACAATGTTTTTATGCACAGTCTGGGCAGCCAATTTCCTATTTTCCTCTCATGTGAAGAAGCAAATCTAAGCTCCAAGGAGGCACAATGGCACTCCTGGGCAGATCCTATTTGTGGTGGACTAGAAGACAAAACAGGGTATGGATACATCCCTCAGGAAGCTCCGCAGGCATTCAGTTTGCATCCTAACTTTGAATAAGAGACAGCCTGGACTGGCAGTGCCTTTGCTGCATGACAAGTAAGCAGCCATGGGAAATAAGAAGGGTGCAAAGCTGGATGCAAGAGGTGACATGGGTGACACCTGCCACGCTGCAGTGTCAGTGCAGAGAGCAGGGAACCCCACGGAGAGAGCTACTGGCACTGGGAACAGCTCTGCATCACATTTGTGAGCACACATCTAAATCATGGTTGGTGGCACAAAGCAGGCACAGAACTCAGTATTTAATGCACACGCAGCAGCCAGGTTCCTTATCAGCTTTAACAGCTCCCTTCTTTCTAAATTTTGCACAAATTGAGTTCTTGTAAACAAAAATGTGGAGAGTTTTGGTGTCATTTGGAACATGGGGAGTTTGTTTGTTCTACCTACCTGGAGACAGGCTCAGCTGACAGCAGGAGCCCTGCAGACAGAAGGCTTTCATTCATCATCTGTTCATGCATGACACCAACAATGCTTGCTGACTAAGAAGCACTTGAGTTCCTACACGAAGTTCTTCCTCGGTAGTGGAAAGGTCACACAACAGAGAGCTATGCAAGCAGCTGATGCATGAGACAAGTGTCACAAGCAAAAAGATGGATAAAAAGCAAGTAACTCAATTTTGCGGGTACAAAATCACTGCACCGCATGCAAGATTTTGGATAAATACTCAGAATGTTCTCTGTGTTTGGAACCTGACCAAAGGCCAGGTCTGCATAGGCAACAGATGCTCTAATACAAGCTTGATTCCTGGCTTATTTCTGAAATATTCGGAATATTCTGTAGGTGGGCCTCAGAAAGCAGACTGCAGTCTGTCAGCAGTAGGCAGTATCCTGAGCACAGCCTGCTGAAGAGCCAAAACTTCAGGGTACACACGCTTCTTCCCCCTCAAGTATTACACTGAATGACAGTGAAAGGGCTCGTTTCCAGGGCAAAGCATTCATCCTAAATTCCTCAGGCTGCCCAAAGAAGAGAGCTGAGAGCTGTCTGCCTAGTTTCGGATTTTTGCTTGCAACCAGAAAGCGCTGGGACTCAACGCCTGCAACTCTGACTGGGCTCAGCAAACAGTTATTCAAGGAATTAAGTCATTCAAAGCCTGGCAGCGTCAGAACTGCACACAACACAACCTCTCTCCTTGGAGGTGAAGGACACACAAGTGGCACCATCTCAAAATCCAGACTCTCTCTTCCAGCAGAGCTGAGCTGCTGAAACTTTCCCATCTGAATAAAATCCTCCTCTGCAATTACAAGCTGTTGTGCCACTCTGACGAGTGGAAGCAGAGACCTAACGTGTCAAGCAGCTTCTCTGCATGACTGGATGCCAGGAATTGAACATTTCCCCTGGAAGTGCTGTTCACATGTACACTTGTGCAACATTTAAACTGAATACATATTCTGATGCTGTCAAAATAGCTCATTATCAGGGTCTTGTCAAATTCCAGAGCCGCATTACACAAATAATACCCTCTCTCCACAAAAGCATGCTCTGTGATTCAGATCATCGTTTTCTAGAACAATTATGTTTCTGTCAGTCTGGCATACAGTCATAACCAGCATCAGACCCTCTCTGCAGAACAAGCATTCACAGAGAGACTGTTCCTCACACAGAACTACAATTCGACCTGGAGAACGGCTCATACTCACAGTAGGAAACCACTGTGGAAGGTAATCTACATTCTGTTACACTTAATCCATTTATAACATTTTTCTTTTAGCAAGTAATCAAGACAATGCAGTGGCTGTTTTATGCCTCACAAGTCCTCAGTTTCTGAGGCATCATTCCCATGTATTTGAATGGCAACTTCAAACTGTTGCCATCTTCACTTACCCACTCTGCCGGACCCCTCTCATCCATACAGTTCCCACTAGCTCATAGGCTGCCTCAACGCCCAGTTTCTTCTGGGACGTTTTCAGCAACACAGCTGTTTTGGAAGGACAAAAATTCAGTAACGCCATCTTTTTGGAAGAACATTTTGTTTCCTGGATGTAACAAATGTAATATGTTAATTAAAATATAGTATTGGTAAATAAAATCAAGAAGCCTGAGAGGTGACAGCTGGTAGGACAAACACTTGCAGAAAGGTCTTCTGACATCAGTTCCACTTTAGAGAAAGGAGTCTATCTTTTGAAAATCACACTGGCTTGTAAGGAAGGGAATTACTTTCCTCTCTCCAATTGATTAGGACTGATTATTGACATAACCGTGGCAGGTTTGTATAAGAAGAAGTGAGATTTCCTCAGCATTGGCAGGTTCTGAAAATAATTGACAAATTCCTCTTTAAAGCTGCTCCAGAAATCATTTCCATACGTGTAACTGCCTTTGAAGCTATCAGTCAAGCTAACAAAATACAAACCTCCTTGAAAACAAACAATGTTCTGGAGGACTACAATACACTGCCCATGAATTATGGAAAAGACAGGTCATATTGCAGCCCTGAAACGTTCCAACCTCTCAGCTAGGTTACAGACTGAGCGCTGAACAGGAGTGGGAAAATCATTCCAAGGCACTGCAACTTGTTTCATGCTTCTATATGGAAAAAAGACAGCCAGACCACTAAATCCACCCTTCCCAAAGGAAATGCAAGATAAACAGTGACTTCTTAAGGAAACTGAGATCCTGAACATCTCCAATAAAAGGATAAAAAAAATAAAGTAGCTATATGAGTAACCAGCCTCATGAAGATTAATTAGCACAGAAAGTAAGGTATAAAATCTTCTAAATTATCTTTTTCCTCTTCCCAGGAGACCCAAGACAGGATATACATATATAGTGTTGTTTACAAAGCATTTAGTTCCACGTGTCTGGGGCAACAGCTCATTTTTTCATATAAACCTTTTATTCCCTCCCCCCTCCCCCTATTTTCTCTCTTCTATATTTGTATTTGGCATAAAGGGAAGTGATTCTATTCCGAGGGGCAGAGTGAATAAAAACAGAACCTTAAAAAGACCAGAATTCGGAACAACATTGTGAAAGGGAAAGCAACTGAAATGCTGAGTGCTTACAGTGCATCTTGCACAAGAGCCTGCAGCAGATTGCCAGCACCAAGAGTTTGGTTTTTCATACTCTCAAGAAAAGAAACTCTAAGAATAAATTCAAGTGTCACAGACTCCCATGGGATCGGGAAAAAAGCCACTGCCTTGCAAAGGCAGACTGGAAAAACTGTATCTTTGAACAGCCAAGTGTTCTATGGGAGTAGGGAAAGATGTTAATCACGGAGATCAGACACCTAACCTGCCCGTTATAAAATTAACAGATCAAACATTCACACTTAAGTAACTGCAGAAAGGTAGGCTTCCTTGGTCCTTCTACAAACTAACATCATTTTGCTCAGAAACACCAAGTAGAAAGATACCGTGCACGCTGAAATACGAGTACTTAAATCTGTTGCATGCCTCAAATGATGCTCAGATAAAAAACTCATCAGCTTAACCTCCCGTTACGTTCCTCACAGGCCACATCCATCCCAGCTGAACCTACCATGTGGTAGTGTTATGTTTGCACCATCAATGATTGCTTGTGCCAGTTCATGATCATTGCTCTCGAAAGCGTGTGCAGCAGCCTTGAGGGCATCCCAAATCTCCTTGCGGCCTTCGAACGCTGGCGCTGTGTCCCAGAACTCGTCCCTCTTACTGCGCAGCTGCCCGTCCGTCATCGGGTAATCACTCTTCCATTTTGGTTTCTCCTTTTTCAAGGGCTGATTGCGACCAAGAGCAACTGTGGGGTGAAAAGAGAAAGAGAAGGTTAGAAGAAAAGTAACAGCACAAAGTTACTCCAGCGTTCCTTGGTTATTCCATGAAGACAAAGCTTACTTTTGGGCAACCCCGATCCTTTTTTTCCCCACCAGTCTTCTCCAGGACATCACCTTCCTCCTGCTGGGCTCCAATGTTTTAGCTCTCCGAAGAAGCTGAGGGGCTACCTTGCATTTTGCTCAGCTAATGGAATGCTCTGTTAAATGCAGACTTATAAGAGGTTAAGGATTTTTTTTTTTTTTGCATCTTCTCCTTTTAAATTGTTTTAATTCAGAATAAGTGGGGAGAGGCAAATAAGATACAGAAACGCTAGAATAGTCGGAGATGAATCCCTGAAGAATATCCAGGATTCTGTCAAGCTTTAATGAGTAGTTACTTCATTCACAATAAACACGAGAGAGTTTGTTTTACTTTAACTACAGCTATGTTTATGCAAAAGCCAGTTAAGATAATCACTTAGGCCTAATGGTGGTGGATTAAAACTATCTGCTCACTTTAAATTACAGCACTGCCGAGAGCACACTAAAAGCCGCCTCCGTTTGTTTCTGTGAGCAAGGTGTTATTTCAGCTCCCAAGCAGGATGCCCAGAGGTGCCTGCGAGCAGGGTGAGTGCCTCTTTCCTATACACAGAATAGGCTCTGTCATTAGTATCTGCCCCAAACACATCCTGGTGACAGAAAGAACCCATCGTTTGGGCTCTTCTGTTGTGGTTCACGTGAGAAAGCCGGAAGACATCCGTTCCGAGTATAAGAAATTCACTTTAACATTGTGATGGCAACCAGATACACATTACTAGTTTCCCCCGTGCTACAAAAATGAAAATGAAAATTGTGCTTTCTAAAAATTGTTTCGCATGTTTTATTTGGCACAGACTAAAAAATAACTCTAGCTGTACAACGCTGAGATGGACCAGGGAAGCTTTTATTACCATCTGAGGTACAAAGACAAAGAAGGGATTGAAATTCAGTGCACACAGGGTAGAACTTCTCCCTGCAAGAGTCAGAACCCCAGTGGCAGCAGGAACCTTGCTGAAATGGGACTCTGTGAGAGCAGCACGGGAAGAGAACAATGGCAAACCACGAAAGCAGCTCTCACCACCGCAAAACCTCGAGTACACGGCTTCGATGTCTCCAGAGGAAGCAAGATGTTCTGCAGCAGTCACACTGCACTTAAGGGTGTTTGCAGCTGAAAGTAAGCAGCTGCATCAACACAGAGAGGTCACAAACACTAGATGATGGCTCCAGAATGCTCCTGAGGGACAGGTAAATGCTACTAGGAGTACCAGTAAGGATCCCACCACGACATCCCTTCCCTGTAAAGTGTCTGGGCAGTCCCAGGAGAGCAGAGGGACTGCAGCTGCTACCATGCCATGGCAGCACGAGCAGACCTCCTGTCACCCCACATCTGTGGAGCCGAGGCCTGAACACCTCACATGGGAATGCGGTTTCCCAGCTGCTGGTAGGCTGAGATCAGGCTCCTGATTAGTCTGCAAGGACCAGAGAGCAGCAGGACAAACACAGCCTTACCTTCAGCATCCTGCATCCCACGGCTGTCCCCGCACATAAGCAGGCACACTGTCTTTCTCCAGACCCTATGATTTTCCTGTCAGAGTTGGCAATAGCTACCATACAGCCTTGTATCTCTTCCTAGTCTTACTCTAGAGCTCAGATCTCAACGGAAGGATAATCTCACATCTAAATATTCTTCACAGCTCTTGATCTAGACCTACGCTGCCTCCCAGGTAACTAGCAATAAGAGGTGATAGCCTTAAGTTGCACCAGGGTTGGACATTAGGAACAATTTACTCTCTGCAAGAGTGGTGATGCACTGGCATAGGCTGCCCAGGGAGGGGGTGCAATCACCATCCCTGGGGGTGTTTAAGGAAAGGGAAGATGTGGCACTGAGGGACATGGTTTAGAGCAATCACAGGTGTGGGCTGATGGTTGGACCTGATACCTTAGTGGCATTTCCAACCTTAACGATGCTATGATTCTATGATCCCTGCATTTAGCTGCAGCACATATTTTTGCATTCTATTACAGTTCTTTAGCACAAGTCTGTGTGAGGGATGAGGAAGAGACATGACTGGGAACACCAAATTTCAATGTGTCAGAAAAACTAGCCTCAGGTGAGCTGTAATGCTTTGCCTAAATAACCTATTCCGATATTCCTTCTCCCTCCTTGATTATTTCTTTTCCTGCCACAGATGTGTTCAGCTCTGCTTTCAGGACAGCAGCCGACAGCAAGCACTGTGTCTCGGGACCGACCACCAGCGTCTGGTGATGCAGAAGGCAATCTGACTTCTCACACTCTTTAAGGAGATTAAAACACACTCATCGTTAGAGCTTACCCCCTTTGCAATCTGACTTTCTAGGACCACAGAAGCATCTACTTCAATTCACAGCTCAGAATGACATCCATACTTAAGAAGTGGTGACATAAGTCATTAAAAGTAAAGCACTGAATGGAACTTCTGACAAGGTGACACTTCCAACTATGTGAAGCCATGAGCCTTCTTCAAATTAAAAAAGAAAAATAAGGTAGAGAATTTATTTGCATGGAAACTTAAGTCAGATCACAATCAAAAGTAGCAAATGACAACTGCGTGGCACTCCAGACGTTATTCTGTACCCCATGCAGAAACTAACAATAATAAACTTCTGAAACAGAATCCTTTCAAGTGACCACAAGCATTTATTGCCTGCTGTTTCTATGGGATTGCTTCCACAAGATTGCTTCCATTTGCTTTTCAAAGAAGTGCTGACCATTTAACAGACTTCAGAACAGCAAACCTAAGTGTTTACAAAACACCAAGTTTCCTGGCAAAGTCCCCACGTTAATGGTCCAAGCCTTGGTTGGGCACATGCGGGCTGGGAGCTGATGATGGCTCAGCAAAGAACGGCGAAGGAGGCGGTGCAGACAAGATGCACTGCATGCATTAAACAATATGCTATGAAATTGTAAAACACTTGAGCAAGGAATTGTTTCCTTATTAAGGCTTAGCAGTCAGAGCATGGAAATTTCAGACAGAATAAACAGGACAACGCACCAAATTTGGGTCAGTGGGCATCTTTTCTTCCCTTTTACTTCGACTAACATCTGTTAGCATGTCTGTTCAATGGATGCTAATTTATCCCACCGGGCCCTCTCCTCCTGCCCAACATGAATTATGGAAGCAGGATAAAGGCACTCCTGCAGTCCCAGAGCACGGCGGCAGTTCCTGCAGTAGGAGCTGCACGAGGCTATTTCTCTCCATTTCCCAACCTTCCCTGTCCAAGACAGCACCTGAATAGACGGGTCTTCACCAGACAAGAGCAGCAGGGCAGGGACAAAAGAGACAGAGACTTCAGCAGTCACAAGTAACTTGTCCCTAGAAATACAACCCTACAGACAGCGGGGATGAACAACCCAGCGATAACTTCTCTTTCCAAGCTGGAAAGGATGGTGGAAGCTATCCATGCCAGCACTAAGCTTTTAAACACAACTTGGCTTCATGACTGGTATTCAAAAAGGTCTTTAATGTGTTTACTATTTATTGGAAATGCTTCAAGAATCCCCTAAAAGCTTTAGGCCCTGCTGAAGAAATATTCCTCTCTCTTCAGCTGTGTGCACAGATAGAGCAGAAATGATACAAAAAGCAGTAAGACGTGTAAAAAACGTCATGTGTGAAATAGCCAAAACCTCTTTTTCTACTTCAACTTTCAGTCACTAGAGAGAAACATCACTACGCGAACTTCTGTCATCAAAGTTTTAGACAACATCAAAGCTGTAATAAGGCTGACAAAGATGAGTTAGAATCCGCACTGAAACGAATGTTAGCAGCTTGTCAGGTATTTACAATGCCAGTTCTATAATCCTCACTTCAGAAGTTAACTACAGCTCCGAAGAAAACGTTGGCTTCATTTAAACCACGTATATCAGAGGCACAACAGCTTACAAGGTCTCAAATAGACAGTCACATCCACATTAAATTTTCATCTTACATCACTTCAACATAACTAAGAAATTATTTATATCCTTCTTGAAAATGCGAAACTGTTTTCTAAATGCCAAAAAGGCGCGCTCTTCCTAAAGCAATATTGAAAGTCTCAGTAGATGGCAATGGTTGATCTTTTGGCAAGAGATTTACTTAGATGGAAATACAAAGACCATTAACAGTCTGCTTTCCAAAAAGACAAAGGTCAGCACATTAGTGACACCTCAAAAAAATACATTTGGAGTTTTCTTGCTCCAGCAGCACACAGAGACTTGAACTTCCTAGGGCTCAGCATGCAAGGGAGGAAAGAAACTCCCTGTCTACTGAGATACTGCAGGATACAGGGGGTCAGGGCAGGAGAAGGGATGGCCGCAACATGCTGTTCCTACACAGGCAGAATCCAAGCACTCTCACGTCTCTACCCAGCCAAGTGTCCCTCACTGGGCTGTGTCATCCCTCAGAGTGGCCTAAGACTATTTCAGAGAGGCAAGTAAGCTGCTTGTGCAGCAGTATGTGATGTTTTCACTTCCCAGGCAGAGGATACCCCGAATCCTGGAGGCAGCTCCTACTGCAGGTCCTGTTAACCAAAGTCCTGAAAAACTGGAAAATCCTATTTTCAGAAGAACAGATCTGTATCCCCATCCTCTCACACTATTTCATAACATGAATTCTGAAGGTTTGTTTCCTCTCCCCACAGCTTCCCGGCACAGCAACGGAATCAGTAGGTTATCTATGCTGTGAGTGAGCTTATGCAGATATATCCAGATATTTAAATCAGTTTCTTCACAGAACGTCAAGAAGTGTCTACGTAGAACTCTTCTCAACAGCTGCTGTGTTTGTTATGCCACTGTCACTGCAGATCACAGCACTGCTGCCTCCTTCGCAGTGGGCCAGATGAGCAGAAGCAGCTGGCAATGAAGTCTCATACTAAATGCCAATATCCAGTTAAAGCTCTCATAATTCCTAGTTTATAAACCCATGAACTGTAGCCCTCGATAATCAAATGGGATAATATTTCTGTCCCAGAGGGCTTACTGTCAAATCAAATAGCACAAATGCAACAGTCAAATGAGACATCAGACAACGCACTCTCCCCACAGAAGGACGGGTAGATCTCTGCTTCAGTGCTGAGTTCGATCTTCCTCCTTTCCCTGCTCTTAACCACCCAGGTAACCCCCTAAGACCACAGGACTTGGTCTGTTGCAACAGCCTGAGTTACCTCCTGCAATTGAGCTGAACCAGAACCACCCAGGGAAAGGTCTCTTTGCTTTCAGTCATCCTCATGCCAGCTTCTGTCCTCTCATTCCACTTTTTAAGGAATCTTTCATCTATTTCTTACAATGAGGTTAAGAATAAGACTTGGCTTATGCTAAATCCATGCAAGTGCTCCACAGTGAATTTCTTCCTTTTCTTTTGAAACTGTTGCTTGCAGCATCAGAATTCTGCTGCTCTTGCAAGAAAACATATCCAAATTTGGCCAAAGCATGCATCAGAAATGTCTCTACGGACACACAGCCCACAGGGTGTGGAGAGCCTGGCAGCACAGCTCTCAGGAGGAGACCCGTGGACTGGCCAGACTCTGCTTTGGGGTTGCAGGCCCAAAGCTGCTGATCTCCACGCATTTACCAGAAGCTGTGTACAGAAGCTGAAAGAACAAGGCCCTTTGCAGCTTTCACTTCTGCAGATGTACAGCAAGAGCAAGATGGGCATGGAGGATTCCTCAGCCTGGAGAGCACAAGTTAAGAACAGATACGGGCAAGTGTTAGCAAAGAACATCAAAATACTGAAATGACAACAGCACTGGGAGAATGTGGCATGTTTGGTTTTTTTTTAATATGTAAGAGATGGAGACAACTGCTTAAGTGTTAAGAGATGAAAGATTTTGAATGAAGTGTGGGGAAAAGAGGAGGAACGTTTAACAGAAGTGCTGAAAGAAGGGCAGAAAATTAACAAAATGGAGACTATTTGAATAGGAAAGAAAACGACAGATTTTCCAAAGCTGTTCTCAGTGCAAAGGCGAGGTCTGACGACTGCCAGGCTCCAAGGGAGGAGGACAGAAGCAATAACCATTGAGGAGACAGCACGGACCAAGCTCTGCGTAAGGCAGCAAGGATCACGGCGTGCAGCTCCTGCGCAGTTCACTTAAACCGTAGGTATGCAGCTTCAACAGTGGAAGTGATTTCCTCTTGGGGATGAGCAGCTTGGGAAACAAAGGGTAATTATTTGAAGACAGCCATGAGAAGTTAACTAACTATTACACAAATTGAACTAATCAAAAATAATGTTTGAAAAATTGCTTTGCAGATCAGGATCGGCTGCTAACAAAATACCTTTCTAAGACAAATGACATGCAAAGTAACAATTTGCTACTGATAAAGTTCCTGTTAGTAATAGTCCCAAGGGCTTCTCCCCCCAAATCAGTGACTAGAACTCTACTTTAGCATCAAATGACTCTCATTTTAAATCTATTTCGCTCCAATTTCCTCATAAGGCATTAGGTAATGGGGCATCACTAGCCAGTACCCGCCTTTGTACCTGTCTCTGGTGTAATCCTTCCACACGCTGAGTGACAATCACATCTGGAGGAAAAGTTACTACAAAGGATAGGTGCAGAAGAACAGAGAAACTGGGAGGGGGTAGGGAGAAATGCACTGCATCTAAGATGACGACAATCTGAACTGTCATTAAGTCACATAGGCTCATACAATCTAAACCGCATTAAGTAATGCAGGCTTACACAACAATGGGAAAATAGCAGAATCTGATGTTTACTGCTTCCCACATTTTTTCTTTTGGAGGCTACATTTTTGCGAGGTAAGAACAGTATCTTGGAAAGGAAGTATCCCTGGGCAGTAATAAAAGGTTTTGAGCCTCACAAATGTAACGTGCCACCAAATAACCAAAGTTGTGTAACAAGTAAAAGAAGGAACATTGAGATTTCATAAGAAAACTGAAGGAAATGCCTATTAGGACACTTGTGAGGCATTTAGAGCAGGGTAATGCTTCTGGGGATGCTGAGGACTGGGAAAGTCACAAACTTTCCAGATGCTGTGTAGGTATGCATACCTACCCGTCTGGTAATGCTTGAAACTGAGTTTTTCACGAAGGGACAAGGCGAAGCAGGGGGGAATGAACGCTACAAGAAAAACTGTATCACCTGATAGGAAGTCAAGTTCTGCATTTGAACAGATGTGCATAAAACATAATGTTACAGAAGAAAGAAGGAAAGAAACAGGTGACAAGAGGGAAGGAGAAGTGGAGGCCCCGGAATTGACCGCTCAAAGCCAGGTCTGTGCTCCTCCATGACCGCAGTGTGCTGGTGCTAAGCTATGCGTGCAGCCCACTGGGGATGAAGGTGCCATCCCTGTGCCATCCCAGTGGCTACTGCCCACTGGTGCCAGGACCATGGATGTCACAGAGCATCACTCGAAGCAGGAATAGGGAACACACCTTCCCTATTTCTCAAAGTTTCTCTTCAACTTTTAACCAAGATCTTCCTCTAAAACTAATTGTACAGAAACAACGGTATGGTGCAAAATGGAAGCTATGCTGGTAACGACAGGCAGCTTTGGACAAGTCATACAGAAGGCACTCCACAGACACATGGCACTAGATCCTTGCAGAGGCTTCACAGCACGAGATAAAACACGTGAAAGGATGAAGGTGTACAAATGCGCTAGACAAAGAAGAGAGTTGACTCTAATTACTGGCTATTACGCTGTATTTTCCACTGCTCCCATCGTTTTCAACAGGAACTGCAGAAGAAATCAAGAGTGCCTGGATTTCCAGCAGCTCATCTCATCACCTCTCACATTTCAAGGAAACTAACAGTACTGCAGCGAGAAGTCAAAGCTTCAAAGCTGTGAGATCTGCACACCGACAGCATACCAGGCCCTAACAGCCCAGCCCAAAACACACACAGGTTCCGCCCAGCTACCCAGCAGCCTTGACACCCGCTTTGCACTGTGATAACAGAGGTGCTGTTCACAGAACTCAGAAACCTATCTGTGTTTTGTCTGCGAGGTGCAGCTCGCAGCGGAGAGCCAGCTGGCGAGAGGTGAGAGCCGGCCTCCGGTCTGTTCATTCACGTTTTATGAGGATGGTTTTCCTGCTTCCAAGGCTGTGAGAATAGGACGCCGAACCCTGACGTTTACAAACGCTCTGAGTAAGTGCTGCAGGACAGAGCAATAATACAAGAAAAGCCACTGCCAGGTTCTCTGTTGTTATTTGCCTCAACTTCTCAAACAATTTTTCAAAGGGAACTTTTTCACACTGGTCTGTCACTGAAACTCAGCACTATTTCCTACTATTAGTTCTATGGCGTTATTATCTGTTTGCAAAAGCTTTAAAGGACATTATGGTTACATCCTGAGCCCTGCCTGCGCATTGGCTCCTTGCTGGAAGCACAAGCAAAAAATTTTCATCTCATCTCAAAGTTCTGATACTGTGTCTCTTTAGACAGAGGAAATGTCCATGGGAGCAGTCGCCGCCTCCAATCCTTCGCACCTTCGCCAAGGGGTGATGGTACATGGAGTCAGATGCTGCCAGGCAGGGCGATGGCCAGATGGTGCCCACCTGCCCTGACTGCACCCCAGAGGCATCTCAGAGCCACAGACGCTGCTCTGCAGCAGGCAAGCACAGTGCAGAGACACTGACTGCACAGCTTCAGCCCTGCTGTGGTAGATGAGCTTCAAGGGACTGCCCTTATCAACACAATTACCTTTCAGTGCTCTTTACACTAGCATCTAAACTATTCCTATCTCTGGCAGACAGGAACATTTTGTTTTCAGCTTATTGCAGAGCAGGATAAAGATCTATGTGTTTGCAAATCACTGCATGCAAGCACTGAGACCTTCACTGTGCATCATGACAGTGCACAACCTGGCCATCTTACTGCGTACCTATGGCAACCACCATTAAGAAAGCTGTCAGCAGGACTCAGTGATCCTTATGGGCCCCTTCCAACTCAGGATATTCTATGACTCTGTTTGAGATAGGCCGTACAATGTGGTTCAAATTGAGACTTGGTCACAGCTGAGAGCCTGGCACCAACACAGCTTCTCACGTGCAAAACAAAACACAGCACGCTGCACAGCAGAGCTGGAAACCACAGCAGGAATGCAGCAGGAAGCTTCTGCAGGAATTACCTAAAAACCCAGTCTCCCATTACGGGGAAGAATGCAATTTGGCAACTTCACTACTAACGTGCCAAGATCCTGTTGTAGCTTCTCCTCTTGTTCTGCTAGCAGAGGAACTTCAGCCACCTGGTGAAACCATACCATGAGGTTCCCATGGCCAGCTGCATGCCTGCTGGTGATCACAGGACAGCAAAAACCAAAACACTTTCAGTCCAAGTGCTGCAAGCATTTCCCTGCAAGCTAACAGCCGAGCTGTGTGAGCTTCAAGCGAGACAAAGGCAGCACCAGGCTCAGCTCAGAGCACAGCCCGGCTTCCCAGAGGCTGCGCCCACGGAGCGGCGCCATCGCTGAGCCCCTGCAGAGCAGCACAGAGGTACCACGAGCTCCCTGCATTCACCAAGCGACAGACAGGGTCATCTGCTGCCTATCTGCTCTCTAGTTAGTGCACCACAATGTTGCTAATGCTGGAAGGACTGATTTAAGAAAAAACAACATATCAAAGGCAGCCTTATCTTTCATCCTGCTGGAGTTGTAAGAATTATTAAGTTAATAATTTTCTTTAAACAATGCAGCCGGTTCCACCCTGATTAGGTGCAATCTTGCTGACATCCAGCCAGAGAGCCCTTGCCAGCAGAACCACACATGGCTGTGTGTGCTCTGACGCTGCTACTTCTGAAGGCTTTCCGGGGAAACACCACCAGCGAATTTCTTATGTGACAATACAAAGCTTCCCTCTGCTGTCCCAGCAAAGAGCTGGGAGGGGAAGCACAGTGCCAGGCGTGCTCAGATGTCACCAGCTCCAGAGGGGAAAGAACAAAAAGCCCCCAGTTGGCAATTGTTTTTTTAACAAAGATCAATGATTAAATTAGCTTGGTAACAGGGCCCAACACCGCACCTTGAATTTATTCCAGTGACAGCTATTGGCAGGGATAGAATTTCACGTTAGCCAATTAACTAAATGCACTGCTACTGCATCTCAGCTACTTAAGCTCGTCAGTTAATTAAGAGATCAGTATGAACTGAAAATAGGAATTTCACCTGCCACACATACCAAACATACATTATCTTAATGATTTAATCTTACAGTTCTGCTTTATGTTCCACAGGCACCATTTGGAAAGCCAAAAGGCAATTGCTCAGTGTAAGGAATGGGTAAGACACAGTAAGCAAACATTTCAGGATCTAATCGATAAGCTCTGTTTCTCACACTTGCTGCTTCACTAAGCTCTATTTTACAAGGCAGTTTTTCCATGATGAAATTACTGCTTCTCACTCACTCACAAATTATTTCTTTATCAATTTTTAGATGCTTTCGATGTGCTTCCCATTTAAGAGATGTTTTAACAGCTTCTCTTCACACCCAGTAGCTGTTCTGCTTTGCCCCAGCTGCTGCACGCACAGCAGCAGCTCTCCATGAGCACAGGCTGGGGCTGATCAGCCTGGAAAAGAAGGCTCCAGGCAGGCAGTGCTGCAGCCCTCCAGGACAGCAATTCAACATGGGAAGCTCCATACCAGCATCTCCTGACAGCATGAGAACAGGATCAGGACCACCTTCTCTCAAGTATAAGCAAAGCTGGATGGTTTCCACTAACACCAGCACCTGTCCATGTGTCCCAGCTTCTGACTGGGGCGTGCAGTTCCCTCCCGTGCCGTAAGGCAGCACGGTGCCGCAAGGCTCCAGTAGAGTGACGTGGTGACAGCCATCCTCCTGGCTCTGGTTTCCATGTGGAAACATGCGATCATGGAAGAAAGGTTGAAACATGCCAGGAATTGAGTTTTTATGGTAAAAATGATTTTCAATCACTACCTTAAATGTAAAGGAGAGAAAATGTTACCAGAATGGGAGGGTTCTGGGTGACAACTTTCAGCCAATTATTTTTCTGTAATCACAATAAGGGTTTATTTTCCATACTGTCTTGCTACATAATTCAGAAGTAGCTAGAGTTTAATAATAATAATTCATCATTAGTTAGCACAACTACTTTTGAGTAAGCCTCCTTTTGGTGGTAAACGCAGAGAAATCCCTCTCTTTTGTGCATAATGTGTGTAATGCAAGATGACAAAGCTAACAGCATACGATGTCAATGTGAAACAAACTCTGTTCAAGGGCCTGGCGTGGTTTGTTTGGTACTTTTTTGTGTTTTAGCAGAGGCCAAGTTGAACATGTTCTACTGGTTTCGTTTCTTTTCACCGCTGATCAGATTAACGCTGATAGAACTCACAGACTGGTTGGATATCAAGACATTTCTGAAAGGCTATTTAACAGGTAAAGCTTCAGAGCAACTCATAGGAGGTTTTGTTACCTTTTATCTACAAGCAGGACTTCTCCAGAATTGCACAAAGTGTATCCATGCTATTTTATGCTCTATATACTAATAATGCCCAAGCAACTTCAAAAGACCAAGCAGCAAAAATTGTGTCTATTTGTTGGTATCAGGCATATAAAACTCTGACAAAGATTTCCTATTTCCCAAGTACACCTCCTGTAAGAAAACCATCCGTATCCTAGAATTAGAGACATGTTATAACGATGAGGGTTGTCATTAGCGGGCTGCTTTGGCAATCAGAAAGCTATCATCATTCCTAACCTAAAATGAGAAGCGTATGCAAATGTACACAGGTTGCAAAAAAAGGCTTGCGTGTCTCACACGCAAATAAAACCACCCCTAAATGGAAGCATTTGCACAAAGCCTTAAAATCACATCCCTTCAAGGCCATTTTAGCCCCTGGCAGATGCACTTTAAAAAGGGGGAAAAAAGGAAAAAGGAGGCAAATTACAGCCTCTACTTGAGGACTATTGACAAAATCCAAATTTCAGTGTTTAACTGAAGGTGTTGAAAGCAGGAGCACAACCCCACAGCCAGTGAGCCCAGCATCCTCACAAACTGCCTGGCTCATCCCTGGCCGCCAACCTCCTACAGAGCCCACACGAGATGAGGGACCCAGGAGCAAGCCAAGGAACTGCTCTCTTCACCGAAATCGCTCAAATTAAGAGCAGCCAGAACCCTTCCACCCTTAGCAAATTCATTTGATCTCCTTCAGAAGGCCCCAAGCACAGAAGTCTTCAGCTCTGTGAATGCACGGGGCGATGCCTGCTCTGCAACAAAGGGCAGCACTTCCAGCAGACACAACAGCACTTAAGGAACTTCTCTTCCTTTGTAAGGAAGGGATAACCTGGTAGTAGGATTTGATTTAAAATGCACTTAATTCCCAAAAGCTCAGAGCATGCGAAAAACTTGCCAGGCAATGATCATGTTGGCAAAGGCTTTGGCTGCTGCGCACCCAGCAACAGCTGCACCAGGCCTTGCACGTGGGCCACCTCTGTCTTCTCAACAAAGCGTTCACCATACGCCCGAGGGAGCCCGGCTCCCTCCCCATCATTTGTTGTAAGCAGAAGTAGCACTGTTTGTCAGAAAACGTGCCCCTTCTCTTATTTTCACATAACTTAAGTAAGAAGTGTTGTAATAGCAGATTGAAATAAGTCTATGTTGATACTGAAGTTTAGAGTTTAGCTCTTGTAGGAGAAGTCTTCAGCCCTGAGGTTAAGGTAACTTTGGACAGACACCTCTTCTCAATCCCTTCCCCTTTCCTGATGAGAAAATACACTTAAGCTAAGAATTTAATGATACGAAATTCTGGCAGATAATGAGTATGAGAGCATTGGTGAAAAGAGCTTCTTATTTGGGCCATTTGAAAACAAGCCATCTCCTGCAAAGTCCCATACACTTACTGCACAGGTACAACTCTTTTGTTTAGATGAAGGCACCACTGAAAGCCTTGAGCAAAATGCTGCTTACAGGGGCTAAGGGAAGAACTCGCAGAACGACTGGCTGCAAGAACACTTCTGATTCACCCACTTTGCTGTACTAATTGCTATGCTCTAATGAGCAAACTATGCACACAGAATGCTGCTTCTGCAGAACTGCCATCAGGGCATCCTGCATCCAAGGCCCGGCCGAGCAGGGACCCCACTGCTGCCTCCCTGACACTAGCAATGCCATTGTAAACATGAAAGAAAGCCATTCAGATCCCCCAGTGAATAGAACAAACACACAAAGAAACTATTTGAGTTTTCTTGCTTTTAAAAGCCTGTATCAAAACTAAGAACTAGAAACACACGGCCGGGATTGGACGCCATCAATCCAGCACTGTTATCACAGCCAGCCCCCAGGCAAGGGGCTTTTTCCAACAGTAGTTTCTCTTTACTACTTAGGCTGGTTCAGAGAACTATGGCCAGCATCCAGTACCCTCCCTTTTCCAGCAATATTTAGGCACTACTAGCAACAGAGGCCATTAAGAATAACCAGAAAAGCAGCAAGAAACAAAAGATTCCCTTGGTGTGGGAAGAGTAATCCTCGCTGGGCTACGTCCATGATGAGCACAAGCTATTTCGAAACGGGTGGAAAAACCACCAGAAAGAATAAGCCACTTGTCATATTCTTTTCACGCTAAACCTGAAAGATTGATTTCCTGCATTCTGAGCAGACTTCTATTTTTACAACTGAGCTGTAATTCCCTTCTCCAGATCGCAGCGTTTTCCTCTCAGCTGTCACAGAATAGCTTGTGCCTTCTGATTCATTTGGTAGGAGCCGAGTGAAAAAAAAAGGGCCGATTTCTGGCTCACACAGTTCAAGGTATGCCTATTCCTAGACAGCAGATATCTGCTGAGATCAAATTTTCTAAGCACCTGTAATGAGCATCCCTTGCTCACATCACACATCCTCTACTCCCCTCTAACACACCATTCAATAGAGTTATAAAAACGATGAAAAGAATATTAAATTTAGATTGCGTCAGGCACTACTATTTTTAATCCCGTTCGCAAGGCAAGGATCTCTTAAGCCTTCCAAGTAGTCCTTAAAAGCAATGCAGAAATTCACTGCCCAGAACCATTCACTGAATCATCCTAAGACACATTTTGTGGAATAAAAACAGCATTTGCTCTCCTAATCGAAAACAGCCTGTTCATGTGAACTCACTATTCAGCATTGGAATTGACTTTCATACATAACAGTCAGTACTCCTCTTAGAAAATACCTGTTTTCCAAGAAACTATGTTCCTTATCTGTTAACCTTCAGAATGAACAAGCGAATCTGCATTGGAACGCATCAAAACAAAGCAATAGAAGAGGTGGGGCAGATACCTAAATCTGACCTGCATGGAAGAGTCCTCTACTGTCTCATTTCTTTTATAACAACAAAATACAACACAAGAAAGAAGGAAGGGTGGCTGCACTGAGCCACCAGAAGCAGACTTTATCAATGGGAGATGAATTCAGCTGGGAAATCTGGCAGGAAGAGCAATCAGATAGTGACAGCACACTTGAGTAGGCAACCCTGTAAAAGAGTTTAAGAGAAGATTAAGTTGGTTGGTAGCATTTCTAATAGGGAATATTCTGTTTGACACAGCACTGAACCAGAAAACACAGACACCTCTGCCAGCACTGTCATCTTGGACTTCGCACAGCCTTGATTCAAGCTGAAACATCATTACTTCTATAAAAACAAATAAACAAAAACTATTAATGGGTTTGCTCATCAGACAGCAGCTCTCACAGCATCTCTCTGCACGAAGGCTGCCAAGAGACGTTAACAAGGCAGGATGCCTGCAGGAACTGAACCGCCTCCACCGCCCCAAGTACCCACCGTGTTTTCCTAACCAAAGCACAGCTTAATGCCAATTACTGAGTCTCGGTAATACGTTTCCACCACAAGATGGTAAAACACTGCTGCTGCTTCTTCCATAGTTCTACAGCATGCTTGTTTCCCTAAGTATAAACAACAGGAAGAGAACGTCAGCCCCGGGACTGAAGATGTCTGGATACGGGCAGTGACAGAGCCCTCTCACTGCACTGCCACTGCTACACCAGCACTGAGCAGTCAGCAGGACCCGGCCATGGGTGGGCTTAAGGGCGAGCTTCCCTTTGGGGTTCACAAATTAACGCACCACCAGATCTCTGCTGCTCGGCTGGCTGGTAAATAATCCACACTTAACTGACTTATGTCAGATATGCTTGGAATTCTCCACTGGCAAAACTAAGCTGCACTCACTATTTTAAAGTTAAACAGGGAATACAAATTCTTCCTACTTAAAATAAAGTTGCCATGCCTTCCCCAGCGCTGGGCACTGGATCTCCAAACACCAGTAAAGTATTTCCCTTTTCAAGTTGCCTAAAAAGCTCTCTTGGCCATTTAACCACAAGCCATGGCTTCTTCTCCTTCCGAACTCAAAAGCAGTTCCCAGAAAGAATGTTATTTGGGAGAATAAGGCACAACAGAGCAGTGAGCCTACTAGAAAGGGTGTGAAACGTCCCAGGAAGACAAACACACGCAACTTGAGCTTCACCTCTACTGACATCTCACTGGACTTCAGTGAGTGAAGGCTCACAAAGCCAATCACTGCAGAAGTGAGACAGCACTTCACACAAGGTCGCTACCTCGGAGCACTAACTAATGGCAAATAAGTCAGGCGACAACAGAAGCAAGATAGAAGGATAAGGAGTCAAAGAAATACACTTTTGGTCGGGCCTACTTGACCAAAAACTGGTCCATGCAATCAGAGAATGCAGAAGTTGCTTCTAACAAGCCTCTTTGGGGCTATCTGGCTATGAACCCTCTGGGGCCGGTTCTGTTCTGTTGGTTCAATCTACCCAGTGTTCATTAGCTCGTCCAACAAGGACTCTGCCTGTGGCTTTACTCACACAGCGTGGTCCAGCTGCAAGCGCAGCTTCCCCAAAGAAATCAGCAGCAGGATGGAATCCGAGACAGCTCCACAAGGTCGCAGCAAGTCACGAAACACTGCAGTATTCCTCCTCACTGCAAATTAACTCAAAGGGTACTTTGAGTATTTTGATAAGGTTTTTTCCCCAGAAGAAATAAGCTTTTATAAAGAAGCTTTCGGAAACCTGTTTGGAGACATGGCATTAACTCCATAATGACCTCTCTGGAGCTGGCTAGGCCATCAGCACATCACAGCGTAGGAGCACCAGGTATGCTTCCATAGGGTTCATGCCATTTAAATAAATTCTAAAAAAATCTCAAATAGTTAAGCTATTTTGAGAGGTTTACAGGAAAATCAATTGTTTTCTTTATCGTTCTTCTCACATTGAGAGAAAAACCAAGACTTTCAGAGCCTCTCCTGTGAGTTACAGTTGGAGAACTGGTGGGCTCCCTATGGCCCAAGGTCCCTCGTTGCAGCACAACATCCCTGCTTGCCTGCTCTGACAGTGCTGCTGCTCCTTGCTTCTCTCAGAGAGGAGACCAAAATTCTGAGTTCCCTCTTGCTCCTTTCTGAAGGCATTTTGCTGAGGCCAGAAACGGAGTCTGTAGTACTTCTGGAGCTATTTTTGTGCTGTAATATCAATGCAGCAGCCGAAATGCCTTGGATATGTACAATGAATGCGTTTGTTTCAGTCGTGTTAATGCAATGTTCCATCACTGTCTTAAGTACCATCAGCATGAGGCTATACAATACGTGACTGATTTAAAGCATGTGACTTCAATTGAGCAATGTAATTTCAATACACATGTGGTTTTCTGTTGGAAATCAAGCTGTTTTGGCACCAGACCTAGTTTTAGATTTGGACAGGGATACAATGGAGATACACAGATGTGAAAAACTGACGTACAAATGAGCAAATAAGAGAACTTATCTCCAGTGATTATTTTAACTTGTCTAAGAGCAACACCCAATATTGATAAACAGAACACAAGCCATTACTGAACAGCAAGCCACATTCTTTTAATGTAATTCTCTAGGCATATAGTAAAGAAAAAAAAAAAATCAGTCCGTAATGCATTTTACTGAGCCAAGCCATCAACATATAACTCAGATCAGTTCCTACACCTTAAAAAAAGTTTACAGAGCAATTTGACAGCTTTCCCCTTCCCCACCCCTGGAAGCGCCAGCCCCCAGCTGGGACTGCAACTCCCACTGTGCGGTGGGCACTCAGTGCACAACTCACACGCAGTGCAAAGCACAGCTCTGCTGGCCCTCAGCAGCAGGGCGTTCTGCTCACGTCCCAAACACAGCGGCACCAAAAGCGGCAGGAGCGCAGGACAACGCCAGCGAGAGGTGTGAAGGACTGGAGCGCGAAGCTTCATCTCCACGTATGTTTAACTATCGCTGCCACCAAATATAGCTTCCTCGAGAGTACATCCAAGCAAGTGTTAGTGAAATTGTTAGTCTAACCTCCACGCAGTGTTTATCCTTTCCAAACCATTTTCCTCGTTACCATTTCCAAGCAGCTTATTTTCCTTTGCCTTCATCCCACAGTTCATTCCGTGTTGCGGGTGCCCCATCCCTGGAGGTGCCCGAGGCCATGGATGGGCCCTGGGCAGCCTGAGCTGGTGGGCGGCAGCCAGCCCACAGCAGGGAATGGGACTGGATCACCTTTGAGGTCCCTTCCAACCCGAGCCATTCTACGAGTCTGCTGTAAGCATGTGAATTAGCCATTTTTCTTCAACTATTTACCTTTTCGCCAGATAGGCATTACTCTGCAGTTACCGATGTTCCACAGTAGGCTCAGTTGCTCAAAAGCAGCACGTTGCCAAACAAAAATTGGCAGGAGAAAATGGCATTTGCCAGCTGCAGGTGCTATCTGCTGTTTTGTAGGTACTCTTTTACAAAAAGACTGTATTTATCCCCACAGACAAGAAATCACAGGAGATGATAGTTCTATGGCAGAAAAATAAAGCGACAAAGTAAATGCCATGAGAGATCCTTCTCGTGATTCTGGAGTGCCCTTGATCACAGCGTGAGAGCAGAAATTGAGTTCCACAACTGAATTTTAAAAATACAAAGGTAGCAGGCTTCCAGCCCCGACCCATTGTGCTCTGCTGCTGATGCAATTTCAGACCCTAGGAGTATTCTCAAAGAACACGCATCTCTAACGAGAAAAAGGTGAAAAATGCCTTCCTACATTATGGGTTCTCTGCACTACACAAATTATTTACAGTCGTGACATTTACTGGAGATTACAAATTATGAAATGTTAATAATTATGAGCAATATTTTAGTTATTTATAGAAAAATGTCAATAATGGGAGATGGAACATCATATACTAAGAGTAAACACTCCCTATGAAACGCCAAATGATAACACGCGTTCTACAACATTACACTGCACATTTCCAAATGCTTTAGCCTGTAATCTTCTTCTCCATGGCAGCACCTGTTCTCATTTAAAACCACTGAAGTACCCCTGACTGCCATCTGTAAAGGGCCTTCTCTTTCAGGTTTGAGAGTGTGGGAAAACCACATGATAACTCATGCAGAAACTCCCCAGCCCCTCCCCCTTCTACCTCGTCTTCAGCACAAGGATGTCTGTATGCATATATGCATATATACACGTATGCACACATATGCACACATCTGAGTTTCTCCAGAAGAAATGATTCTTCCCTTCTAAACTGCGCCCATCTCCTCCCACAAATGGCTTCCAAGCAATGCTTTGAGTTTCTCCCATTAAATCACATTCATTAAGTAGGTGGGAAGGGAAGAGAAAAGGACATGGGGAAAAAGAAGAACGGGGGAGCTGAAAAAGTGGTCTAATAGGCAAGCACAGCAGCAAGGCCTCCCCCCCTCCGCCTATATTTGTACTTAACACAGTTTTCAAATGCTGTACATTAGTTCCCAATGGGTCAGATGGATGCAAATTCATTAACGGTGTGTATCAGTTGCTTGTGCACTTCCTACCTGCAGAATCTGCAGTCGCTCTGCTTCTCTCAATACTGTGAAGCCTCAGGATGACAGGCTGCTTATGTCATTTCAAATATTTAAGGTAGCCCAAGAGACACCAGCACTGCTCAGCATTTAAAATACAGCTTTTAGTTCACTTCAAAAGGTAGGAAATAGATTAAAATCCACTTACACGGTTTGCACTGCTCTGCCTTTGGCCGTCGCTCACTTGCACAGCCCTAACCCAAGCCTGCCAGGAGACAGAGCCACTGCCAGGTGACAGCTGGGAGATCAGCCCAGGGTCAGCAGAGGCAGAAATGCAAAATTCAGGATCTGGCTGAACCTTAAACCGCATCAGACATCCTGCATATTTTACTGCAAACAGGACAAGACAGTAAAATATCCAGTTACACGCGACGTTGTAGGTGTTTTCCATTGATTGTACAAGCAGCGTAACACAAGCACTCGGGTAGCTTTTGGATGTGTCACTTGTACTGCTTCTGCCCACCTCTGATAAACCAGCATGAAGCGCTGAACTCAATTCTGCATCTCTCACACCAGAAATGCAATCACAGTGTGAGGGAAAAACTATTTTTCTTTAAAATAAACACACAAACCTTCCCTTCTTTTGCATCTCAAGCAGTGGAACATTTCTGCTCCTTCAAATCTTAGATTTCAGCCAGACAACATATACACAGCAGATTAAGTTGTAACTGGAAACCCCAAAGTGCAAGTAAAGCTGTTCTCCAACAGCCAGAAACCAGGTTACTGACTCTACCTTTTTTATTCTTCCTTCTGCTCTATGTGCTTCACAGAAAGGGTCACCTCACTGAAGCCAGGTCTCCAAGCCCTGCCATGCTCCCATACCATACAGTGACCACTCCAGTCCTTACACCGGTCCCCACTGATGGGCACTGGGGGCCGTGGCACTGCCGCTGCCCGTGGAACAGCTCTGATGTGCCAGTGTGCTCGACTTGTCCATCCCTCCACAGTGCCAAGTGGCAACGCAAACACCCAAGGCTTAGCATCACTGTGAGTAAACAGAGACCGTGTGTTGTCAGTAAACAAAGCACAGAGAGGACTGAGAGCCCAATGTGTGCACACATACTGCTCCCATCGCCCGGCCCCCACCCAAGGTCAGCCACTTTCCAGCACCCCAAACTGGGGAGACATCTAGCTCAGCCTGCTCACTGCGTTCATGCTATGAATAGGATGATGAGAACTGTCTAACTGGAATAGCTTTCAAAACTAGAGATAGCAACATGTAGAAAGGCTTGTTTTCATAATGTGCCTTTAAGACCTACAGAGCTTCCAGCTGGAAGAAGAAAAAACAAGCCTCCATGACCTACACCCTAAGCACCTGCACATGAAAGCAAACCAGTGGCTCCTGCCTTGGGCTGACACTCGCCTGACGTGCATCCAACGGATGCCACACGGTCTTCTCTCCGGCTGCAGGACTCCTAGCTGGAAAGGCTCCCGTCCTTCCCTTCCAGAAGCAGGGATGTCACTGACACTGGGAAAGTGAAGCTTGCTGCTGCACACCCAGCTGTACTTTTCAGTTACACATTCATGGACTATCCCCAGCACAAATGGAAACCACCCACTGCATTTTCCTCCAGAGCACTTCTTTGGAAAGCCACAATGCACGGCAGCACACATGCTGTACCTGGCACCCCTGCAGCAGAGGATGGCCGTACCACACCAGCCAAGCTCAAAGTCACAGCAATCTGATGAGAAAGAACTGGGAGGATCACGAGGTACCAGGTCAGTACATACCTGGTCAGTAGGCCAGGAAACCATCCATTTTTGTAGCATGCACAAGCAAAATCAGCAAATTTATATATATATATTATAAAATTATGTATGTATAACATTAAAAAAAAACCAAATCTACAAAAGTCTAAGAGGAAAAAGTACATAAAGCATAAGAATTTGCTTCAATGGAGCCTGAATTTTAAGTGAAGGAGATGCTGGTAGCATACTGGTTACTAGCAGGTAACAACTGCCTAAAAACCCTAAATGACATAAGTATTTGCCTTCAGGACAGAGCTTCTTACTTAAAACCCTCCAAGCAGAGAAGGGCTGTGATACTTAAACTAAGGAATAGCTGCATTCATTGCTGGGACATCGTCATCTGGTCGGCAGTGCTTCAGAATTGGTTGGAATTAGTCTATTTTTAAGAGCTGGGCAACCAGACCAGCTGTGGTTTCCTTGACCCTTCCTGGTACTTGCAAGAGGACCTGCAAGAATGGCCAGGACCTAACTGCAAGGCAGATCTTTATTTCTGGCTTCAATTGTGTTATAACTCGTGACTCATAAGTTGTATTGTTCAACGTTCATATGAAAAATAATAGCTATCATATTATCCCACTGCAATAAGAGGGGATTACTGATTTTTGTTTTAGAGTTTATTCAAACAGGCAACAAACAACGTTTCCATTTATCAAAAATCTCCAAAGCACAAAGAATGTTCAATTTATTATACTTAATATTCAGCGATTTCAACACCGAAATCCCAAGCAGAGAAATTAAAACAAATTGCTTCATCTAGAAACCAAACAAACAATTACACAAAGGAACAATGCCAAAAAGAAACAGAACAGCTGCATTAGTCAGCCCTTATTAGCAGTAAAAATAATACCTTATTTCATTTTCTAAGAGTTATTTGTTAACACCTGAAAAACAAAGTCCACGAGGTTACAGATGGTATCAAAGCGATCCTCAGGGGCTCTCAGTGCCAAACTGCACATCCCACTGAACCCAAGCGGGCTGCGGGTGCCCAGCCATTAGAAAACCAAGTCATTCATTAATGGCTTTTATTAAAATGCCCTGATTAAAACCACATGTACTGCTGTGGAAATCATGAGAGATTCACAGCAAGTTGTGAGAACCATACTAAGCCTTCTTCATTCCATTTTAAAACAAAAACACACTGTAGGATGTGACGCCCAATGCTTGTTCCGAATTTAGTGTTACAGTTGCAAAACAGCACCTTATCTTAGGGCTGCACTATAAAACAGCAGGAACAACCTGAAGTCCCAAACAACCCGCTTCAGACCACACCACAATCCCAGGAAGGTGCTACGAGCTGGCACACACTATCTATGGCTTGCAATCAGCAGCTAAAACACTGCAAAATGCTATCTGGGAGATTCTTCGTGTGCTGACATACGGGGCATGCACCAAATGCTATTAACTGCTCAGTCATAAGATCCTTGTTTAAAAACCCTGTGCTAGCTGTGCATGGGCCTTCTGTATTAGTGCAATGTGAGCAACAAATCTGACTACTTAATATGCAAATTCCCTTGGTCAGCCTTCCATGGAAGCACCATGAAAGCAGTTATTGTAACTCCAGATGAGACATGTGATATACAGCACGACAGCACTCAGCTGAAGATATTTCAGAAGCCGTTGTCCAGTCACTAAAAGCAGAGGTCAAGCCTGGCATGTGGCTTGCTAGAACTCAACGAAGCATCAGCTCTGTACCAGACGTTGCAGGAATCACTGATACTTCTCACACGCCCTGGTGCGGCAGTCGGACGTGCAGCCCTATTTCCGCTTGCTGCCATTATCACTGCTGGGTGATGGGGCAGCAGTAAAGAAGCCAAATTTCAAACAGAATCATCGTCTCAGCTAACAAAGAAGGGCGATAAGAGCTCCAACAGGCAGCTCGCATCCCGACAAGGAGAGCACAGCAGCAATCAGACAGCTGCAGCCGAAAGCCTTAATCTGTAATGACTTGTCATGCCCCGTGTCAGGACGTCGCATTTCTTGCCCTGCGTTACTCCGCACAGATAACTCTCTCTGAACTTCGGGAAGTAAGACAAAGTAACATGCAACTAGTAACAGAGGTAAGAGTTTACCAGAAGAAAATGAATAGATTCGTTTTTCACAACCTTCCCCGTCCTCCCCTCCAAGAAAAGGAAAAGAAACAGAAGAACCCTTGCACGTGGGAATGCAAATCTTCCGGTTCGTGCCAAACCGAACTTAACCTGCTAAGCTGTTAGCCCGTACTTGCAAGCACGACACAGAGCTCTCCAGCAGTCGACTCCAAACCCAATGCTTCAAGGCTTTTCTGAGCAGACATCTGAGGTCATCACGCAAGCTGTACGCACTCAGAGAGCACCTATTTCTCCCCCGATTTCCCTGCTCTGCAGAAATTCCGTCACCTTTGACAAGGCACAGCAAGAGATTTGTTGCTTGGCTCCTGAAAGCTTGGAATGTCTGACAGGAGACAGCTGAGCTAAAGCAGTGGGAAAAAACATCTGTGTCAACAATCATCTCCCATTGTTCTTTTTATCTCCTTTAGAGAGCCACCAATAAATCCACCTCATCATCCAGGACATCCACACACCACCACACAGCTCTGCTGGACCACAATGCCCCAAGCTTGGAGACAGGAATTTTTTCTAAATACAACAAAACTATTCAATCAAAATGGAAACCCACTAAAAGAGCAGTGATAATGAAACAGGTGGTATCAAGCTGAAAAAACCATTTCACCTCCAGCAGGATGGGCAGAGCAGCATCTGTTTGATTCTTGCCAAATAACAGACTCCTCCTGCTTTGGTCAATGGGAACAGAACACACAGCAAGCTGCACACACGCAGGCCAGCCGGTACGTTTGATTAGCTTGTTCTTACACTCAGAGACACACCTAAGTATATTAAATAGTTCTCTGGATAAACGCAGGCATCTCTCTGACCTTTCCAATAGGAAAAGACAAAGGAACTGCACAGAGTCAGGGCACTGTCAGCTGTGCTGAGCAGCAGGGAAATAACTGGAAGTGCCGGTGACTGACAAAAGCTCAGAGGACAATACAGGGATGTGACAAATTCTGATTTTAATTCCAGTGATATCATCTAGCAGGATTTCATCAGCTCTTCACTGCACTGTAATAGATTGAGGCTGGTATGAATTAGACCTGAGATCGGCTCCCGCTTTTATGCAACATCAAGCACTGCTGTTACTATCTAATCAATCTCGTGACTGCTTGTCATTCTTTAAGAAACTTTCCTGTTCCGAGGGAAAAAACAAAGCTCCTCCAAAGTCAGTCTATCAGCAGCAACGTTCTGGCTAGAACTGGAACGTTTCTATTCTAAAACACCTTCCTGAGATTTGTAAAATGAGGCAGCTCTGCTGATTGACAGCAATTTGAAAGCGATTACACTTGAGTTGGTCACAAAACAGCAGCTGGAGGAAGTAAGCCTCGTTATCAGGAACAGGAGCAGGCTGCCCTTCTGTCCAGGAAGGGCTCAGAAATGACACTCACTTGGGGCTTCAGCTGGTTCGTTTTCTGATGCCTCAAGACATAAACTCCCTCCAGAGATCAAGTCAGATTTCATTCTCAGCACGGGCACACCACACTTTCAGAGTTTGTAACCCTAAGGATTAGCAAAGGCAGGACTCAGCGCCCTTGGGAGTTAAATGTAACAGAAGAGGTACTGAAGTTCATGCCCCTTAACCTACATCCCCACCTCCCCTTTTTTGTTTTGGAGAAGCAGAACAGATACGCAGCCTTACAGAACAGGCTACTGCACACTGCAGCTCATTGTTTAAGACAGTCCTAAGGAGCACATAATTCAACTGAAATTACATCACTTCTCACTTCAGCAAGACAACCTTAAGGAACATTATCCTCAGAGCATGAATCAACACGAGCCAGCTGACATGCACTCTGCATCTCACATCTCGAGGAATCCAGCTGCTGCTCTGATGCACCAAGCACAGTAGGTTATCGTGTCATGCCATGTATGGTGTTTACAGGAACGCGCTCCAACTAAGCCTTCTTGGGACAGCAATCTTCAGACAACTTGCACGGAAATCACGTACCTCTGCACTGCTACCAAGCACGTAATAAGGCAGCATTACTATTTTACAACATCAGCAAAATCCTGATAATAATTATTTTTCCCTTATCTCATTCATTGGACATCAGAGGCAAGATAAGAGTAAGGAAATCAAACCACAGCTATCTCTGTGACACAATCTTACCTCATAACACCTGCCCGAAAGAACTGTCAACACAGCTTTTCGACGGCTTTTGGTCAAGATTTTACAGGACGTGAAGATTTCTGCTGTTCTTTGTCCCTGACTTCTATGTCCCTTACTCAGTTTTGCATCTCTTACTGGCCGGTAAGTTTCCTTAGCACTGGACACGGCTTTTAAGAATGACTTTTTTAAAAAATGAATTACCTATTTTAAATAGATGGGAAGAGCAAGGAAGACTTGCACTGGACAAAGCTATACAATTTCCTTTAATGAAAATGATGTGATTAAATCCCACACAGCTGGACTTCCTGGTATTTCTTTAAATATGTACCTGACATTAATCAGCAGGTGGCTGCTTCAGATGTAACTGTAAGAACTGCATTTTTGCATATATACTACGGAATGATGGTAAAGTCACTAATATGACAGAACTCCAACCAGCTGGGCTGTCTGAAGTAAAACCAAACCAATAAATAACACTCTGCAAGGCACGGGGGAAGATGCAGATCTAGGTCAGCAGTTTTCAGCTTGGAATCTGTGGTCCCTGTATGTGCAAGGACGACCGATACACCAATTGTCCTGTTGGTAGGCTGACTTTAAACGACTGCACAGCACATACAGCTCTGCTGGAGAACATCAGGGGTCCACAAACCTCAGACTGAAAAAGCAATCAGTCAGACGTTTAGGAGGAGGGAAGCATAAGGGCTGAGGCACTTACACCGCAGCAGTGTTTGCACAGAGGAGGTGTGCGCTTCCACACAGTGAGAGCACACTGCTCCAGCTTCTGAAGTCACTGGAAACTGACTGTTAGCATGGGTGAGCTAGGCTAGAAGAAAGCATCCATCTTTCTTGGAGAGAATAAAGAGATAAAAAAAAATAAGGAGAGAAAAGAGCCCAACCCACGGCAGTGCCAGGACCTAAGTTATCTGAAGAATTATTTTCCACACACCACAAGGAGCTGAGCCCAAAGAAAACAAAGTTCTGGAGCCCCGGGCAGGCCGCTGCCCCGCCGCCGTGTGCCGCAGGAGCGCTGCGGGCGGGGGGAAGCAGCGCAGAGCCCCCAGCCAGGGGATCCGTCCGCGGAGCACCGCGGGGCGCACACGTGCTCGGCCGCCCCCCGGCTCCGGCACCTTCCCGGCGAGAGGGGGGAGACCCTCCGGGGCCCAAGGGCTCCGAGCACGCCCGCACATCGCTCTGGGAAAGTTGCGGCCCGGGCGGCAGCCCCGCGGCCGGGCGCGGTTCGGGGAAGGCAGGCGCGGAGCGGAGCAGCGCGGTTCCCCCGCAGCTGATCTGCTTACAAACTGGAGCAGCCGACAGAGAGAAAATATGGACCCGAAAAGAGAAGTCCAGCTGTGGCAGCCAAGCTGAACCTCTCACCCCAAACTGAGCCACACAAATAAATGCAGAGTGAAATTGATAAATTTCCAGTTTGCAGGGGTTGGTGGGAGTCTTTATCTAGCTTCAGTTCACACGCTTCAAAGCGGCTCCATTTCAGATGTGAGATAATCTCCTAATTAAACACAAACTCAGCCTTAAGCTGCATGTCATCTGATTTCTACCCAAGCACTCGGAGCTGGACACAAACTCACTCCGAGCTGCTCANAACACCGCCCCCGGGGCGCGGCCTGCTCCCGGAGCGCGGCTCCGCCCGCGGTCCGCCCCGGCCACACGCCCGGGCGGGGTCGGCGCTCCGCCTGGCCTGGCCCTAGGCCGCGGAGGGCCCTGGGCAGGGTGGGCCTGTTGGCCGTGCCGTGCTGTGCGCGGGGTTGGCTGCGGCTCCGCTGCGGTGCAACACGGGCAGGCCCAGGAGCGGGATGCGGGCACCGGGCGGCCCGGTTTGTTTGGTTTTCCCGGCTTGGCAGTCTGGGGCTTTCCCTTTTTATTTATTTATTTATTTTTCCCCTGTGCTCTTTTTGTTTGCATATGAAAAGAAAGTACACACACGCTCAGATAAATCCATATCCTGCCAATAATACAAACACCTCTGTGTTAACAGCGTGTTAGTTTGAATTAGAAACAAAACTAAGCAAAATCACTGCCTCTTGGTCAGTCGGCACTTGGCCTTCAGCCCTCTGAGAGGAAAAGCTGGACTTTTGTGCACTTTGTGCCCAAAGGGCTTATATTTATAGATATGTATGTAAATATATTTCAATGTCTAGAGGGGGGCTGTAAGAAGGGTCAGACACTTCAAGGAGAATCTGTTGTGATAGGACAAGGGGAAATGGTTTTGAACTAAAAGAGGGGAGATTTCGATTGGATATAAGGAAGAAGTTCTTTACGATAATGGCAGTGAGGCATTGCACACGTTGCCCGGAGAGGCAGTGGTGCTCCATCCCTGCGGACACCCGAGGTCAGGCTGGAGGGGATCTGAGCACTGATGGAGCTGTGGGTGTCCCTGTTTGTTGCAGGGGATTGTACCAGATGGCCTTTAAGGGTCCCTTCCAACTCAGAGAATTCCTGTATCACTCTAGCAGCAGTCTTGCTGTGGGCTTGGGGAATTATTTGTGTGCTACAGATGTACAGGTGCTCTTCGGAACAACTAGCACTAAGTCAGAGCATTGAAAAGTGAAAGCAGTACAAAAAATAAAACGTGGTAACAAACTGAGCTCTGGGTTCCCTGCACATTCTGCCACACACAGCAGCTTAATGTTCCAATATGCAAAACAGCAGAAAGCAGAACTGAAGCTGAACAGTGTATGTGTATGAGTGTGTATTTTACCTCCTAAAAGATGACTTTTGCAAATGTATTTTTTAGAATTAAAATACAATCTCTGTTTGTAGTTCTCATAGCCGCCACAATGAGAGCAACACACGGACAACTCCATTTCTACCATTAATTTTCACATGTGTTCCTCATACTGGAAGACCAGCCACCTTTTGGGAAGGCACTTGTGTCATTAATTAAAATCCCAAATGTGTGAGATAAGCTGAGTGCAAAATGTTGAGAAGAAAATTAAGGATGTTTGAAATTTTAAATGAGATTAGGTGTTGATGTGTGCATATCACCACAAAAGCACGGTAACTGTCCGGAGAGAAATCATGGACTGTGGTGAGGTTCTCAGGGTACACAGTGGGAGGGTGGCTGCCACTAGATATCATCCTGCCCAGAGATCCCACATTCCTGTCGGTGTGGCTGAGGGGTTAACTAACATGTGGCTGCTTCATAGCGGGGTGGCTGCAGGACAGCCAGCCGGCGTGGGAAAGTATGCTGTCCTGACACAGCAGTCTGCCTGTGGAACACTGCAACAATTCACTGGCACATGCCTGCCTCTCTGAACGTTTGGTGCTAAACTTTGTCATTAACTGCCTTGTTCTCACACGCACACTGTACATAGTCTGTGTATGTGTATGAGTGCGTGTGTAAACATTAGCCAAAGTCAGTATTTACTGTCTAACCCCATGATCACTTGCAATGTACCAATAAGGTACAGAAGACAAGTGAAGACTTTTTCCACACAGATGACCTGTTCTGAAGATTATACTCCTTGTCAAAGCGTGTTTAATGAGAAGCAAGGACTGAGCTTTGCAATCAAAGTTTCTGCACTCTAATCTTGGCTCTGCCCTAAATACCCACTGTGGCCTTGGACAAATCACATAACCTCAGTTGCTCTATTTCTGTCAGTAGATTAATGTTTGTCTACCTATCTCCCGGGGTATGGTTAGGATTAATTAATTCTTACTCTTCATTACTTGCTAACTGCTGCAATGTGTGGGATGTAAAACACTTTGAAGATCAGAAGTGCCATTTCACAAATTAAATGGTGTAATGAATTGACTATTCCGTACAGGTGCAATGACCCTATACGGTTGGAAATTGTGGTTGTAAACTCTACAGCGCTAATGGCTGCAGAGTTTTCTCTTGGTACAAGATGCGGCTGGACTGTGTGTTGTACCAGGAGGGTCAGAGCGATGGGACGCCTGGCCCAAGGCACAAGGCATTGGAAAAGCCTTAAGTGGGTCTACATTTGTATTGCCTGGTTTATTTCCTATACATTCCTATATATTAAAACATTTGGTATGCTTCACCCAGCTTTGTCTCCAGTTGGGATCTTACTGTTTGCTTGCAGTCAATGGCGGTGGTTTTCACTGTCACATGATGACACAGAGTGATAAATCCCTGTTCTCTGGTGAGTCATCTTTGCGTGGGAACAAGCATGAGATGCCGACAAATTGCACCACTGCTGAAACTTCTGTCTCAGGCATCAACATTTTGATTTTTATCCGTGCTACCCGGGACTGTAGTATTAAAGTCTTATCACTGTAAGTGAAAGTCTGCCCAGCTCTCTTTCATCCTCCTTTGACAGATGGGAAAAGGAGACACCAGAGACGAGGTTATTTGCCAGAAGTCCCACAGGAAGCAGAAGCAGGAAAGAACCGTTGAGTCCAATCAGTGTGTGATGCTGAGCTTGTCTTCCTCCTCAGAGAGCCTGAAGAAATTTAGCAAATTGCTATTTTCAGATTTACTTCCACATGGCTCTCTTCCTGAAAGCTAATGAGGCTGTAGCCTCGTTCTCAAAGGCAACATGATCGAGGTTTCCCCTGCCCCCATACGAGGCACAGCACTTTCATTTAGATGCGGTTTTGGGGAATGCCAGCTCCCATTCCAAAATTCCCACCAACAGTTTTTCAGCTGACTCCAAGCTAGTGTAATGTGTCCCTTAGAAAACCATACCAAAGCCTCCAGTATCAATCCCTACCACCTAGAGGCCGCAAACTGGGCAGAGTTTGTTTTCATGGAAAGCTGAAAGAAAACTACTGCACAGAAGGGACCTGTGGCAGGGGAACCCCGTCAGACATTGGGACACTGACAGCTGGCTGAGGATAAGCAGAATGACTGCCTGCCTTGTTCTGTGCCCACTGGCAAGGCGTGCCCTTCAGCACAGCTCCAGCAGCACAAGCACTGCTCAAAACACCTCGGCACACAGCTGCTGCTTGAAGTGCTGGGACAGGCAGGCTGAGCTACTGGGGGATCTTCCCCCAGTGTTGCGAAGCATATTGCTGTCAAAAGAAAGTTATATTTCTCTCCTGATCTCTGCCAAGCCCAGCTCTTACTCCTCTGGTCTGCTTTTGCAGGCTTTTGTTGTCCTCTCTGTTAGTAACAGAAGGAATTGTGATGTTTCAGCCTTCTTTTGTACATTTCTGCAAAGCTGTGTGGTTTCTGTCCTCAGTAGCTGTAGAAAAAGGGACAATGGAATGGCTAAAATTGCTATTTAGTGTGCAGTCAGATGTGATTGTAGGAATCTCCAGCCGTAGCGGGGGTGGTGGATTCTATTGTGGGAAATGACAAAATTCCCCCAAATTTTCCTTGCTGGCAGTTTTACTGGTGGCAATACCCTCTGCTGACAGACAGTCTTCAGAGAAAATGCTCGTTTTTCATTGATCATTTCTGCACCAATTTTATTTTACAGACAACACAGAAATAAATTTGTGCGTATTTTTTACTTTGAAAAGCTTGAAAGTGGACAAATGACTCAATCCTGAGCTTAATCCTTATCTATAACTGGGAGAGATATGGATATGAATGCTGGACTGTTCAGTGGATAAAGAATTGGTTGGATGGCCACAGCCAGAGGGCTGTAGTCAATGACTCTGTGTCCAGGTGGAGGCTGGTCACGAGTGGTGTCCCCCAGGGGTCCATCCTGGGACTGGTGCTCTTCAGCATCTTTATCGATGACACTGCCAATGGGATTGGGAGTACCTCAGCAAGACTGCTGATGACTCCAAGGTGAATGGTGCTATTGACACAACAGAAAGAAGGGATGCCCCAGAGGGACCTGGGCAGGCTTGAAAAGTGGGCCCCTGTGGACCTAATGAGGTTCAACAAAGCCAAGTGCAAGGTGTTGCACTTGGGTCAGGTTAATCCTGATATGTGTACAGACTGGGAGATGAGCCCTGTAGAGAAGGACTTGGGGGTTTTGGCTGTGGATGCCCCATACCTGGAGGAGTTGAAGGCCAGACTGGATGGAACCCTGGGCAGCCTGATTTAGTGGGGGGCAACCTGTCTTTGGCAGGGGTTGGTACTGGGTGATCTTTAAGGTCCCTTCCAACCTAAGCCGTTCTGTGATTCTATGATTAATCAGGTAATTTTCTCTCCATTAATGTCTTTAAAACCGGATCTTTACAAAGTTATGTTTGGCAAATATTATGTGGGAAAGAAGAGAGTTGCTATAACTTCAGGCTATAGGTATATAAGCAATTCCACTGTAAGTTCTGTTTCTTGTCTGTGTTGGATGTCAAGAACTTAGAAACTCATTCTTTTAAATGGGGAGCAGGGGAATATATCTTAAAGCATTAGCAGTTGGCTGGCAGGTACCACCATGACAGACACACGGTGAGGCAGCTGGCAAGTGAGCTGTCCACTTTCATTTTGTGTCTCATGACAGCTTTATTGCTTCTCCTCCTTTTAAACACACTTCTCATTTTTAATAAATTCTGAATACTGCAAGCTGTTCTGAAAGCAGATTTTTTAACCCACAGTCCCAACCAGCTCGTGTCAACTTGAATTCTCTGCATAAGAAACTTACTGGTTGATGTCTATTGCTTTGTCACATCGGGGAGGTATTTCTAATGCTCAAAATGCACATTTTTAAAAGAATTAACCTGGAATGCTGAGACGAAAGTGAAACACTGCTTCCCTCTTGTGGTGTTCCTCCTGATTGCACACTGAAATGCTATGCCAGTATAATAAACAAAAATTGCAAGTATTATTTTTGTGTCATTCTGATGACATTCGCAGAGTTTCTCGCTGATCTGCAGCCAAGTGTTTATTCCCATCCTGCTGTTACTGTTGCGGTGCTGGATGGACGCTTTCTTCCCAAAGCTGTATAAGCACACAAAGTGCCAGCCTTCAATAGGCTGATAGAAGACGTCGGAAGCTTATCTCGTTAGGACCTGCTGTTTGTGGACAAGTTCTCCTCCTCTCTCGGCTGCATTTGAATTGATTCTCTGTTTGAGGGGAAATGCCTGAGTATCGTGTACAGTGTGCTAAGTAATGAAGTGGATTAGTGGCAGTGGGATAAAGCATGGGGAAAAGCTGCAAGCCCTCTTGCAGAGTGTGCTGATGCAGCACAGGCTGTGTTACAGGCTGCTGGGCCAGCACAGGGCAACAGACAGCACAATGGGCTGTGTTATTGCATTTCTGCACTTGCTGCTGTTATTGTATTAATGTCTGGAGGGTTCAGTCAGAATCCCGTATCTCCTTCCAAAAGGACACTGAAGTTTCAAAGGAAAGACATGGAAATGTAGGATGTGGTTTACATTAGAAAAGGAACGTAGCAGGAGACATGATAAAAATATCTGTGGTCATGAATAAGTGTGAGGAGTTGAGTCAAGAGATTTGGATTTACTGCTTTTTTTCTTTTTTTTGTAGTGCAAGAATGAAGGCATGTGCTGGCAGTGATAACAGGATCAGCCAGAGCTGATAAAGCAGCTTTCTTCCACAGAGCATGTAACTGAGCAGAGAGTGTGAGGAATTGATAACCCTGAGGGCTCTGCAGAGCTTGCAGAGGTCTGTGTCTGGAACCGGAGATGCCTTGGGGCAGCTCCTCTCATCCATACCTGCTCTAGGTGCTGGGTGCAAGGAGAGGATACAGGTGCAGTGCAGCCCATCAGCTGCTTGCTCTGTTAATCTGCAGGCAGAGGGGCCTCCCGTATACCAGAGCAGCAAGGAGGAGGGCGTGTTAGTGGTGGAGTCAAGGTATGTGGGCTGTTTCATGACCCATTGCTTCTGTCTTGGCTTAGCACCAACGGACAGCGAAAACTCCTTTGGGAAGGAAGTTTGTGTTCACATGTTCCTGGGTTTTAGCTCTGCTTCCCAAACACAAATCATTTGAAATCTGAGCTATTTCCTAGACAAAATATCCAGACAACCTCCTCACACAGGGCCGAAGAAATGGGTTCACTTGAGGAGAAATCACACAGTTTTTGAGGGAGGAGGGAGAGGGGAGAAGAAAAGATGCTACCTCCTGTCAAAATGCTTTTGATACAATTAAAGCTGAGCCAGATGGTAATGGTACAGGCTAACGTTACCATATGGCAGGATCAATCATGTGAGAAATATGCTACGTTAAGGAATGCGTGACACCGATAGATGTTAATATTCCAAATATTTGAGACTTGTATCTTGAACGTTCTCATGGCCGTGTATGGGAGGAGAGGCATGTGGTCGGGAAGTGCTCACTTGGACTGCAGTCCTGCTCCACTGGGAATTTCCTCCTCCGTGCTCCTCAGCAGTAGGAAACATCTGGTATGGCAATGGCTTCACTCTCCCCACGTCACACTGTGTATGTGCCTGGGCAGGCGCTTGCCTGGAAGGGAAATGGTGGCATGGGAAGGCAGAGGAGCTGACTGCATATGGAGCACCCCAGTGAGTTCCGTCTGCAGCTGTGCAGGACCTCCGGTGAATTTATGCCATGCTCAGAGTGTGGGAGATATTTCCCTCGCTGGTGAGCCTGGTGCTACCAAGAAGAGGAATGATGGGACTTTTCATCGCCCAGATTCATGCCAGCTTTCCTAATCGTGGCATGTGGTGGTATTCAGAGGTGAAATACATTGTTCTCTTTTATATGGCTGAGTTTTACATGGAAAGGAAAAAAAAAGAATAAGCTGAACAAAATCTCCAGCATGCACGACACATTCACACTGAAATGTTGGATGACTTTGCCTGGATTTATGTCAAAAGCTTGTCTCCTCCTGTCACTATTGTCTCTGAGGAGAAGCTTATTCCATACATACTGAAACTCTATTGAGTTGGGGGAATTATCTCAGGGATGATAAACTTGGCTGAAAATCTGTTTTGAACTTTTGATGATGATATCAAAAAACAATAGCAACGAGAAGAGATCCCAGCTCGTGACAACTGTTGTTTGTCCCCTATGCTGTATACTGCCTCCTGCTTTAGAATAGGATCCTATTGTTACATTTCTGATAAACAAAGAGGCAGTTTCTCCTCCTGCCTTATTAGTCTTTGTATGAATTGAGGAAAATAAGGGTGGCTGTATGGCATGCTGCAAGTGACCAGGCTTAGCCTGGCCTGGTGGACGTGGCCTACAGCACATGCAAGGGAACCAGGTGAGGGACACCCAGAGAGAAGGCTGAAAATCCATGAATTCAGATAAATAAGAGTTGCTTTAACGTCTACTTCAGAACTCTGAGCTCTTCTGTGAGCCACATCCAGTGATTTAAACTGAAGAGATGCTGGGATGGAGTGAATGCCACCTCATAAATAGAATCAGAGAATCATTAAGGGTGGAAAAGACCACCAAGATCATCAGGTCCAACCACCAAACCGTCCCACGATGCCCACTAACCACATCCCTCAGTGCCACGTCTCCAGGGCACCTCCAGGGACAGTGACTGCATCCCCTCCCTGGACAGCTTTGCCAATGCAGCACCACTCTATCTAAAAAGAATTTCTTCCTAATATCCAACCTGAACCTCCCCTGGCACAACTTAAGGGCATTAACTATTGTCCTCCTTAAACTCTTTATAGGAGAAACCTGAAGAGAGAGAAAAATGGTTTAAACATTGATATTGGTAAAATCGGATCATCCATTACTGTGCATGGAAATAGAAGACAATTCTTAAACTTGTTCTTCAGGACGTGAGTCAGCCCCTTACTGCTGGATCTAGCAAGAAACACCTTTTGGGGCATGGTAACTGAGAAACGACCATGGCTGAGACTTCCTCTTTCAGCTTAGCCAGGTACAGGCACTGAGTGGATTTGCTTGGCAAGTGCTGTCCTTCAGCTGCAGACGGTGGGGACTCATGGGACCACTGGCACATGGCAGCACACTGCACACACCACAGCTTCACAGAGAGCGAAGGGCATCTGTCCTGGAGGGGATGGTAGCTCTGGTAGTCCCTCATACTCATTACACATGTTCTCCACTTAGGCTCCCCATTACACAGTTAGTTTTTAATGAATGAACCCTGGAAAAAAGAAATTCTCTTTGCCAAAAACGTGTGAGCTTCCTGCAGCTCTGTCAACATCACTAAGCATCAGTACCCAACAATAAATTTCAGGTTAACCATTGTAATCAGAAAAAAAATACTCTGCACACAGGCAGAAGTGATAAAGTAATTGGTATCATCACCCTTTCAGTGATGCTTTGTTAGGTATTTCTCATTTTGCATTTGTACATTCGATTTTTCCTGCCTAAGCACAGCATTTTGCCTTTGTCCTCATTGAGTTTCAGCTTACAGATTTCATCCCATTATCCAGATCAATTGGAATTCAGATCCTGTCCCCTGTAGTGTTTACAGTACCTCCTAGTTTATAAGATTGTATTATCTTTGCTATCATACAAATCAGTTATTAATGAACATGATGAATAAACCAGGCTTGTGTGCTCGCATTCCAAATGGCCTCTTTGGGAAGCATTTTCCCTCGTGCTTATGCACCCAAATTATGGTGATTTTGTTCACGTTCCCGTTTTGCTCACATGCCTCTAATTTGCTCACAAGACTGTCATGTAACACTGAGCACACAGACTTTTTGCAGTCAGGATATATCACATCCACTTCTCCCTCATTCACCAGGGCTGTTGTTCTGTCAGAGGAGGAAATGAGCTTGATTTGATGTGATTTATTCTTGAGAGCCAGCATGGATTTCTTTCTTGTCATTTTATTATCTTCTAGGTGTTTATACTGATTATTTAATGATTTGTCCCAGTATCTTTCCAAGAAATAGTTAGGCAGGCTGGCAGATAACTCCCAGGGCCTCTTCTCTCCTTTTTAAAGCTGGGCACTGTTTGTTTCTCCTGTCTCTCGGGGCCTGCCGCCATCGCTTCTCAGAGATAATCACTAATGCTTTAGAAATTTCCCTGGGCTGCTTCCCAAGCGCTCCAGGATGGAATCCATTAGCTCTGCTGACTTAAGGACATCCACCCATTCCCACACACGCTCTTCCCTTATCCTACCCAGCCCTGCACTGAGCACAGCTCCCAGGGAGGGCACTGTGATGGAGGGCATCTGTGTCCCTCCGAAACGGGGTCTGGGTGCAGGCAGGGAGCTGAGAAGTCAAGTCCTGGCCTCCAAAGCACAGATGTGGTCTGGGCGATTTTAACAAGCTTCTGTGCTGGAGGCTCTCTTCAGTAAACATCTGGGGGGAAAATAAGATCATGGTTTTGCAGCCATTAGCCCTAAAAGTCATGCTAGCAAACAGGGATCACTTCCTGATCGTTTCTTTATTCATCGCATTGTCAGGGATTGTAAAGCTCTGAAAAATTAGTCACACATCCAAATTGCTCTGTGAGGACATCTATGGCCTGAAAAGGGTGTAGAATTCAAGGGTTTCTGGCAGTTGAACCCCTTATAGCTGAAACTGTGCCTTTTAAAAGTTCCTCTCCTCTCCTTTTGCCATCCCATGGCATAAAAGAAGGACTGGGCATTTTCTGCATCTTTATCTGAGTGCATTTTTGCACAGGTCTCGCTCTGGTGCAGCTTTACAAACATGAGACATCCCACTGGTGCCAAAGGCAGTCACACACAAAATGATCAGCACATGTGGGACATGCCACGCTCCTATTTGGGTAATACAGCTGGATATACCAGAATGCAGAAGCACTGGGGCACGCATCTTACAGACGTTATTACTAACCAGGCTAGTGGGCAGAGCAGGGTGTGTGCTTGAAATTTCCGAGTAATTTATTGCATTTATTAATTATTAACTCTCAGTCTGCTAGGAATACATTTACAAGGTCTAGGAATAACAGTGGGCAAGATTAGATCATGCTTACACCTTCCACAACAATTCAGCTTTTTATTAAATTTCCGTCCAGGAGGAAACTTTATGCTGATGAAATTATTTGAGGAACTATAAAAACATATCATAAAAATCCAAGTTGCATTCAGGGCAGCAGAGAGGAGGTTTTATGAGATTTGTTAAAAAGCATTTATCACCTACAAACACACCAGAGTTAGCAAAATCCAGTTTGCTTTTAATTTAGCTGCTCAAAAGTGATCAGGTCACTTTTCCTTAATACTTAAACCATACAAAACAATTAAAGAGCACTACACACCTCTCATTAAGCTTCAGACCACTAGGGTGAGCCAGACTATAGCCAATGCCAACTGCTTTGTGGCATGAAATGGAAATGATGTTTCAGATCACGAGATCCAGAACAAATAATTGAAAACGTGTGAGTAGAGCTCAACTCCATCAACTCGGGACTTTCCTTTTCCCCACACCTGCGGGCCAAGGGGCTGCCTACCTCCTGAAAGTCTCCACCTGGAGAAGGGGCAGAATTGGCTCCTGCAAGCGCTTAAAAATTCTGCTATCCAAAGCATCCCCCTTGTCACCTCTGCCTGGGATGCATAGAGGGCTGTTCTAGAGGAGCTAATGTAATGAGCAAATGAAGGACACTTGGGTTTAGATCCAGAGTCAATTGCCCCATGTCATGGTGCATTTTGGTGACTGGTGCATGGATCCTGGTTCACCCATGAGCTGAGCCACCCAGCTGTAAGCCAGCTCCAATTTGGAAGTTAAGTTGACACTGAGCGAGAACTTAAATAGCCAGCCTTCCAGACAGCACGAGCACACAGCTGGCAGCCCCCTAATAAAGGATCAGCCTTGTTCACTGATGGGATACACTGTACTAAATCAAGTTCAGCAAAGAAATTCAGAAACTCGTTAGCACTAGAAATTGAAGCCATGAATGCTTATTAGTAAAGTATTCATAGGTAACATTGTTGATCTGAGAGTGTGAGTGAGACGGAGTTGGCAGAGAAAATATCTTTTATTAGATTGATATCATGGAAAAAAGGTGGATGAACTCGTGGATGCAGTATTCTCTTTAAGTCCAGAAGAGAAAGAACTTAATGCTATACATGGGTTAAGATCAATGGCTCTGTGCTTAACTTAACCTGTAGGACTAATGGAGAGAGAGGGTGGGTGGTGCACTGAGAGGTGGGAAATGCTGGCTTCCTGCTTGGAAGTAAGGTGCTGTTGTCTGAGGAAGATAGAGCTGGACATGAGGGATGGCAACAGTTGCAGCTTTTGTTGTGGCAATAAATGCAGTGTAAACAGCCACCTCCTGGTCTCTGTGTTGAGCACAGCGACTTGTATGTGTGGGGCGTGAGTACACGCCCCTGGGATTTGACCGCTGCTGACAGCACTCACCTCCCCATAGTCATCTGCCTGCCTGAGTCCACGGGAGATGCTGGCACCAGCAATACAAAGCAATTAAAAGTATTTGAGGTGAAACAGTACCCCTTCCTCCTCATTTTCCATGCTGGGTGATTTGCAATAACCTTCACTGGAGAAACGCCATGAATGCTTGCATTAGAGAACACTGAAAGGACAGTGGGACTCTCTAAGAAAAGACTTCTTGGAATAGCTGGAGACAAGCCTGCCAAGTGCTTGTGCTTAATGTTGCTGGATAAACAAACAGGGCACTGCACGCTAGCACAGTCAGCTCCGCATCATTTAGGTCAAACAGCCACAGAATGCTCCCTCAAGTTCTTCCAACACCAGAAAACAAAGCAGCACTTTGCTGTTATTTATCCCTGCTTTCATTGATGTCAGCCACTGAATAGCCCTTCAGGGGGCTTTGCTGCCCTGAACAAATGGCAAAAGATGTGTTCTATTATTCCAGAGCAGGTTGAGCCTATGGATGCTGCAGGAGGTGAAGGCCTCCCCTAGCATGTCCTTGTCATATGGCTTGTATGGAGGCTGACCTGGCCCAGGGGTTGGCCTTTCTTCCTGGAGCTGAACTTGGAAATCTCTGCCTCAGTCTAAGCAGAGATGCTCCTTGCTGAGCAGGAGGCAATGTGAGGTCCTTGCACAGTGCCCATCAGACTGTGCACTGCAGCACATTTTCATTTCTGCTTGATACACCTCTTGCTCTGTAAGCACCCAATTCACAACTAAATGTTAGAGCTGCTAGGTCTGAAAAGCAGAACATTCCGAGAAGCTTCAGGCGGTGGGATTCCAAGCTCTTTTGTGACAGTGGGGATTGAAAGGACTTAAACCTCTACTACATTGAAATAAATCTTACACAAATCCTGCCTGAGAGCTGCGTTTCCCGTCAGTCCGTTTGTGCCTTCACAGCACTGCAATCCAGGATGGAGATTAGATATTTCATTCTGTGGAAATATGCCTGTCTGAGAAGTTGCGTGGCTGCATTAATATGGCCAGAGTTGCTCTCATATCCCATGGTGTCCTGTTCAGAAGATATATCTCCACCGTGCGTCTATGTACAGCAAATGAACTGTGGAGATGGATGCGTGCAAGAGAGTGAATCTGGGATGAAGGATGCTGGAGCTCTGATAACAGTGCCAATTTAAATGTGTATCAAAGTACGGCCTGATTTCCTTTCTTCTGCTTACGTTGCATCTTATTCCCTTGCTTCCCGTGTTGGAGGATGCTTGAAACACTTTGACCATGTGCGCCTCATCTTTGTGCAGTTGGAAGTCATCTTCCCTGGATCTTTCCAGTCTGAATGACTCAGATCCCAGTGGCGAGGCTGACTTCCTCCAAGATATTTGCTTCACCAGTTGTTTGGAAGCAATGCATACCACTGCTTTCAGCAGCCCATCTCCTGGAGTGCTCTGGCATATGGTTCTTAGGAGTGTAGTCATGTTGTTTCTTTACAAAGGAAAATACAGGGGAAAACGGGCACTTTTTCCCTGACAACCAACTCCCAACAGATCTACCAACTGCCAAATGAGGTGAAATAGAGACACATGCTTCTCTTCTCACATGGCCATCCTCTTCAGACACATGGTGGCCCTAGAAGCTGCAGATGGAAGGACTCCAGCAGAGGGATCTGGTACCACTCCGGTCTTGTCACAGGTTTTGGTGTTTGTGACAGAACTCACAGTTCAGTTTGAATCTCTCAAACATTTTAAGCCTTCCTGTTGGTGTATTACCAAGAAAATTGCATGCCATCTTGATTTATGCAGAAAGCTCACCCCAGGCAGAAGCCAACAATAGCTGCAGGCTTACGCTTTTTTTTTCATTTGTACAACAATATTTATTCATAGAGCTGGCTGACAGCACCAGGAATACACAATAATAAGCCCCTTTTCCTCAGTAGAGCCATTCCATTCTGCTCTATGTCTCTGGCTTTGAGCAACTCCATCATTGCCAACAAAAGGACAGTTGGCACAGAGTGGCAAGGAAAGGTGTAGGGAAAGGCAATATCAGATAACCAGTTCTAAATTCCCCTCCAAAAAGTGATAGTCACAATCTAAACAAAGAAAGATTTGCATACCCATCCCAGAGATCAGACTCACCAAATACTCCAAAAGAAGGGATCTCCAGGCAGAGAACCTTCCTTCCTGGCAGCCAGCCCTTAAATGAGGCTTAGGGAGGGGTGGAACCTGGTGAATTGTTTTCACCTGTGCTCCCAGGGCTTGCTGTGCCCCTTCACCAGGTGCTCAATCATTGGCTCAGGCCATAACTTAGCAACTCCCATACAAAGGGACATGTCTAATGTCAGCACGTGCATGTGACAGTGTGTTTTGGGGGGCCATTTTCAGGAACAGGCCATATGATTTGCTTCCTTTCTTGAACACTTTTGAGTTCCCACCTCACAAACTTCTCTTGCATTTTTTAATCTCTTTCCATTCCTTATAAAAATCAGCACAGAAATGACAAATTTTGACAAAAAGCATTTCCTTAGAGTTTGGCATGAAGTTCAGGGAGTGCAAAATAGAGACAATTTGGAATCCTGCAGCCAGGGCTGTCTGCAGCCCCTACCCTCAGTGCAAGGAAGGGCAGAGGATGCCCTGGTCCCTGGTGGAGTGTGTTCCCCCTGGCAGTCCCTCAGTCTTTCTGTGTGGAGATGGTTAGCTCTGGGGCTGACAAACAGCCCGCTGAACAATGTTTGTTCCACTTTGCCAGGCAGCAGAGAAAAGGCTCTCCTGACACTCCTGGTCCCACACTGTGCCATGCTGCGCACCTTGAGCAGTGCACTTAGTGGGATTTGGGATCAAAGCATAAATATTTCAGCAGAGTGCTTTAATAACTGTTTGTTTGCTCAAACAATGCTGATTCTTTGGTTGTTGCTATGGTAAAAACACGTTGATTTAAACAGGAAAATGAACACAGACTGGAGAGACCGATTCCTCATGTCGGTATATACGTTTGCCCCTGAAACTCGTCTCACCAGCAGAAAGGAAGGTGGAAATGCTGCTCCTGATGTGGCTTCAGCCAGACAGTCACTTCAGTGTTCACCCCTAGCAAAATAGTGCTGGATTTCATCACCAGTAGTGTCTGTATTCCACAAGTTGCACTCACTCTGGTGATCATAGTGCAGGATTTGGAGTTTCTTCCTCACACCGTGTTATTTTTGGATATAAGGAGTCATTGCTGTGAAGCACCAAGGCTGCAGTGATTAGGCATCATTACTTTGTGTGCCAGAGTGCCTGTGGGAAGGTAGCTGGAGTCAGTGCTAGAGAGCTACTGCCAAAAGCACAATGCAAATAAAGAAAATGTGCTTCAGCAAATAAACAAAAATGGAAAGGCTAACAGATAAGGCCCCAGCAGGAAGCTAGATGAATTCTGCCACTTCAGCTGTGCTTGTTTAGACCTGTGTTTATTTAGCAGATGCCAGCATCTCTTACTTGGAAGTGCTGGGCAATTCCTATTCAAAGAGAGCACCCAGCCTTGTGTGTCCATTGATTATAAAGTGCTTAGCAAAGAAGTGTGGCCTGGCCTGGAGAGGACGTGCCCTTTGTGATGCTACAGGGAAGCTGACATGGGAGCAGGAGCTCACCATACCGCGTTCCTTCTCTTAAACCAGTGGGGAATTTCAATTGTTCAGCCTGAGAAAACAGCTGAAGGAGCTGCACAGCGCCTTGGGCTGAAGCCAGCCCGGTCCCTGTGCTGATCAGATGTTTGGCGTCTGTCTTCCCATTTGTGTTCCTGCTTTGTGCCAAAGAACAGTGGCTGGCACAGGTGGCCTCGGACAGGAGATGCCTGCTGAGTTCTGCTGAACCTCTGTGTGCTGCAGACAGCCCGGCCGGCGCTCCTCCTCCTGCTGCTACGCAATGCTTGTACCCTTGGGATCCATTCAGCCAGCAGCTGGCCAGCTTACAGGCAGAGAAAAGGTCTTCAAACATTGCGTCCAATGACTTTAAGACCAGGATCCGGGGTCCTGGGGATGCTGTGAAGCAGCTGAACCAGCTGTGCTTCTGCAGACACGGACAGAAATCGCACGTACACAGCCTGCCCTGCAAATGCAGCAGTGCTTCCTGAGAAACCATCTGACAGCTCATCTTCAGTCAGCTCTCCCCCTGCTGTATGTTAAAGCCTTGCTAACTGCACAGTGACAGCTACAAGATTCTAATAAAGCCCCCAAATTTTCAATCAATAGTTAATTAGCTGGGGACCTCTGGCGGACCATGCAGTCAGATGGAGTTGTCCGAGCACGGCACACTCATGCATTAAGTCATCTAATCTCTGCATGCTGGGTTTTTCAGCAGGAGATGGCAACGTGAGCTTGCTGCACATAGAGACATCCCATCCAGACATCTACATGTGGCTGGAAGGGACTATTTCTTGGTCTCAGAGGGAGCTGAAATAATTCATTTGTTACTTCTCTGCATCCCCTTCTCCCACTAAATTTCAGCTTTAGAAAATGGCATCTGTGTGCTTTAAAGCAAATTACAAAAACCACGTGGGTCTGCCTTGCAACTGCTACGATTCGATCAAATTATGCTGCCTGATGTGAAAACAACCAAACCCAGTTAACACCCCATAGAAGGATGCAATAATCTTTTTATTGAAACCCTTTTCATAATACATACAAAATAAAGCACATTTTGTATTTTACAGTGATTTCTTTCTCTCTTTATGTGGGTCGAAAATTAACTCAGAAATAAACACTGCAAAAATCAATGAACACTTCATCCTTCGGCCTCTGGGCTTGTTTATTCACCAATAACTTGCACTGCACAGCCAAAGAAAACCAATTCTCTCTTCACTACGTTCTGGTTGAACAACTCCGAAGTAGCAGAAGTGGACACACTCTGCTATTGTTCTCCGCTGCTGCAGGAGCCAAAATCTCTCCTGATCCGCTGGAGGCAGAGCTGGGCAAACAACAATTTGCACATTACACGGAAAGTGATGCCAGGAACATAGCAGAGGAAGATGTCCTCGGGGTTTTCAATTTGTATGGGCTGTTAGCGGTTGAGACAACTGAGAATTTTCTATGGAAATAGCTTTTTTTCTTTTTTTTTTTTTTTTTTTGGAAAATGCTCATTTTTTGAATTGGAGAGGGTATGAGGAGCACTGCTAAAGGCCAGAGTTTGGGCTGGAAATGCCGATACAGAGGGTCTGCTTTGGGAACCACTGCTGATGTCCACCCCGTGCAGATGAGCGATGTCTTCTGGCCTCCCCCAGCGAGCGCCCTGGGACCATTTCTGCAGTGCTCTGGAGCTCAGTTTACCAAATGCAAATGCACGTTTGCAATTCCTTCTCTCAGGTGGATGGCCAGGGAGAGTCTCTGCTTCCTTGAACAGAGCTTGGAACAGGTTTGGGAAATTGAGAAAAAGAAACCAACACAGCACACAGCTTGTCCAAGAGGAGGAGCTGACTGCTGGCTTTGCAGGCACTATCTTTACACCCGAAGGGTATTTCCAAGCTCCCAAGGGCTTAATAATAGAACAGATCCAGGGGAGATGTTGGGGGAGGGCTCTGCTGATGAAAAGAGGTTTCTTCGTGCTTGCTCCCTGCTGGTGGGACGTCTGCCAGGTGCAGTCAGTGTTGAGGAACATCGGCATCCATCTAATAAGATGGGCTGAGGAAAAATCATGAGATAATCGATAGGAAACCAGGTATGAAATGACCCAGAGCCCTGCATCCACATCTGATCCCCATCTGCATGCTGATCAATACAGCAAATAGCTCCCCTTGGAAAGGGAGTTGGAGGCACCGCTTATACATCACAGTCTAAGTAAATGTGAGGATGCTGCCAAGTGGGAATGTTACAAACTTTGTAGCTACCATTGTAAGCTCTCAAGTATCAAGGAGAGGGGATCTCCTGGAATGGCACTGCCTGGGATGGCTGTTCTGCTGCAGGGCACTGCTCCTGTTTTGCCATTCACTCTTCCAGTGAGAAATGTTTTGTTTGGCATCGGTGTGTTAGAAAGTGCCAGCTGTAAATACAGCACTAACAACATAAATGTATAAAAAGGAAGAACATTTTCAGGGCTTAAGGAACTTGAGGCTCAGAGTGGCTGCAATGGCACCCTATGGGATCCCCTTTATGGCCTCCCATTTATTGCCTCCCCTCTTTAAGAGATACCCGGGGCATAATCTCCCTTTGTGTGCAGAGAATTAGTCAGGAATCAGAAGATAAAGGAAAAGGCTGTTTTGCACGTGCATTTGTGTAGATAGATTTGTCTGAGTGTGCGTTTGTGAGCAGCACCATGTCTCAAGGTACACGCAGCATGGAGCTTCTCCCAGGTAAAACCCAAACTGCACGCACACCACAACCCCAAGCAGCTCAGAGAGCTCTGATGCACACAGCAGAAGGCCAATGACATGCACAGCTGATGAAGACACCAAGCTTGGTTTGGACCATAAGCACTTTGGGCAAGCCACACTGGAGTCTGAAGCGAACTGATGTGTTGACTCTTGTGTTCCAGACACAAAAAAATCAACCAGCTCATTATGTTCCTTTCCCAAAAGCCTTTGGGGAGATTCTGCAGCGCTCCCAAAATCACTGAGGCAATGCCACGCCAAAGGGCTCTGCCTATGGCTCTGTACGTGGTGCTCAGCCCCACATCTCCTCCTCACCTCCTGCATCTGTTGACCCTGCAGGGGGTTGGCAGGACAAGTTTTTCTATCACCAGCTGCAGGAGAATAATTTCTCCCCTCTCCAAAGCCAGAAGTAAAAAGGGAGATATCATTTTCTGGCCCCCAAATGCTCCATGTTTCTGTTTACTCCGCTGGGGAAGGACGGGGTGTGCGTGTCTGGCAGCCGCATCCTCTGCTCCTTGCTGACGTGCTCCTGTTCCCTGTTCTCCAGCCAACACCAGGGCAACACAGCTCCTGTGTGGCTCTCCCAGACCTGCAGCTGGACACCGCTCCCTGAGCTCAGACACTCTGTGCCAAGCGAGCACCTCCGCGCTTTGCTCACAGTCTCTCTGATGTTGGCGGGGTGCAGAAAATGACACGTGAGGAGGAGCTGTGCCTTCCATCTTCCCCAAACTGTATGTCTGGGAAGGAGATCTGTTTTCTTGTAATCTCCTGATTTTCTTCAGCAAATGTGCAGTTTTCATTTATGAAAAGTTGGGTTGGTAAAGCAATAGAGAGCAAGTAATACCCAGGACGAGCTCCATGACGAAGTTTGCATGGTGTGGGTTGTCAGGTGTGTTTGTGCCGCTCTGGGCTGGCACTGCTAAATAAATGGGAGTTGGTTTCTGCCTCAAACCGTTTCTGGATTTTTCCCTGCATTCCTTTCTATTGTTTATCTGGATTGATAAACGTAATCCAGACCACTTGTTGTGCTGCAAGGCTTTATTATTGCTCACAGAGCTGATAGGAGGTATAACTACATTACAGATAGCGCTGAATGACAGAAGTCTGGAGAGTACAGGGAGAGATGAGCCTTACTTTGTGCAATTCACCACCTGAATAAGGAACAGATTAAAGGGCACGGTGGGAGCATCTTGTGCCTGTCCCGCACCACCTGAAACTCTCCTCACCCTGTGAGGATGAAGCAGTGAGGGATGGGTGCAGACAGAGGCAGCAGCTGCATGTAGAGCCAACAGGAGCATGCATGGCTCTGCTGCATCCCCAGTGGCAAAGGCAATGAGGGAGAGAGCCCTCAGCATCTCCTCCTGCTTCAGCCACAGTCTGTGCACCAGACTCTGCAGCTTTCCCATGAGTGGTGCTTTCCCATCAATCTCATCTCGAGAGGAGATCAGAAGAAAAAATCTTTTTTTCCACCCAGACCTCTGAGCACAATTGCTAAAACCTGATGCTGCCTGTTTGGAAGGTGGATGCTGCGAGAGACGCAGCACTGGTACAGAGAGGGATGTTCCCAAACCATGTGCAAACAGGGAAGACATCAGAAATTGATGCAGTTATCTCCTGCACCTCTCTGTGGCACTGGGCTGGGAACCCCTGAGCTGCAGCAATGGAGCAGCGATAGGAAGAGAACAGTGTGCATCGGTCCTTCCTGCTGCAGGGAAAGATGAAACCCTGCTACCGTGTGCTCCCAGGGCTGAGGGTGCTGAAGGACATCACCTGCCTGGGAAGTGGGACAAGGCGTCCTGGTTCCAAAAGCCTTATTTCTGGGGCTACAGGGTTTGGTTACTGGAATCACAGGCATCCGATTTTCCCGTTATGGACAGGGACGAGTCCATCACCTCCCTCCCTTGGGGTCCGGTGTGTGCTCCCTCCCTGGCATGGAAACCCAAGCTGCCATCCCAGACACAGTGTTCTTTCATCGGGTGGTGAGAAAGCCAGGGGGCCTCACCTGCTGTGCGAGTGGGACTAGCAGGGCTGTCCTCGGGCAGAGGCTGGTTCTGTAGCCACAGGCAGTGAGCTGTGAGAATTAATATACGGGCAAACAAAGGGGAAGCAATCAGGTGGGAACATGATATCTGCAGTGCGTCACAAAGCAAGGGTGAGCAAATATACTTTCCAATTAAACGATGAGAAAGAAATGGAGGGGACTGCAGGAGGGGAGGGGAGGGAAGACAGAAGGGACTTCTCCAGCTTTTTTTCCCTGTGTGTCATCTTTTTTTGCCAGTGGAAAATGCCTGTAAGAAGCAAGCAAACCTAAATGGTCACCTTTTGGTCTGGTTCCAAACACTGTGATACTGATGCTGGGAACAAGGGCACTGCAGCGTGGAAGCCACTTCTCCAGTGGGTCTTGCTCCTTGGTCTTGGCTCTGAAGGGAGGGAAAATGGCATGAACCTGTGGTGCTGGAAGGCCAGCTGGTGCTCAGGATGGGGAGCTAAGTTTACATCCAATTGTGGGATTATTTTGCAGACTTGAACCCTCTTCTGGCTGAAATGTTGTGTTTGAGGCAGTTTTGGAAAAGTCTGTTACTAAGAAGCTTCATACCAATGGCTGCTGGTGTCAGGGAAGGCTGTTCTTTAAGGAGCTGACAGCGGGAGTCAAGCACTCTTCTGAGATACCACCCCTGTGAAACAGCCAATGTTTCCAAGAGGAAACGGGTGTCTGTGTCCTACAGGATCCACTCTGCTGCACTCCTCCTGTGCTCCAGGTCTGTCCTTTGGCTGAATTACATGACAGCTTCCCACCACCCCATTGTGGCAGCTCACGCTGCCATCATTGTTCAAATAATTCTATGTCTGCATCATATTTGGGGCTTTTAAAACAAGCTTCGCTCTACAGACAGAAAGGCTTAAACCTTGCTCCAATGGGCTGTGAGAGCTAAACCCTCAGTGTGCCTTCCCCGTGGGAATGGCTGCTTCATCTACCCATTAATCTACCCATCTTCCCAGCAACACGGACAAGCGCTCTGCAAGGAGTAAGCCCATCTCTATTTGTCATCTTGAAGGCTTTGTTTGTAATGCTTGCTGGCTTTTCCAAGCTGGGCCATTATGGAGCTGAAAGTCTTCTCCAGATGTATCCCCAGATCAGCACAGAAATGCAGATGCGTTCAGATGGATGCAATATAAGAGGAAATAACTCTGTATCAGCACGGAGCAGACCGATGCACATCTAGGCAATGCTTTCCCACAGCGCTCTGCCACAGTGCTGCTTTCTTGGCCTCACTGCCTCCTGCTCCATCCCAGTTTCCTCCGGGAGGAATTTGCTGAACATGCCAAGTTACGGCTTGGTTAAGTGGAAAAATTATTCTTGGTATGACACCACGGAGTGCAAATGAAAAGCTGGTTCTTGGGGCTTTTCCCACGCCTGCCAAAAATGCTCTTTATTAGCACAGGGGAAAAAAGAGGGCTTGTTTTCATTGATGCTTGAATAGAAAAACCTAATAAAAATTTTGTCTGCGCTGCATCAAAACATTTTTATTTCCTTCTGTAATGAAAAAAAAAAAAGGATGAAAAATATTATTTTGGCTCCACTCAAAACCTTTCATACAGTTTCATTTATGGATGATTTAACCCTTTGGTGCATCCTTTTCACAGAATGGGCCAACTGTGACAACAAAAGTCACTTCAAAATGAAATCAAAACTGAAATCTGACCACTTTGGCTTTAGCCTCCAAGCAGACCATCTGATTTTGAAGATGCTGAAACGATGCATTTTGACTTAACCATGAGCGCTTTTCTGTCTGGCAGGGCTCGAAGAACTCAGCCTTTATTTCCTTTTATGTTTTGGTCAGGGTGTGTTGTAAATCTGCTGCCCTCTGGAAGACAGTTCCCACAGTATTATTCCCAACTTTTTTTCAACTTCAGCTTGTTTTAGCTGACTTGCTCTCAAAGCACTACTGTAATCACATGCTTTTCATGCAATAATTGTTTACACCCAACTTCAACCCATTTCCATCTGTGCTTTATCAGTCGCCACCACTTAAAGGATATTTTCTGTCAATAGCTGTCACGAGCTCCCAGGATACTAATGTGTTTGGGCCACGCAGGGGATGAGGAGCTCACAAACAGTGGGGAGAAAATGTCAATCAGAGAAAATAATAAAAAGTTCATTCCAGATGGAAAAAAAAAAGTCTCTGTGAAGTAGATCTCGAGCTCAGAGGAGGGGAAGTGTCCGCAGAGAGGGGGGGCAGTTGGCACGCCGGGGGTTCTTTGCACCTTCTGTGCTCCCAGCCGGGAGGACCTGGCGCTGTCCATGGTCCCAGCAGGATGGGGCAACGGGGGGAGGAAGGAGGAGGAGTGATGGTGACCCCAGCCAACGTGGAGACATCCATCTTGGGGTTAGCATCACGAGCACCCAGGAGAACAGTGGGGAGCATGAGGACCTTCTCCTGCCCTAGCCTGGCATAGAAATGAAGGGACCTCGTGGAGCAGGTCCTCCCTGGCATGGCAGCAGGAGCCAGCTGTGGGAGCATCATTATTCAGCTCTGCCTCTCGGAGCAGCTGAGAATCTGCTCTGCCTCCGAATCTGCTAACTCAATAACGGCGCTGCCCTGCAAATCCTCTTCAGGCAATGAATCCTCTTTTACTCAAGAGGCTTATTCAGTTACTCTCTGCTATTTCCAGTAGGGAAGGCATTTTTATTGCAGCAATTCAATAAATTAGCAGGGATTGGTGTCAGTAACCTCCTTGCAACGTCAGAAACGCAAAGCTTCATGTGGCACCAATCCCATTATGGGCCTAATCTCATCTACTTCTCTACAGATAACCGGGTGATAAGGGGTCAGATTTCCTTGGCTGCCTTTGTGAGTGCGCTAAGCTCATTATCCTCTCCTCATTCCCTACAGCAGACAGGCTTTCACCTCCTAACCTCTCCTGTAATTATTCACCCTCTGTTAGCAGAGCATGGCAGGTCTGGCTCTTGAATTCTACTTAATATGATATTATTTATCCAGCCACTGTCCTCCTCTCAGTGGGTTTCCACTGATGGCCTTTCCCTCTGCTGCTTTTCCCCTCTGCCTCTGTAGGTCTCCCTGCTGTGCAGTCTGAACTCTTACAGCCTTTCAAAGGCCATAAAGATCCCCCTAAGAAACAGAGCTTACAAGAAGAGAGGACACGAGAAACACTCCTTGCCAGGTTGTGTTTATTATAGATAAATGAATGGACTCTCTGAATAGCCCATACTATGTTACTATGTGTTGCCTCCTGCTCTTCACGTTCCCCACTGGTAATAAATATTTGCTTCTCTTCTAGAGGCTGGATCATGTCAGGTTTCATTTTCTGAAAGATTTTTAATAAGAAAATCGCTCGGTTTGGTAAGAACTCTTTCAATTTTTGTCCCCAGCTGTATTTAGTTTATTGCAGTTTATGGGATGAATACATAAATGCACTCTTGTTAGCACAGGGGTGGTTACAAATGGCACCGGCTGGCAGAAAGTGGGATCCCTCCCATCAGGATGGTTTGTAGGAGGGAAAGGGGTGGCACGCTTTGGCAGACTCCTATGAATCGTGATAAGAAATGCTTTAGAATTACCCTTTCAGAGAATGGAACTCAGCAGCAAGTCCCAATTACACGGTAAGCTACACAGCCTGTTTTGTAATAGATCATTCCTCACCAGCTTTGCAGCTGTCAGCTGTGAAACACTGCTTTCTCCAGAAAGGTTTAGGTTAACACAGTCACAATCACAGATCTGCAAAGTGTGTCAGTGGGCACTGCTTGTGTGCAGGGTACAAGATCACATTTTCCCTACTCAAACCCACTCCTTCCATCTATGTGCATGTCTCTTTTTACCATGGGTCCTTGATACAATTATTTTCCTCACCTCAGCTGATGGAGAAGAAAGTTGGGATGTTCAGCCTGATGCTTCAGATGTCAAAGATCCTGCCCAGGCTGGGGGGGATCTGGACATGCAAACTGCAGGACATAGAACCACCGTTGACTCCAATTTCCCTTGTCTTCTCTTCTCCCAGCCTGCAGGTATCAAGCATGTTTGTGGCTGCCTTCACATTGTTTCGCCAGAGGCAGCCAGTGCTTGCTGCACACCTACCTCATATATTGAGCTTGTATAATTAGTTAACCAGCTGGAAATCATATTCTTTAATCTTGGGAGCTGCATCCTTCATATGAATTGGTAAACATCAGGAATTAAATCCTCTGTCCTTTTACTTTTCTGTTACTGCTCTCCTTGGCACAGAAGAGCTGACCAAGAGAACAGAATGAAGGAACAGAGGACAAGCCCATTTCTTAAGAGGAGCCTCAGATCCACAGTGTGCTCTGAAATCACTGCTGGAACTTTCTTAAGTCCACAAACTAGAACTGAAGATGGATCTCAAGATGGTCTACAAACAAATTCACAAACAAATCCTTAGTGCTTCAGCTGTTACCACTGGGAAAATCAATAGAGCAGTCAGGAAACCTGGCCAAGCCTCCATGCTAGCATCAAATTAACAACAGAACTGAGCTTAGACCTTAGGAGCCTCTATGTGCAATACCTGAATCTAACCAAAGCATCTAGCAGTTTAATATTTTAGCTTTAGGAAATGAAGATTTTTTTCCTCTATCTCCATTTAACCTTGGAATCTGGATGCAGAGGCAGTAAGATAGCAATTGTCATCTCTGTAGGGGCACTCAGGACCTTCAGCACACCTCAAGTAGGTCAGCAGATCCATCAGTGACCTGCCCAGTCCTTCAGGGGCCTGAACACAACCTGCCCTTCAGCAGGGGGGAGCAGGAGGACACTGGCAGCTACCAAAGCTATGAAGGAAATGACTCCAAGAGCCCAATGGTTAATTTTCACTTGGTGCAGAAGCTGACTACTGTGAACATGAGAGACATGTTGGTGGTAACTGTAGGTGGCAACGGGCCCTATTACACTCCCTGTCTTCAGTGTCACACAAATGGGGTATTTACAAAAGAGAGATGAAATGAAAGGAAAACAGTTCAGCCACATCAGCAAGTGAACATTCTGTCCTGCCTATGCTTCCTGTGGGACACAGGAGGAGGAAGAGTAACTATCAGAAAGATGAATGTGGTGGAATGGTGTGTTGTGGTTTGGTGATTTTTCTTTTGTGATCAGTATTCCACATCAGAACATCATGTGAACCAGTAGGAGTTAAAGAGTTAATGTTCTGGTTCCGTTTACTGCCCCTTATGGGCATGTGGAGTATCCTGATGGGAGGAGAGGTGCGGCTTCCCTGGGGAGGACTTGGCGCGAAGAGGAAGTGGGGGTGGAGCTCCGGACCGGACGGAGCGCCTGGCTTCCCCCGCTGCCCGGCTCAGCCTTCTCAGCTCGCCGCGGAGAACAGCACGTGGTTCCCTCGAGGTACTGTGGTTTGATCTCGCGTTTTGGATACTCTTTTCTCTCTCATTTTGTTTGATTTAGTTAAATTTAGTAAATTACCGTTCCTTCTCAGATCTACTGCTGGTGCATTCCTTTTTGTTAAAACCATCTACTAGCTCCCTGCCCTTCCCCCTCTCCCGGAGCGCGTGGCCCGGGGCCGGCCGGATCGCGCGGCAAACCGTTCGTACCCCTTTCTTTTTTTTTTTTTTTTTTTCCCTCGCTCTTCCGTTTTTTTTTCCGGGGCCTGTGCCCCCCTGTCACGGACTTGTATCCGGAGATAACCCGTGACATGGTGATACAGGAGATGTAATGGCAAAGGGACTAGTGCAACAGGAAGGTGTAACAAAGGTAAAGAGCTCACCCATCTCTGAAGAGCCAGGCTCAAAGGGAAAACTCCACAAGGGAGGGATCTCCTGCCAGAGATCCTTCCCCAGTGGCAGTCAGCCCTTAAATGAGGTCTAAGAGAGGCGCAGCCAGGCTGCAGCCCTTCCGGTCACACAGCTGAACTGCCTTCACCTGTGCTCCCAGGGCTGACCGGGTCCTTTCCTCAGGTGCTCAATCAGTGGTTCAGGCCATGACTTAACAGCTACCATATAGGAGGACTGCTAAATGACCAGCTATTTCTCACCATATATTATCTGTGGCCACAGGATTGCTTATTTAAAGTCACTGTGTATGCAGACAGCTTGGATTTGGGTTTGGTAGAAGAGATCCTGAATTATGAAGGACTGTTGTTTTTAAAGAATTTGAAAGAATAGTGGATTGGAAGTGCTGCTCCACAGTTAGCCCCAGAGTCCCTTTCAGACTCCAGGATGCATATTCCTCTCCTCCAGAGGCTGCACAGACTGTGTAAAATACATTTCAGTGGTTTGAAAAAGCCTTATTAAGTCTCTATCATTGCAGCACACGAGGAGAGGAGAGACTGTATAAAGGAGCACTGCAGGGTTTCCCATTCATTTGCTACACAATGCCAGATAGGTGGTGTGTGAACAGAAAGCAGAGGGCAAAATAGATGCAGTAAATGCAAACACAAATGCAGACTATGCCCAACAATCTCCCACGTGTTTTAATACAGAGAAGAAACATGTACTTTTTCCCCAGCTTGTTCTGCAGGGAGCTGCTCCCAGCGGCACCCCCAGGGCCGTTTATCACAGCCTGCAAAAATGCTGCCCACCCTGTGGCAATGCTCTGCAATCACTGCTCCTGCTCCTGCATCCCCCAGTGCCAGGCATCTTTGAGAGCTTTATAACAATCATCTAAGTGTGGTGGAAAATAAAAATCGCTCTGTTCTCTCTGTGTGCTTGTGAATATACTGCCAGCAGCTCTTCATAAACTTTCCTTGTTCTTCTAGCTCATGAAATGTTTAATGCTTTGTTGCCTTCAGGGAAGGGTATGCATCAAGCAGACAATGCAACAGGGCAGGATAATTGGCGGGGAAGCAGCAAGGCTTTCCCCACATTCTCCCCTGCCTATAAGTGAGCCAGCCCTGGGATTAGTATCCTACTTCCACATGTTGTTTATTGCCCTGTGCTGTAACCTGGGAACTGCAGCGCTCTCCAACTGAGCTGTGAGGTTCAGGTATGGTGGGGCATTCCCTCCATTCCATCGATGGGATTCCATCCAGCCACATGCCAGACAGAAAACCCGGCTAGGGACAAGTTGAGGTGGTTAAAGAGCTGTGCAGTCAACCACTGTATTGAAATAATTTCAAATTACCATGCTGTTTTCTATCTATCTCCCTACTTTTCAGTGACTGTGCTGTGTTCTTGGGCTGGACGAGAAGCCAAGAGCATCACAGGCACAGGAGCCTGGAAAGTATATATCAGGGCCAAGAACACAAACCAAGCACCGGGCACAGGACAGACCGACCCTCCAGGGGCCGTGTGTTGTATTTCATGGTTGGAGCGCTAGCTGTGGTTGCTGCAGGCAGCAGAGTGATGTGACCCAGGCTGGACCAACAGAAAACAGTGTGCCCATTAATGTTCTGCCATTATTAATTCATCACAGTGCCTAAATGTGAAATAAGAGGGGGATTCAACTTGGGAGTGACCCAGACTGGAGCCCTGGACCTAAGCAAGGTCCTTTCATTATTGGAGGTTATTTCTGCTGCTGTTTGGTGGCAGATGCTGGTCAGAACCTCCTGTGTTACAGTGCTTATCCAGCTGTCACAGCAAGTCCTGCACTGGGCAGCCATGCATTCAGGATTTCCTTCTCCTGTACCCAAATACCCACACTGAGGAGTTAGTTAGAGAACCCTGCTCATGGCTCACTGCCTGGCTCTTCATCTCCTTCCTTCCACACTGGGCACTGAACAAACCACCCAGTGTACCAGGGCTGGACATCTGCCACCAGGACCAGGGACTGGAAAGCTTTCATTCCACATCGACCTTCTTGCTTTTCCATCCATCGCAGGAAAGGCTCCTTGTTTTGCTGCCAGGGGTAGTGCTGGCATCGGTCCTGCTTTGGTCCGAATGTCCTCTTCTGAGAGCATTTCGTTCCTTTCTGGGAGGCTGCACATGGAGGTACACAGACGTGTATTCTATGGCTGTGAGGAGGGAGATGCAGCCAGGGACATCTCATGGCCAGGCCAGTGTCTGGAAGGGGCCTGGCATTGCCCCTCTGCATACCTGGGAGGCTCAGGCCTCAGCTCTAAGAGCTGAGTGATGCCTCCACCTGAGAGCAGCCTTGGGCTGTTCTGCATTGTCAGCTGAACGCAGCTACAGTAATTATAACCTGTAATTCCATGTGAGGGGTAAGCGTCTCAAAAAGGGCTGTTGGGTTTTTAATCTTAAGGAAATAAGACTTTAATTTTTCTCTCTTTGATTCTCTCAATGACTTTGCAGTTGTTGGATAACTTCCACCAAACAGAGAGACACAGGTGCCAAAGAGAATGTAATTCCTAAAAATGTTTTGAAGATAGATGTCTGAGCATCAGAAACTAAACCTACCACTGTCCCCTTTGGGGAAGGGGCTGCAGCATCAGCACAGCTTTCTGATGTCTCAGCACGAGATGTGGGAACACCTCCCTGCAGCAGGGCTGCTCCCACCAGCTGCTGTGCTCCCTGGTGCCCTGCCCTGGGATGCAGCCTCAGTGACACATGGAGCAAACCAGCTTTGGTGCCACAGCAGGGCTCGCTTCTGGCTTTTTGCACCTCTGTCTTTGCTGACAGCCACTCTCTCTGTCTGTCCTTCAGGCCAACACCTGTCCCACACCCTAAGACCCCTTTCTTAGACACAATGCCTAATGCTCATCCTTCCTCCTGCTTCCTATCAGGGCCATTTGTCTTCCTGCAAGCTGGAGGCTTTCCTGGAGGCAATCACCTTTGTGCAACCTTGGGAGAGGGATGTGTGCTAGCAGGCACTTAGCTTATGGAAGCAGTGAGCTCCTGCTATCTCTGGTGACCCTCAGCAGATTCACGTGTTGGCTTAATTGGGGTGAGGCTCCATTGGTCACCAGCAACCTGACACATCTATCCCTGGGCTAAAAACACTTTGCTTGGAGGAGATGAGTAAGGACAAGCTGTTGTCAGAGGTTGCAAAGCTACAAACCGGCAGGTTGCAGAAGTTGACAGACTTCTGGAAACCTTCTAGAAGAATCTGGGGCCAGGGGTCATTTTGGGAAATATTTGCCTGAATTTGTCTGTTTGGGCTGACCTTGGAGCACGTTCAGGCTCAGATCTGGAGTTTAGGATATATGGAGTACTCGAGTTGGTACTCCAGCTTTGGCTGTGTTCTCAGAGCTCAGAAATCAAACTGTGTGCCAAAATTTTAAGTAAAGACTTACAGAGCAGATGTACTAAGACACATTTTGGAGCCTGAAAGCACTTGGTGGTGTCTGTTACAACACAGGCTATGTAACTCACTGCCCATCACTGAGCAGGTTCCTTTCTTTGAACTGGCCACATAGACATGAGTACTACTAGATAAAACTAGAAGCTCTGATCCTTCATTGCGCAAAGTGAACTGCTTGCAAAAACCTATTGGTTCAGGGCCGTATTTATAATGTGGACCAGCCACCTTGGCCAGTCCTTGGCACCAAGAAAGGAGCATGCACAAGTTCCCCCCAGCCATGCTGTGTGCAGGGGGCAGTGTGAGAGAGGCTCTGAGAAGCAGAGCTGCAATGCTGCAGAAGCAAACAGGGCAATCCAGAAAGTAGGCACAGCTGTATGGGTTTGGGAACATGTGGGCAGCAGTGTCCAATGCAGTGAAACTTATTTCTCCTGACATTTGCTCAGCACAGCTGAGCTTCTAACTGTTCTTCTCTTGCCATGCTGTTAGATTTCATGGATGAATTTTACATTGCTTAGCCACAGCTCTGCAGTGCTACACATCTGCAATGCCTTTTTGTTAGCTTTGAAGCAGAACGATAACCAGAATGGTTCCCCCATTTCTTTGTGCCTCTGGCAATCAATATAAGTGTCTTTATCTGTGGCACCCAGGAAACTTGTGTGGGCAGGGCCTGCCTTCTGCTTAGAACAGATGGAGTTTTAAAGACCTTTCTCTGCTGCTGATGCTGCCTGGCTTCTAGCACAATGCTGCTACGCCTTTGTTTTCATGAGGCTGCTCACGCATCAAAACTGTGGGCACGGCCTGCCTGCTCCAAGGCAATCGAGATATCTGCACTTTGGCATCCACATTCAGCTGTTACATGAGAGGCTCCCACATCCCTGCATTCATCTCATTTATTACTGCACCACGGGGATTCTGGAAATTTTAGCCAAGAGCGATGCTTCTTTTGTAAGAGGTTTCATGTTCAGAGTGAAGCACTTTGTGATTATACAGACCATTAAGGATGATGTGGCATTTCCAAATCAAGAGCGGGTGAAAATCCACTGGATAGCATTTCTTCCCTTCTTTCCTCTGCCTCCAACCGAGTGTCCCCTGGCACATCCTGCTGACCCAGCTGAGCTGGCTGTGCCCGTGCAGCTGTGCTGCAAACAGAGATGTATGGACAAGACAGCTTTGCTGGCTCAGCACGTTGTGTGGATAACATCTGCTGCCATGCAAGAACTCTTCTGGTGCTGTTATGGGGAGGGTCTGTAGCTTGGAGCTGCCCAAGGGCAGACCCTGTGTGTCTCAGCTAAGGGCACAGAGTCTCTGCCCCTGTCCTGTCCCCCCCTGGACTCGCAGGAGGCTAAAAATACAAAGCTGGTTCATAGGTGCTATTTTGGGGGCTCTGTATTTCCCCCTGCTTTAGCTCTTCTTGCATATGCTGCTATTTTTTGCCAGTAATGATCAGAATTACCCTATACATGTCTCTCTAGAATATATAATTTTAGACTTGGTTATGCAATTATTACCTAAATAACTTGCTGTGTGAATTGTTTATCTGAATTTAAAGCAATAATAAATTTGGCTTTACTTACAGCACTGCACAGTGGTTAGCCCCGGCAGCAGAGAGGGATTCCTCAGGGACTGCCTGTTCCCCAGCACACATCAGTCCTAGCAGTGTGTTTCAGCCCTGTGTTTCCTGCAGAAAATCACCAAACTGTGCCAACATTCATATTACTGTATGAGATGGGGAAATACTTACAGGAAAGGAAGACAAACTCATTCATAACTGCTGGTATAATTATAATGTTATTACCAAACCAGAGGGAGCTGAAAAGAGATTGCCAGAAGCAAAGTAACTTCATCATCTTTATACATTGTGATATTTTGTTTCATAACGGCACCATGGATTGTGTTTTTTCCTTTCCATTTGAGGGAGTGAGAGGATCAGAGATGCACTGGAAGCACTGAAGTGTTCAGTACTACTAAAGAAAATGCTACAAGGCAAGGACTCCTTTGGCATGGCCTTTACCTTGTTGAGAGAGGCAAGAGAGCGGTCCATCAAGTCCACAACCCAGCTGAGATAAAGTCTCCCATCTTTGCTCTGTCCCTGCCTTAAGAGATGGCTGTGGGAGAAGATGCTAAGGGCTTTGATTCCTCCTCCAAAGGGTCGGCAGCTGAGTCAGGCTGCTGGAAATGGAGACCTCTATCGAGGCTATGTTTGAAAAATAGGGTGACAGCCTGTGACAATCCATGGTAAGATACATAGACCCTCTGAGGCACATCCAGCTCAGTATCCCTGTGAAGCAGTGCCCACAGTGAGAAACTTTCTGGGTGGCCAAGCCGAGTTGCAAGGAATGTGTTGGTGAGGCCAGGGGGAAGCAGCAGTCCTGCCCTCACCCATCAAAAACACCCATCTCAGACAGGGAAGAAAGCATAGCCTGGGCTGGTGATGCTCTTACAGAGCTCTTTTGAGGCAACTTCATTCACATCCACTGCTCCATATACAATATTGAACCTGGTAGAGGATGAAGTTATGAGGAAGGATGCTACATCCATACTGAAAGCCTGGCTGGTACCTGAATGAGGCTGAAAGCATGGGGAATGCCTTAGCTCAGAAGGAGCCACATTGGGTCAGGAAACGAACCCACAAAATGGGGAGGATTCACCTGGCTTGCCAGTCCTCCTGTGGGGGGTGTGGGTGGGATGCAGATTTCTGAGGATAAGGCTCCCAAGCAGCCTTCAGCTCCAAGCACTGACACTGCAGCTGCTCCCATCCCAGCCCCAGGGAGGAATCAGATCTGCAGCGGATAGCGTCACATTGGCTGAAGCAACTGGTGGTGTTACTGAGCCTGCATGCACACACACAGAAACGTGTTTACATGAGGAACATGCCACACAAAGGCTGACACGGGCCCAGGCTGTCCCTTGTGGCACAAGCCCGGCTGTGCTCTCTCCCTTTTTGCTGGGGATCAGCAGCTCTGTGGTTCCAGTGGCACGGGTGTGGAGCAGGGAGGGGATGTGAACTTGGGCACAGTCACCAGCTGATGATGATTGGATGTCTCTGGGGAGATGGAGCATGGGGCAGGGGGGTGGCAGCTGCATGTGGGCCTGAGCGCAGCTCCAGCTCCTTCCTGGGACCGCTCGGTGCAGGGAAGTCGAGGCCAGGAGGGTGCCCGGGCATCAATGTCACCCAGGACCGGAGCCAGTATGTGTCACTGACGTCAAATCTGACCCCCGCCAAAGCTGAGTGTTGTGTTACAGCTGAGCGGCATTCAGCTCCGGGAAAATGCCTCTGTGCTGAAGCTGTTACTAATGCGATAAATGCTGCAGCTCCCGAGAGGCCGAGTAATTACAAGCTCCTCACAGAAAGCAGCACTGGCCTCCTTTACTGAACTTCAGAGCTGGGAGAAGAGAACTGGCTATCAGGATGATGCGAGCTCCAGAATTAATCTAGGCAGCTTCCCTCTGCTCCCACCCTCTGTTCTGACCCCTGTGTGAAGAGGCTCAGAAATTGGTGCTGGGGAATCCTGAGGGCTCTTTATCACGGCCTAGAAATTATGGTACTGCCCCATGAAAGATGTGGAGGGTTGTGGACCAGGGTCAGCAGCCCCAGCCCTTGTATCTCTGCTGCTTGTTGGCTGCAGGCAATGTGTGCTGGTACCCTGATGGAGCTGAGCCAACAGGACAGGAGATGGTGCTCAAAGCCTGAGCAATCCAGCCAGCCTTTTACATCCCAGTGTGGCTGCCCGTGCATCTTAAAGCTTGAAGTCAGGCCAGGAAATAAAGTTTTAATGTAGGTCTGGGGCTGGGTTGTGATGTTCAGGGGCAGCAGCATTTGTATGGGGTTGCTCTGCTGGTGGCTGATGATTATGGTGTTGATGGGATGGCCCTCTTTCAGGAGAGATAGAGGCACGCAGCCAGGGCTGTTCTCTCTCCCCGGGCAGGCCTGGTGCTTGGGAAGGGCTTTAAGAAAGTCAGAAACATTTTAGTCTGTCCAAGGAATAGGACGAAGATGTCTGGGAGAGCTGCTCAGAGGCACCGCCAGCTCCCATGAACTTTCTTGGTGCTAGCAGGCGTGGCATCCACTGCAAGATGGGAAGTACATTTCATCTGTCCCAAACTACCTGTTCCTTACTTGCAGCTGGAAGAAGCATCTTATCCTTGCCTTTGTACCAGAAAGCACTTCCAGACCTTTAAAGAAACTTTTCTGAGAGAGGGTGATGGGACAGGGAGGTGTTGGGCACTGTCCACCCCATCCTAGTTGCCAGCAAATTCAGCATGGTTTATATATAGCCTCTGACCTGAGGCCTTCAAAGCAGGACTCGGACCCAAGTTCCTCGAACACGGCTGGAAAAATTCCACTTGGCATCAGGCAATTCACTATATGCTGCCATTCCCTTCTGCTTTTATGCCTCCAAGCCCTGTGATATGGAATAGCTGCTATTCTGGGGGGAGCATTTGATATCTTTCCATCTCCTAACCATTCTGGAAGGGGCCAACTCCATTCCTGCAGGCTGGGACACAAACAAACTTCCAACTCACTGCACCACCCCAGTTTCACTGGTTTACAGTGGTGCACAACCAGCAGCTGGACTGCGGGGCTCAAGAGAGCTGAAGGTCCCTCTGCCACATGCCTGCACGTTGAGAAGCTGAGCCATGCAGGCACCAGAACATTTCCATCTGCACAGGGTTTTCTCAGTGAGGCCAGTACTGGCCAGCGAGGCCAGCAGCTTTCCTACACAACTTCCGTGCTTGAAGAACATGACTTCTGCTTTTCTGTTTTGTTTTGCTGTTTTCTGTAAAGTTGTCTAGAAAGGAAGTTTTGTACCTTCTATTTCTGCCCAATGCCTAAGGCTTTTTTTTTTTTTTCCTTTCCTTTTAGCTCTCAGAAGGAGAAAGTACTTTAAACATCTGCTCCCAAGTGAATGTTTCTGCCGACAGGTTGGATGATACACAAAATCACACACAAAAAAACACACCTAAATCATCAAAACATGTTTGTACCACTTGCTGAATTTGTCCTGGGACTGTAAGGGGAGAACTTAGGTTTCACAGCAGGGCTGATGCAAAGCTGGTGTAGATGACCTGCAGCGAGTCCTGGAATGACACTACAGGTCAGTCTTCAGGACAAGCTTTTGCTTGGCCATCTCTGCAAGGCAGTGGCAAGACAGGATGAGATCTGCTTGGTGCAGCAGCGCAAAAACCCTTGATGTGAAGCAGTTACCTGGACAACTTTCCTGCTTTCTAGGAGACAGCTCTGGCCTTCTTAGGAGCATTATTAAAGCGAGTTTGACTGTGTGTTGTGAAGCAGACAGGACGGAGAAATGGGCTTCTGGGCCATGCTATGCTGGGATCTCCCACACTCCACTATTTGTTTGTCTGGATACCTGCCACTTCCGTTTTGACCATGCAGAAAAAGGCTGACTGATCCTCAGAGCTCCTTGCAGCAGGGGCTATCTGGAAGGCAACTCATTTCATCCAGACCTTCCTCCCCTCGCTCCCCAGTAGAGGATAAGATATACACCTCTCCTTCATGCCTGCATAGCATCCCTCTTCTCTCGCATACATGGAAAATAATATTGGGAAAGCACTTGTGTATATTTAGCTACTTCTAATTGAAGTAGCAAGCTGGAAATAAGGAGCAGAGCCAAGCTGTGGTGCCAGCCAGCTCCTCGCAGGCGTCCAGCAGCTGCTGCCCAGCCCTGGGCCCACAGTTTGGGACACCTGGCTGTGTGCTTGGGGCAGCACTGAGGGAGGGCACTGCCCAGCTGGAGGCAGAAGCCAGGAGCTGTGACTACCGTGTGTCCTCCAGTACATAAACCTGAACTCCAGGTCAATCAAGATGTCATCAGCTTCAGCAATGCAGCTATCACTCTTTTCCCATGCAGCTGGAGGCATGACAAGTTTACAGCAACAAGAGTCACTATTTACCATCTCTTGTGTGTGTTAACTTGACTGGGGATGCTTCCCTGCCTAATCCATGCAAATGCTTCTCTCTTAATAAGACAGTGTGATAAAAGGATGGCAAGGAGGGAGTGACAGAATAGCAACCAGTGTCACCCAGGGCAATAAACTGGAAGAGAAACTGCACATGGTGTCAAGAAATCAGGAGTTATAGTGGGTTTGGAGAAGCGAAAGAAGATAAGTCAGTGAGTGAAAGCCCCAGATGTCTCTGAGACCCAGGCAGAAGTTCAGCTGCTGAATTCTTAATGGACACCATGGCATCCTTCCTCCCTAGTTGTTTCAGCAAACACAGTACTCATTTCTGTGCCTCCCCATGCACATGCATATAGTCTTTGTCTGCCATCAGGAATTTGGTCTAGAATCCACACTTTGGTCATCTGATTTTTATGCAGAAAGTTACCTGGGCTTAAGGAAGCACAACTTTCATTAAAGAAATTAAAACCTACAACCTCCCTAAGGAACAAAACCCCACAACTTTCTTAGAAATATTCTCTTTGTTTAAACTGCTTGCACAGCTTTGCTCAGAATAAGTAAAGCTGGAGCTGCGGTGCCTGTGTCCCCTCTGAGTGCTGCCAAGCTCCCCCCCAGAACAGCTGAGGGTGAGCACAAGCTGAGATCATGAAACCCACACTTGACACCGTGCTAAATCCAAGCTTAACAACCGCTGCTCAGAAAAGAGAAGCACAGCTAATTTTCAGAACAGCAGTTGGACGGCTGGCTCTCATCCCAGCCCTCTTCATCTTCCTCTGTTTCAGTGTGAAAAGTCCACCAGAGAAAACTTCGCCACTGGGGATTTGTCAGCCTGCCATTTTTATTCCCACATAAACACCTCCCACAGCCATTGGATTTAGTGCCTGGCAGGAACAAATAATTTCTGTAAGGCAGGAACACAGGCGGATAATTAGGAAAACCCAACTCTAGACGAGGAAATATGGTCTGCAGGCAAAACATTTGGCAGTGCTGGAGTAGGCTGCACAGCTGGCAAAGGCAGGCAGTGAACTGACCACCATCCAGCTACCGGAAACATCTGGGGGAGTGCAGCCTGCAGAACAGATTTGGGACGCATCTCGGTAAAGTAGATGCTAGCCAACCTTCACTCCTTAGCCTATGTAAACTGGAAAGCTCACAAGGAAATCTGTGTATATTGATAAAGGTTTTTTCCCCTTTGCAGGAGCTTTTTGCTCTCCGTATTGCTGCCATTATTTTCTCTGCTGCTGTGGATTGCTGGAGGACACCCACAGCAGCTGTAGTGAGCAGACAGTTGACATTTCGCAATGCTTTCTTGCTGTCAGAGACTGCTGTGTTTGTTTTACCCTCGCTCTGCTCAAGACAGTCCTGAATGGTCCCTTGGAAACAGTCTCCAATTGCAGCAGCTATATCATCCCATTCTCTCCCTGAGCCATTGGTAGACGGGGCAGGGAAAAGACTCAGGAGTTGGTGGTGGGGTTCTTGGACATGGGACGGCCCTTGAATACCACATCGCCCCACCAACAATGAGAGCTCTGCCTGGTACAGCTCTGCCATCCCTCCAAATCCCCAGCAATGGTGAACCCACTGCCTTTCACACCAGAATGGCTGGCTGCTGCGCTGGTTGATGTGTCACCCTTCTGCAAAGGGTCTCATGGGTAGTTCAGGGACTGGGTACAGCCCAAACACGTTCTTGGCACTGGGATCCCACTCCATCACCAAAATCCCAGTGAGAATAAATGCTGTCATTCCCCACTGCTCTCTAGAGAACCAACAGTTTCTGTGCTGGGTGGGCTCAGTGTAGTTCTCCGCAGCTGGGTGCAACATCAAAGGTAGCAGAGCTTCTACCACTGGTAGGGGAGTGATGAGCATGAACCATCCAGCTGGATTCCTTATGTATGCAAAATGAGTAGGCTCAATCTGGAAGCAGTTTGGAAGAAAACAAATGGTAATCATTGCAACAGCGTGCATCTGATTTTACCCTGAAGGGGAAAATGCCCTTTCCCTATTTTGCAAGGTATAAGGGAAATATTCCCAGACACACCACTGAAACGTGGTGGTAAACATGGTACTCTAAGAACTAATGGCCACAATTAATTCTCTTTGCAACTTCCAGGCTTCCATCTGGCTGAGTATTTCAGTGCAATTTCCTTTATTATTCAAACTTGCAAATTGTCTGTTCCTATTGGTCTCCAATGCAAATCTTTCCGAGTTCAACACATCTGCAATTCTATGAAGTCATTAGTTTTAATTAACAGATAAAGCTCCTCCATTATTTTTAGAATTAACCCGAACTGAGAATAAGTCACAGAGCCAACACGTGGTTGTATGTATTCACAAGGAATTTTTCCTGAAACGCTGCGATTAAAAGCTTGAAAAGAAGGAGGGAGTGAAACAAGTATGAATTTGCTGAAGAAAAAGCACAAACTGGTCAAACACATCACCCTGAGAGCCCAAACCTGGAGCTTCTCAATACTTAAGCAGGGCTACATGAAAGAGCCTCCATTTGATGGTTTGGCAGCTCCAAGAAGCTGTCCCAGAGGCACAGCTGAGCAGTAAATAGCTTTCTCAGCCCAAACTATCTGCTCCTTCACTCAACAGAAGCCTAAGATAGAAGAACAACCTGGACACAATCAGATCAGCTGCTCCTATAGCAGGATACAGCTGGAAAAACAGATTGGAGCAAGAAGGCTGGGGCAGACCACAAGGCACCATCCCTTCTCCTGTGCTGGGACAGGGCACTGTGTGACATCTGCACGCTGACCTTACCACACAAGCAAATGTATTCATAGGCAAAGAATAGAGGAAAACAAACAAGTGCCACAAGGCTTAAGCAGGAATTAATGTGCAGAGCAAAAGGCAGCACGGTGCTGACAACTGAGCTGTGAGTAGCAGCACTGTATTGCTTTGGGCCAAACATGGCAGTTCCAGTTCAAAGCAGGAGTCAGCTGAGCTGTCAGCAACTTTGGTAGGATGAAAAATGGTGCTCTGCAGTTTTTATGCTCCATTACATGAATACAAGGAAGCACCTGGGCTATGGTAAATCAAGATAAGAGCAGTTTAAGCAGCAGACTTCTGACACAGCAGGGAGAGATGCGCTGAGATGCTTTGCAAAAATCCAGATGTCCACTGAAGTCATCACTGGCTCCTCGGCTCCTTCCCATTCCTACGGTGGCAAAATCCAATGGCAGTTGAAAGGGGCTGGGACTGTCATAAGTCATGGCTTAAGTGGGTTCACATGGCCCAAATCAGAGATGCCACAACACTGCAGTTCCACAAGCAGCTTCCACTCAGTAAGCAGACAGGTGAGGCTCATCTGTCCACTTGTGGCACCAGTCTGCTTCTTGTGTCCCCATACTCGGGGTTCAGAGAGACTCTTCATCTACTTAGAGAACATGGAAGGCATATCACAGTGAGAAAATTAACACTCAACTCTCCAGCTGCTAGATTAGAAGTTTGGAAAATAACCACCCTTCAGCATCAGCAAACCTGTGGCAGCAGCTCTGTAAAGCTCTTCTGTGAGGGTCTGACCCCAGAGTTTTGTTCTCTGAGTTCACAGTGCTGGGGCTGAAAAATAGCACCTACAGGAAGGAAGCGTGGCTAATGTCTGGGTTCTCAGAACTCAAGAGTGGATGGTTTTATTTTTGACTTTCTTCATCAAGAATGGTCTGTAGTGATGTCCTCTGCTGATATTTATCCTCTGCTGCCATGTTACCTCTTGAACCCCACCCAAACCCTGCTGCACCTCTGCTCAGGGAGCAGGGATGGGGAAAAGAGGCCAAGACAGGCAGCTGTGGGGAAGGAAACAGAAACCTGGGGAAATAAAGTCTAACATGAGGATGCAAAAGCCCTCAGACACAGCGTGAGATTGGGCAGAGAAGCACATCTCCTGGGACTGCTTTCCCAATATCACTGTCCCTATGCCTCACTTCTTCTTGTGAGGATTATGAGGATTCTTCAGAGCCCTCAGCATCTCTTCATGCCTGATCTTTAGCATTAACTTGCTTTGAATTTTTAAGCTCTGCAAATGCCTAGAACCTTACTGTCTCCCAAGAAAGCAGAGTTCATGATGCAACTTCTCTATTGTTATAAGTGAGGCTATAATCCCTGAATAGCAAGGAAATCACAGGCCAGTAAGCTGTCTTCAGATCTCTCCTGTGCCTCTTAAAGCACTCTGATTATTCCTCCTGCCTTTGTAGCAAGAAAGCTTTCTCAGTGCTTAACAATTATAGGTCTGGCTGCCATACCTTCTCTTAAACTCTAATTGTATGTGGCTGACGTAACTGTAGCTGTTAGCCGGCCGGGTCAGTAGGCTGCGAGCTTGCTGGAGCCATGCATGCAGTGCCTAAATTCAATAGGAAGGGCACACAGAGTTATAGGAACCTTTGGGGACTGCTGCCCAGATTTATTGCTTTTTTCAGTATGCATAGCGAGAAAAAAAGCAGAGAAGGGAGAGAAGAGAACAGACGCAAGAGGAAAAGAAGAGGAAGGGAAGGGAGAACATTTCTTTGAAGATCTGTTGCCCTGGGTGTTAATGCTCGAGCTGCTTTGCTGGCATAGCACAACTGCAGCAGACAGAGAAGAGCTCCTGCAGGTGGCTGTGAGGGCAGAGAGCTGCCAGCTTGGATGAGAAGCAAAATGTGGGCAGCAGAGAGGTCATGGACTCTGCCCATTGTTGTGGGTTTACTTGTAAAACTGCCTCTTCCAAACCAGGCTGAGCCTGGGAATGCACCAACAGAGGAAACCAATGAAATGTCGTAACTATCACCAAGACTGGCAGGAGGAAACACAGTGGATGTCTGGATTGTTGGAGCACATGGCAGGTTGATGGCCTTGGTCCCAAGGAAGGTATGCGGTGGCAGCTCCCTGCTGTGCCGGGATGGCTCACAGTGCTTTGGATGAGGTGGGCACTGGGTGGAAGAGCTCTCACCTCCCAGAACGGCTTGAGGGGCTGCTCTGTTCCAGGGTTCTTGCCAGCTCCAGTGAGGCTCAGATGTGGACGAGACTGAGCTCAAAGGAGTGCAGATCTGCTGTAGATGCTAGGAAGGGAAAAGCCTAGACTGGGTGTGTATCAAAATCAAGATAAAGTCAATCACAGTTCCTGACTGTTTTATGGCTCCCTTCTATATGCACAGGACACACAGTAATGATCCTTCCTCATCTATGCAGACAAGCTGCTTTCCCTCTCACCTTCCAAATCAGGAAATTGAGGTATAGCACTGCATAATGTTTTTCCTAAACTGGTATGTTACCAGCCAGAAAAGGGTCCTAATCACTGGAATTGAGCAATGGGACTGTCTCCATGAGGTAACTATGCCATAGCTATATAACAGATGAAAAGCGCTGCAGTAACAGCAGAGTTGCAAGTTCCTAGGCAGCAGCAAATAAGGGTTTACTTAAACACAACAGGCATAAGCACAGAAACAAAGGAAAGAAGCTGCTTACCTTCAGAAGGCCTCAGGTAAACAGGAACCTCCAGCCAGATACCCTCACCTCCACTGCCAACCCTTAAATGAGGGCTGGGAAGGGGTGGAGCCAGGATCCTTCCGGTCACTCAGCTGCATTGCATGCACCTGAGCTCCCCTGGGTTGGCCCTGCCTTCCCACCAGGTGTTCAGTCACTGGTTCAGGTCATGACTTAGCATTTTCACTACAGTCAGGATGACCAGTTTATCTCACTCTGTGCATCTTGTACCAAGGGGTGGGGGCTACTGCAGTGTGTTAGCTACAGAGAAAACATTGCACAGCAAAGGTGTGCCTTGAGCTTCAGGTGAATAGTTATCTTGTATCAGCTCCATGGCTTGCTTTTGGAGAGCCTTGGACTCTCTGGCCAACACAGCTGCAGCTTCCCTTGAGGCTGGAGCCAGCTCTGTGTGCACATTCCTACACACCTGCAGCACCTTTGTCCCTCTTCACCAAATACCTTGCGGACAAAGTTATTTTTCTAAGTCATACTGAGTGGTTTTATTCACCCTCCTCAGCCACAGAGGCAACAAGGAGCATAAAGGAAGCATTCTGTCATGAGGAAATCTCTTTCTGGGAAACCCAGACCCTGCTTCTTTGCAGCACATTGCATGGTGTCTGGTCCCAACCTTAGGGGTGCTTCTGCACTGACCTGGACCTGAGGCACAGTGTGATGTCATGGGCCTACCAGAGAGAGCCCCGGGCAAGGATCAGCCTGTGCTGCAACCTGGATTCGCTCTCCCAGTGTTTGGGTTCGCTTGTGCTTGCCAAGGTGCAGTTAAGACCATGGGCTGGAGTCCCTGGTATCCTTGTGTGAGAGCCTCTTTCGCAAGGAGCTCAGAAGACCATCTCATCTTGTATGGGCTGCCCCTGCTACCAGGGAGGCCTGGTGGGAAACAGGACTGCTAAAGTAGCTTTGATACAAGTAGGGCAAAAATGCCATGTCAAAGCATTTTCCTTCAGCTGCCTGAGATACTGGCTGCTAGGAAACTATAAACTTCTGGCCAGGCTTGCAGTCTCCTTTGAACTGCTCTGGTGAGAAAGAAATAGCTAAACCCCAGCCCACGCACCAGCTAGATGTTGTCTTTTGTGTGGGATAGGCATTAGCAGGACTGGCTTGAGCAGCAGACTGTATGTATCCAGGGTGGCTCAAGCACAAGGGGAAAACATGGGTAAATAAGAAAAAGGTTACTATGCAAGGAGGGCTCCAGGAGTGGGAAATATGAGCCTCTCTGCCTGCACAGCAACGTGCCAAGAGACTCTGCCCCTTGTAAGGAGGCAGGCTGCCTGGTAAAGCTACCCAGCAAAGCCCTTTCTCAGCATAAATGTAAACTCAGTCTCACCTTTCCTTAACAAGAAAAGTGCTCGTCAATCTCTTTGGTGTCTTACTGGTTCCAGACAATGAGATGTCATCGTGCTGTTTGGTGTAGCTGAGCTGCTTGCAGCAGCAGATGATGAAATTCAGCATCTTTGTGCAAAGAGTGGTTCCACAGGAATAATACCATGCCATGGCTTCAAAAGGAGGGGTCAGGAAGATGGAGGAGAGTGGGGAAGCTCCTGGAAGTCTAGCTGGAGAAGGCAGGTTGGTGGCAGGCACTGTAGCACTTTGTAGCATTTGGTCTCATGAGGAAACGGGAGGGTAGGGGGAAAAAAATAGAAAAAGGGAAAAAAAAAAAGAAAAAAAAAAAGAATTGAAAAGCTGGCAAGGCATAAGAATGTATTCGCATCAAATACGTTCCACTCAAAACATGAACATCCACCTCAAGCACAGCCATCTTCAAGGAAAACAAGTTGGCAGCTCAAATGTAAGACAGAAATGAGACTATTTGGCACCAATTTATACCTTTCAGGATATTCTTTCCAAGCAATAAAGATGAAGAAATTGTCTAAAACTGTAGTGTTCAAAGAAAAACTTTCTGTGTTGATTCAAGGAAAAACTCGAAGCAATGTCAGAGCTTCCATGGATTGGACAGGCTGAACTGCCCCCAGGAGCAGATGGGCTTTATGCAGACACTCATGGGGTGTTGCAGTTTTACAGATTTTACAATTTTAAAGCAAGATGGAACCACGGTTATCATTTAGTCTTCACTGTAAAGCATGGAGTTTCTCATGGCTCTTCCATTCCTGTTTCCTTCTGGTCTGGTTACACAGCAGAGGATGATTTCAGGCTGAAGTCTGCAGACAACTGGAGCCCACATAAGGTTTCTAAAGAAGTCAGCTCCACACATTCTTCATAGCAAACCCCGTAAGTGACACTGATAAAAAATCTCTGTATTCACTGGGAAATTTTGAGCTGTCCATAAATGAAAGCAGTTGAAATACACTTGGAAAAACATCAAAGTTTAATCTGAAGGCCAAAAATGGGTAGTTTTCTTTGTAGCCAAATATGATGAAGTAGCTGAGGCACTGACAAAGAAAGATTGTCACTAAACTGTCTCAGAAGAATGTTTGGTGGAAAAATGACTGCCTTTGGGTCTAGGAATCGTCTAAGATGAAACTGGGAATTAGATCTGTGAATTCTTTTTGGCTTTGAGAAGCGCTATGTAACTCCCAAATAAACATGGTATAAGAAGCAGAACCAAGCATGAATTCTATAAAGGGTGGTTTTGGTCCTCTAGTCTACTATTTGGCCACGATGATAAAAACATAGATAGCAGAGAAAGATAACACATTTGCATTTCAAAAAACAATTTACATTAGTCTGGGAAGGATATTGATTAATTTCTAAAGGATGTCAGGCACTCTGACAAACAAGCAGCACCATGTCACATCATGTGCCAAAAGCTAGGTCACATTGGAAGGAATGGATTGAACACCTCGCACAGTGGGAGCACTGCTGAGCTCCAAATGAACGGCACCCATAAAGGGAATGGATCTGGGTACATACACACAGCTAAATAAAAAGCAGGGCTGCCTGTGCCCAAAGAGTAAACAAAATGGCAGTACGCCTCCAGGTTGGGGTAGGAAACCTTACTGTGCAACCTGGCGGGGCCCTGGTCCCCCCGGCCTTGCTTAGCTATGATTGCCCTGTCCCAGAAAGCCACACCATGGGATGGATGCAGTATCCACAGCTGCTCAGAGCTACCAGGTGAAAACAAGCCAGGCCTGGCAGTCAGGGCCCGGAGCACTGCTAGGCCTTGCTTCTAGGGAAGCAAAGAGCTAAGGAAGAATATAGAGAGATGTGCTGGGAAGCAAGTGGCTTGATCTCTGCTGCAAATGCAGGGCAAGAGAGGAATCTACAGAATTAAAGGGCTATGCATTTTAAATTGATAATTGGCCTTTTATGGGAGTCACTGTTTATCAACAGAACTCACTGTTACAGGATCGTAAGGGCTGAGAAGGCTTAAAAATCAGCTGTCCTCGAAGCTTCTGTGCTATATTAAAACATTTATAGCATTAAAGTCAACAGCAGTACAACCTTGAGAAATATCTAACGTCCTAATTTCGACAGCCATATGAGGATCTTGAAAGTACTGAAACATCAGTCCCAGGCACGTGATGGAGCTGCAGTGAGATCAGTGAGAGAAAGGCACCTTCAGGTCTTTCCTCACCTGAGACTTTTGCTGCATGGCTTCCCTCTGGTTGGGGTTAACTGAGAACAGACAGTAAATGGAGTCAACCCTGAATAAGAGCTAGAGGGCTGTGGAGGTTTGCAGAGAACTGCTGAAGTGCTGGAGCTGATTCACAGCACAGTTCATGGTTTCACTTCACTCTCCTCAGTTGTTTGTCTATAAAAGGTTCATTCAAGCTTCATTTCTTAGCTAAAAGGGTTGATAACAAAGATCTTTATCGTCTGGTCAGCTACTATTCTGATGAGCAAAATAGACAAGCACTGCCAGAGAAGAGCCTGTTCTGCATGCTATATTTGTAACAGTGAGAACACAAAAAGATATGCCTTTGGAATATAATTGCCTGATTTCTCAGATGTCCTTCTGGATCCAGTCCTGGCTGCTAATTCTCCTATCTCCAGTTTTAATCTCCAGATAATTCCAGTTGGGTACCCTGAGTTTTTGAATACAGGCACTGACGCTGCAAGTTTTTAGTGCTTGAAAGAAACATATCCTGGGAGTATTATTAATCACTGAAGTTATCATCCTGTAAACAGAGGAAGGAGCGGAGGAGGCTGAACAGCTCCTTGTACCTGGTGCAAAAGCTGAGTGATCTGAGGAGCCTGCTCTCAGCTCATCCTCTTCAAAGCAGTGATGTGGCTTTGTTTAAAGCATCAAAGAGCCCAAACCCTCACCAGTATGCAAGCAGAATCCTACACAGCAGCTGTCAGAGGTGCGCAGAAATGGCAACAGAAGGGACAATATCCTGTCCCCAGCCACCACTTTTTGGCTGGAGATGAACACATAGCCTTGTTTAGAAAAGAACAAGAGCGACCATATTTGAATTCCAGCACATGCTGGTTATTCAGTCTCTCTTCCTACCCTGAGGTATTGTAATTCCCCAACAACCAACCCAAGCCATTTTCTCCTTCAGGCAACCAGCACCCAAAGGTACGGGCGATCCTCAAAGCAGCTCCAGCCTTCTATCACCTAAGCACTTTTGTTGTTACATGTCCCAAAGACCCAAACTTGCACCCAAGAGAGACCTTCTGGGTTTCTTTTTCCCTTGTCCCAGCAAAATATGGAGCTCTCTGTCCTCTTTCTTCCCCTTCTGATTGTAAGAAAAACAGCAACCAAAGGAGACCAAAGAGATCAAGTTGATGACCCAGAAGCAGCAGTGGGAACCAAGCAGCGTGCTGGGGCTGTGCATGCAGAGCGCTGAGATGGCACTTTCCCCAGCCCGGAGCACTGAGAAGGGGCCTAAGTAAATGAAACCTATGGGCTGAAAAATGATGCTGAGAGGACTAGTTAACTGCCTGCATTACATGGTGCTTGGTAACAGGAGTGATCACACACCAGCCAAGCAGTTAGGAAAATTGCCTCCTGCAAACAGATTGGATGTCTGCTCCTGAGCCAGTGTTTTTCCACTTCGTGTGTACCAGGCTCCCAGATGCAACTGCAAAGGAGCAGATGGTTGCTGCTGGTCCCAGCCAGGGAGCTTCTGTCCCTGGGGCAGTGTTTGGGGCACCCAGCTCAGGACTATTCCTACCTTCTTTAAGCTCAAGGAGGGAAGGTTTAGATCAGATGTCAGGGGAAAGTTCTTCACAGAGAGAGTGGTGAGGTGCTGGAACAGGCTGCCCAGAGAGGCTGTGGATGCCCCATCCCTGGAGGTGTTCAAGACCAGGTTGGATGGAGCCATGGGCAGCCTGGTTTAGTACCAGATCTGGAGGTTGGTGGCCCCGCCTATGTCAGGGGGTTGGAACTTGATCCTTGGGGTCCCTTCCAACCCAAGCTGTTCTATGATTCTATGATTCTTGCACTGTGGCTCCCACCAAGAAGAGCATCCAGGGAGGATTTGTCCTCCTGGATGAGCCAGAAATGGAGATAGAGGGCATAAAAAGTGCAGTGATGACAGAAGAAAAAAAACAATAAATAGTGGCAGCCTGTAGGAATGAGCCAGGACACTCAGTGGTGCAGAACTCTTCAGAGGAAAAGCAGCAGGAGGAGGGAGCCCAAAGCAAGCATCCCAGAAAGAGCTGGAGTAGCAAGACTTGGAGCGTGTGCCCCATTCTGCACAAAGCAAGGCCATGTGCACTCCTTGCTGGGGGCAGCCTCAGAGCCAGTGCCAGCAGATGGCACTCCTGGGTGTGCAGCCGCCATGAAGACGCGGTGGACTGTTGTGCAAGAGGTACGCTACAAACCAGTCACACTGGGAATGTGCACCATGAATCCCATCCAGACTGTCACTGAATGTAAGTCCTTCCCAGTCCCTGGGGAGCGCAGAGCCTCAGGGCAGAGTCAGGCCCTGATGCAGTGAAAACTGGAGGGCAAAAGCACAGCCATGCTCCTAGATATGTGATGGTGACAGGTTGGTTGCATCCACCCAGGAGTGAGGCTCTATTGCAGCACTCTCCAAGAGATCCATCCTGAATTTACCTTTCAGACCTGGTGAGCTGAAGGAGCTTTTGAGGCTCTGAACCTTCCATGAGGGGTTTCCGAGGACTCACTTGCCATAGGTTGACCTTCAAAGACATGAGGTGAAAGCCCTGGTGGCTCAGGCAAGAAAAGAGGGAGCAAAACAGGAGAAAACAACAGCTGAACAATAAGATGTCAGCAAGGATATGAGACCAAAAATACTCCAGTGAATATTCATGGAAAATAGGGCAAAGTGAAAAATAGATCCACAGAAAATGTCAAAAACGAGAGAAAGTTCCTATGAAATCTATTTTGTATACAGGGCAAATTCTAAGGAAGCCACATTTGGGCCATGCAACATAGGCTTTCTTCTAGCTAGAAAAACAATCGCACACCAAATGCTGACTCACTGCTGGAAAAACAAAATCCACATAACTTTCTGTTACGGGTGATGAAAATCTGCGAATGAAATCTGCGGATGCCAGGAAAGCATCTCGTGAGGCTCAGGGGAAGCTCATCCCAGTATAGCTGGACCCAGTGGGAAACTGGCATTGGAAAGAGGAGGATAGGGTTTGCAAGATCCCAGGCAGACAAAGAAGCGTGCAGCAGCCACAGCAAAACTGTGCACCTCTCCCTCTAGGGGTCATGGTGACTTCACAGAACGAGTGTGAGGCCAGGCCTCGGTGCTGAGCTGTCTGTCCCTGAGGATGGGCTTCAAAGAGACGTCACTCTGTGGCTTCTGACCATCTTCAGCTCAGCAAACAGCACAGAAGGAGCTCTGGGGCTTTGCTGCTCCACTTTGGTCAGCGCTGTGGTGGTGCCGAACTGCTTCCAGCTGTACCTGTGTGAGAGCCAAGGCTGTGCAGCGCCCGCAGGAGGACCGAGGTGACTTTTCAATGAGTGAGATGAGTTTCATTGGACACACCGTCCTCACAGGGAGCGCAGGGCTGAGGAGCAGCAGCCACCTCTCCTGCTTGACCCTGAAGCCCTCCCAAAGCCTGGGGACACGCTGCCAATATTTTTGGGGTCACAAGTCACCCTCTGTGGCTGACAGCTGTTCTGGCCAGCCAGCAGGCAGTAGCTGGAGGAAGCTATTAATTTCCTTTTCCATTGAAGTTTAAAAAAAGAAAAATCTCATCTTACAACCATGACCAAGAAAGGAGGCAACAGCACAAGGCAAATAAACAGTCGTTAATGTGCTTCAGGGAGATGTTTATGTTTCATTCCTGGAAAACTCGAGCTATCAGCAGTGCAGTGCTGGGGACAGGCTGAGAGCAGGGTTAGACGGCCTGGATGGAGCCAGGTTCTGCCACTGCCCGCCTGTGCGAGGGGACAGACAGCACCCAGCTGTGTTGGGCAGTAGGGTGACAGCTGGGTGCTGGGCTGTGCTCCTGCCTGTCCCGCAGCCTAACGGCAGAGCCTCCCCTGCTGTGTCACTCTCTGAATCCCCATGCAGCAAATGCACCAGAGACGGAAGGGCAGCCAGGATGGGCGTACAGGGCCACGTGTGTGAGCAGACCAGAGGCTGCTGGAGAGAGTCCTGGTTGCAACAAATTACCATACTCCACACACCCATATTCCGGGTGCTGGGACCCGCTCAGGCAATATTTATCCCCTTGGAGATGAAGTGATAAATGGTGACATCTGTAGCTCTGATCTGTGTAACCCGAGTCAAATAAAATCCATCCCCAAAAGCCAGACTGAGATTCCTTCCTAGGCTTTGTTTGTTTGCAGCTCATGCCTGACTCCCTGCAGCCGGCTGGGCTTGGGTTTCCTTTCATAACCTGGGTGCACAGCTCATAGAGAAGATTGTTTTGCTGAACTCTCAGAGAATGAGTCGCTGCACCAAGTCACTTGGCAGCACGTGTTCCCTGTGAAGGCACTGCTAAGCCCCAGGGTGAATTTAAAGAGAAATTTGCAAAGGACGGTGCTTGGATCATTTTGTAGTAGCCAATGGCTTGCCAAAGGGAGGCAAAACTCATGGTCCTGACCAGCAGCATTCACTGAACAACTGTGTTTGTCACAAGAGGCTCTGGGCCCCAACCTGCTCAAATTCCCCTTCAGATAAGTTTTTCTGCACAGGCCCCTCTTTGTTCACAAAACCTGACCTAAGCCCAAAGTGCGCTTTTTCCGTATCCTGCTCCTGCTCACTTGCAATGTTGTTGTGTTTCAGTGACGAGCAGAATAATCCCCGCACATAAATTATATTTATAGCATACCGTTGGATCTTATGGGATGAAAAATACTGCAGCAATGTAAGTTATTATTTTTTCCACTGGTCCGGAGCAGTGAGTTGAGTCCCGTTTAGGAACGTCTTCTCCATAATTAGGAAAATGTCACGGTGACTGTTTATCTTAATCAGCGGGTCTAGAGCTGTGAGTGCTGTGAGCTCCCCATGCCAACTTCTAGCATCCCCGGATTGATTTAGCAGCAAGCAAAGGATGGAGGGAGGTTGTGTCACACCAGCCCACCTGCTGTTTGTGGAAGAAGGTAAAGGCAGATAAAACTGCTGTGCTGTCCCTTTGCAAAGATGGTGCTTTGCCTGTGCTAATGGTAGGAAGCAGTGGGGCTGCCTGTGCCTGCAGGACAGGGGTGCATGACAGGAGGATGGGCCACACTGAAGACTTTGTCTTTGTTTAGGTCACACATTCAGAAAGCTGCTGAGAACAAAGTAAAGAGATGGAAATATCCCAAGCAGACAGGATCGTGCTTGCATGTTGCTTTCTCGTTTGTTTGTTTTGTGGGATTTTTTTTTTGTTATTGTTTTTCCTGGCATAATAGGCAGCTCCAGGAAGCAAAAGGTGGAAAAACAAACCTGCAAAGTGCAAAAACAAAGAGCAAACATGGGCATGCTCGGTTCCGAGCTGTGGGAGGCTGCTGAGATGGGCTGTCATCGCCCCGGCCAGGAGGGGCATGTGGTGGCACTGTGGTGGGGGCAGATGGCCTTTCCAGATCAGCTGGCAAATGGCCTGGTGGGAAAGGTCGGGTCTTTCTGACTCAAGATTGTGTGAAAAGACCCTTAGGATGTGGCTCAGGGATTGGCACGACCATGGCCCCCTCAGGTCCGTGTGCCCTGCCAGGCACCAAGCAGTGTGGATTTCTCACTGGTGCCTCTGCAGACCCAGATCAATGTGCCACAACCCCTATGGCCCCCGTTTCAAGCTGTCCAGTGCCTCCCTGCCAGCTCCACGCTCCACTATTGCTCTCTGGAGAACACCATGCTGAGAAGCAACATCACCTCAGAGATCCACGAGGCCTTGTTTGGCTGATACAGATGTGTTCGAACATGATTTGTACCCTTTGATTTCACTGCTATTTGTCAGACCACGATAACCACCTCATTAAATCCACCTCTGCCTTGACAAAGCATTGGCAGGAAGACTGCAGAAGTCAGCTTTGTCTCTGGGACAGCTTCATCTGCCTTCGCTCTGTAGCCGGTACGGAATAATAAAGCTCCCCAGCTCAGATATGTTCTACAAAAGGTCACATCCTTTCCCAACCCCGTGTGCAGTAGCACCACTATGGGACGAGAAGGGAGCTCCTGTGCCCACCAGCAGATGCAGTGCTCCCAGTTCAGCGTGTTCCCCCAGCCCTGCCCTGCTGACAGAAGGACAGAGGGAGCATCAGCCCCAGCTGAAAACCCAGAGCGTCACCGAGGCAGAGTGATTCCTGCTGCTGCTTAGAGTGCATTCCTCAGGTCTTGCCTTCTCCCCGTTGCTTGCATCTGTGCATGCTCTGGAGGGTGCTGCTGTGAGGGCTAGGGACCGTGCTGAAAGAGCACTGCTGCCCTGGCTGTGCTCATCTGCCTGGGTGTCATGTGCATGACTTTGGTGGAGTCAGGCACAAAGTGGGATCCCCCTCATGCATAAAATGTTGATGAAAGAAAAGAAAAGAAGACATGATCTTGCTGAATTTTACTGTGGAACACATTGTCATTTCACCCTTCAAACTGAAAGATATTAATGAAAATAGCTTTTCCCCCAGTATTTCTGTAAATGCCTCCTACACATAAAGATGCACCTTTCCCTTTAGAAGACTGGCAACATTGAATTTAGCAAAAAATACACTTTTTTCAGTGGGAAATATTTCACCGAGTGCATGTACTTTTCATTGCACACTGAAGTTCCATGCACTCGGTGAAATATTTTCCACTGTCACAGCCAATCGCTGTTCTAATAAAGAGTGTTCCAAAGGAACTACAAGCTGTGGTACAGTTGTTGCAGGGAGGCATTTGCTTTTGCAGTGATTTCAATCAGCTTCTCAGAGATGGGGCAACCTGCTCTCTCTTTTCACACAGCTTCGATTTGCTTCTCAACTCTGCAACATTTCTCAGTGTTGCAAAGGAGGTGTCCTCTGCAATGCTGCCGCTTTTGTTTTGATCTGCTTTTGCTAATGTTAATTGCCAAGAGAATAATTAATTAAAGCTTCTCTCCTGTTGTGTAATATGGAGGCTTGCGAGACCTGCCTGAGCCCTGGCACTGGGTTTGTTACAGCCCTAAGTAACACCTGACTGTGGTGACACTGCAGCTCAGGGTTTCTGGCATTGACCCCTTCCCAAAGGGGACCTTTTCCTCATCATTATTAGTGCAGGAATGATGGCAAAGCCGCTGCTCCAGAAGGACTCATGTGATCATTCCACACGCAGATGATTTTGAGCGGGTCTTTCTGGCTGTTGCTCATAAATACACGGCTGGCTCCTCCATCTGCCCTGGACCACCTCAAGGTGGGTCACCATCCCTTGCTTGGGAGGTCCTTTCTGTGAAAACCACCAAAAACCCAACGGTACCCTGGGGAAGAGACTGTTTGCTGGTCAGGGACTTTAAGGTGACACACTCTGTTCCTATAGTGGCACCATGGAGCAGAAAACCCTCAACTTCTACACCCTTTTTAGGAAGTTGCTCCCACGCAGCCCCTGTATCAGCAAGACATGAAGGTTCTTGGAGTCCAGTAGACACTTCTGCTTCAAAATATTACCTCCTTGTGAAGAACGCTGCCTTTTCTCTGCAAAGTTGGTGTTTCAATGAATATTTAATTTGATGCGAGCCAGCAGAAGTAGCAATGTATAGTCAGCCTGTGGCTCCCCCACAGGAGATGGGATCACGTAAGGAAACACGTGTAACACATGTAGGCCCTCATTAATTTTGCAGCACCGAATACAGCGCTAGATGTGGACTGAGCTCAATTGCTTCATTTTTCCCTGTGCACAACCAAGCAGAACTAAGCTCTGCCAGATTTGGGTTTCTTACAGTTTAATTCCTCCAGGGGAAGCATGCGAACATTTCTTATCAGAAACTCAGAAGCAGAGTGAGAAATAACCCTCACATTTATCACTGACTGCTGAACCCTGAACCAAGTACATTCACTATGGCTGAAAATTCAGTAGTATCTGGCTTAGAAGGAAATTTGTTTGCTGCCAGGCATTCTTCTGTCCTTTGTCCTGCACTTTTTGTCCCTGGATCCCCGTATCTTTCTCCTTTGTATAGATTTATCCCTCACTCCAGGGCAGTGCTGCAAAGGAGATTAATGGGGAAACTGGGCACTTGCCCTCAGCGGATAACAAATTTTGGGAAGAACGCAGCTCATGGGAGAAGGAAATCATCCACACATTGTGGGTTGAGTTTGGTGAAACATTTCCCCCCCCAGCTTTCCCTCCCACTCACTACTAAGGGTGCTGCAGTTCTTTTGCTCTGACATATTTGCAAGAAGCCTTTCTGCCTGATCTTTCAGAACCACCACTTTTTTTATTTTGAAACTTGACACTGTTTTTTGTTTTGTTTTGTTTTTTTGAGAAAAATGGTGAAAAAGAAGAATGACTGCTCTCCAAATGAGTTAAATAAGTCTTTGTTTTGGACGAAGTTCATCTTCCTTGCTGTTGCGGTTCTGCAAAGCAGCTTCGGGAAAAATGCTCCCTTTGGTCTGAGCTAATTTGTTTTCCTCTCATTTTTGTTTGTTCACCAATGAAACTGAAAAATCAGCTGATCCTAGAGCTCTATTTGCTGCACAAGGCATATTTGCAAATGAGCTGGAAGAGTTCCTTATTCAAACAGCAAGACTACAAGAAATGTCCGAGGGAGCTCAGGAGGAACAGCACCAAGGCAGAACATTTAGTTCAGAAGCCCTTGTCTCGTTCTTTTATGTAAAATTCCATCTTTTTCAGAAGATCGACACAACGTCTGCGATTTAGAAATGGCAAAGGCTGCTCTTTAAAAAGCAGGCTTGAGCAGGTCAATACAAACCACCTGATGTGCCAAGGGTGGTCCCTCTGATCCTGGCAGTATCATTACACTTGTGGGTGCAGAAGAAGCAAGGGCTACACAGGGAGGGCAGAAAGGGCGGACCCTTGGCTGGCCAAAGTCAGCCCCAGCAACTGAGGCACTCCATGAGAGCGTTTTGGCTCTGCTTTTCCACGGTTATTTTTACTCCTAATGAACCCTTGGTCCTGGTGGAAATGAGCTCAGTAGTACAATGCTTCCTGTGGTCACCTGCCAAACCAGAGGCACCCGTCCCATTGCCCTGTCCCCAGATAGCCAGGGTACTGCAGGACACTGCCTGGGGACAGCAGCCACCACAGGGCACCCCAGCTGGGACCTGGGCCTGGATGGTCCCTCCAGCTCCGTAGACTGGAACCAACACACCAGCTCTGCACCACAGCCCAACGTAGCAGCTGTGCCCATCTCCAAAGCCACAGCAAGCATCCAGCTGAAGAGCAGCACCTCATGTTGATAGCCCTAATCCATGCTTGATTACAGCATCTCTTCCCAAGCTGCCCAGGGCTCTGCCAGCATCCCTGAAGACACAGTAAGCATGTCTGTGCTTCCTCCCACTGGACAACCATATTCCTGAGGCATTTCCCAAAGGAGCACTTTTCATTTTCCTAAATCACTGTAGTGGATTTGAAAGTAATCTCCCAGACAGCCTGAAATAACTAAGTCTTTTCAACCACCTTGAATTTGAATTCGGACATGACTTCATTTAACTGTTCAGTGTTTAACTCATGGGAGGTTTCAGTTATACGCAGTTGGTGATGCATCACAGGCCCTTGGAGAATGGAGATGTCTTACCAACCATGCCATACTTCTCCTGTGGATAACTTATGGGTAGATAACGAGAGGATGTTAGTAGCAATAGATAGCAAAGGTGGAGAACCGGTCCCTCTCACCTAGGCAATGTCCTCCTCTTCCTGCCCACCAGCGCATAGTTTCACCTCCAGTCCTTGGGAACACGTTATGATGAACACAGTGTCCTATCTCTGGCCTGAGGATTTCTGCTTACTTCTGCCTATGGATGGGGAAATGAGAGGGAACAGTTCATTACCTTAATCTTTCCCAATGAACCTGTAAACTGCCGGGTGTGGGAGGGCAGAGGAATGAGGTCAGTGCCTTCTGGGCCACAGAGAAATCCCTCTGTAATTCTCCAGGTCACAGGAACATCACAGTCCTTATCCTGGAGCACCTTTTCCAGAAGGAACAGCATAAACAGTTCAACCTTAATCTCAGTGATGCTCCTTATTAGACTAAACCAGGCTGGCATCCATTTGATATCTGTCCAAGATAGACACTCTTTTTCTCTTCCGTTTGAAAGACTGTTAAAGTACTCTTTTCCTGGGTTGTAAATAGAAAGAAAAGAATTCCTTGCTGTTGAACTCTCTTACTGCCAAGTCAGCAACAGGCACAAGAGAAGTGGCTGAGAAAGTGCAACGAACAGAGGTTAAACTTTCTGCAGACTGAGGCTGGGAATGGCTAAACCAGCACTGACTGCTGTGGCCTCACTTTGTGTTAGCCTCTGAGTGGCTTTCTTACATCCAGCCTGCAGCAGGAGATGGAACAAGACAAGGAGAAAGAAGCAGAAAGATCAAGAGAAGGGAACAACCAATCAAGGCAAGGCAGGAAGAGACTAGATGCAAAGTATTGTTATCCCGCTGGTCCTCCCCATCCATCAACCCCATTATCCTGTCCCTGGTCAGACAAATGACAGACGCTTCAGTGGAGGAAGGGAGTTTCTTCACCCCTAACACTGCGCATCCTGCTGCATACAGCAGGGTGCACATCTGTGGTTACTTAAAAGCCTGAAGGAGTCAGTGCTATTGGCAGGTCCTACAAGGTGGAGAACTTCCTGATCATCTCCTTCTCTTTTCCTCTGGTACAATCCCAGCTGCACATAAACCTGACCAGGAGAAGGAGCTAGCTCACAAAAAATGCATGTGCAGAATGGTGCTACAAATACCTTTATTCTTCACACGCAAGAAGAATGGAGAAAGAAATTAATATACGAATGACAGGCCTAATGTTATGTAACGGCTGTCTGAGTGGTGAAGGAGCTGACGTTCACTGGAGCCCATACCTTCAGCCTGACACATCTGTGATGACAGGTCGCAGCTTTTCTCTTTCTTCTGCCAAAAAGAGTTGAAAAGACCTACATTCTTCCAGGGCGTGGTGGGTGACACCACATATGGCATCAGTGCCTTGGCAGTGCCAGCGCTGAGTTCTCATGGCATAGCCCAGTGTCTCTCCAGGCGTAACATCAGGTGATGGTATCTCCTCTGCCTCACTGTGTGCTGCCCGAACACCACAGCGTGACACTGACTGCTCCCAGACCTCAGCTGTTCTGCAGAGAGGAGATAGATGGTCTTGGCTTCAGCTCTGCATTTCTAACTGATGTTGGCAGTGCTGTTGTGTAACCATGTTTGTTTTTCAGTGGCTTTTTTTTATTTGTTTTTTTAAGATACTCATTCGATACAGTTACTTTAGAAGTCCCTTCCCTATTTTATTTGCTGTTTCCACAAAGTTTAGGCAAAAAAGGGAGATGAACTAGAAAGTAGAATAGCCCTGCCCGATCTCACTGCTCCAGCACAGTGGGTCACACACCAACCACCTACCAGGGCTTGCCAGGTAGCCAGCAGCTACCTTTCTGAAGTAGGCTGAGATATACTGTTGAAAGACATTGGTTGAGACCCCTCTGTGCTTCTGGGGAAAGCTGCAATGCTTGCACGTAGTGTGAGCTTTGAGGCAAGGGCTGCTAGATTTAACTCTGTCATCTGACAGCCTCTTCCATAGTAGCAGGGAAGGTACCATGCAATTGTCCTAAATTAGAACTTAATGAGACTGTTTTAGTACATAGCTATGAGTCGCTCTCAAGGAGCCAAGATTTCCCACATTAAAGTGCTGAAAAGGCTCAGTCCCTTTCTTGCAGCCTGGGATAACCCATGTAAAAGCTGCTGGGACCATTTCTCCTTTACACTGCCCAACATCCAGAGCGGTGAGGGGCTCATCCCAGCTTTTATCTTAGTGGCCCTGTTGTAATTAACTCAGGCAAAAAAGCATTTAATGATGACACACCATGGCCTCTCAGCCTGCAGAGCACTGGGCTGTCCACACAGGGCAAGGGAAATAGACACTGGCACCACCCACCCCACAGCACTGCCACCATTTGCTGTCCCTGTGACAGCTCTGGTGGGGCTATGATTTGCCACCAACTCATAAGCCTGCTGTGCTGAGGAGCCCCCTGGCCCCAGGGAAGCTTTATCCCTCAAGTGTGAAATTACTGCACCCGGGAAATTAAGAAGGAAAATTAATTCATTCTGTAGCTTTGCTATAGAGAGATAATTCCTGTTTCCCCTGTGCAAAATGCTCCAGGCATACTAATGGCCCTTGAGCATAGGTGCTGCTCTGAGATTTGTGTTTTCTTTGGGAATGACGACAGACTGAACTGCCCCCGGACACAAGGTGGTGGCCTGCCATGTGCCTACCAGGAGTGGAAGCATCACTGCTGCTTGAGAAGAATGCTCTCAATCAGATGTTTCTCACATTTCATAGGAAATTAAAAAAAAAAAAAATGTAACAGGTGAAGATGCCCAATTGCATAGCAGGTATCTTTGCTCCAGTACTTTTGTCTGAGCAGATAAAGACAGATGAGATGCTGCCTTGGCACATTTTTCTACACTATTCTTTCATTACTATAGGTACAGATTAAATAGGGAGTTGGTTCTTGCCCTGCTCCCACCGTTCTCTCTCATTAAATACCAAAAAAGTTAAAAAAAGAAAGCCACTGCATTCAGCAAGTTTCCCATCAGATAAGACACAATTGCAGTCAAAGCAGGAACAGAGATGGCAGCACGGAACAAACACTTCAGCAAAGGCAGCAAAGTCTCAGTCCCCCTTGGGGACTCTGAGAAAATGGAGAGAAAAGCCAGCTGCCCGGCTTTGCTATCGACAGTGCCGAATGATGTTTGAATTATGTTGCAGTTATTCGTTATATTACTGCCATTCATGTTTTTTTGCACAAAATAATTAACCAACTAATAGTTTGGTCTGGTTAGAAAGAATAATTCCAGTTCAAAGGGACTTCTGGAGGTTAACTTGTCCAACTCTGAACTCAAAGCTGTTTGAAAAAAAAAAAACCTACTCCTATAGGGAATTAGACTGGGAATAAAGTCAAGTTTCAGTGTGAAACAGAAGCAAAACATCTCACTTGGGTTTCCTGCAGCCAAAAGCCTATGCAAATAATAATTGTTGCATATTAAAGGAATGAACGCTCAATTTCTTGCTTGGTTAGCGATGCTCTTCACAGAAAACTGAGTACTTACAGTGACTGATGCTCAGATCAGATTGGCCTCCCATCTCTGTGCCCAGCAGCACACAGCTGCCTCCTACTCCTGCTGCTCAGCATCCTTTTCTGCAGCATCCAGAGCTGCCAAAGTCTGGCCAAAGCAAGCGCCTTCTCAGTAGCCATCTCTCTCAGCAAGCTGCCCATCCTGAGAATCACTCTGCAAAACAACCAAATCCAAGAGTCAAACTTCTGTAATGTCCACTCATCTCTGCCCTCCAGGCAAAAGAAGTGTTGTGAACTTACTCCCTACTAAGCAGAGACCTCTAAGATCATCAGGTCCAATCCCAACCCATCCCACCGTGCCCACTGACCACGTCCCTCAGTGCCACATCTCTGTGGTTCCTGGACACCTCCAGGAATAGTGACCCCACCACCTCCCTGGGCAGCTGTGCCAACGCATCACCACTCTTTCTGAGAAATTTTTCCAAATATCCAACCTTATCCATATATGCATGTTAAAGTATGAAAAAGAAAGACTGCAAATTACCATTACATGGAAGCACGCGTATTTGTCCTAATGGTCATCTGATATTTACTAGAAATAAACTCAGAGTTTGTCAAGGACAATCTTTTTAAAGCAAACTCCTTATTAGCAGGTGTGGTAGAAAGATAGAAAACCTTTGAGAACTCAAAAATTGGTTGAGCAACAATTGCTAAGCCAGCAGATAAGGATAGTTTGGTGTGAAGAGTGGGTAGAATAAATATACATACACATGGCCCCAGTTATTTAAGGTCTTAGCTTATTTGTGAATTGTTTGGCATTTTATATATAGCACACAGTATTTAAAAATAGTCAGCTTCTATCAGTAGATCCCACACAGTTGTGTCTGGAAACAGCCCAGATATTTGCCAGTTTATATCATAAGGATGGACTATGTTATCTCAGGGAGCACCTGGACAGTCATGGCCAGCAAATATTGCTTTACTGATGGCAACTGTTGTCAACATTAACAAGAGCAGATGGAATAATGAAACATTTATGTACTCATTATCTGATGCAAAATGTGCAGTCTCCATCTGACCACCTCCTGGTTTACGAGTCAAGTTGGCTACAGTCTGAACCAAACCAAACCGTTAGGGAAATATTATCTGATGAAGACATGCCAAAACACATAATATTCTCTTAGTGAGTATATCCCACCACCGTATCACTCCACTATTATGTGTTTCAGGCAGAAGATTCTAACTGTTGCTATATTAATTTTATACTTAATTACATTGCATTCTATTCTTAAAAAATAAAATAGATGATGAAAAGCAATAGAGGTCGGCATCTGTTCTTCCACCATAAACGTTTCCAAGTCATAAGGAAATCTCAAGGCACCCATCATAAATATATGGCATAAAAGAGCCTTACTACCGGTCCATCAGAACTGGGACCCAAACCCCCGTGTACAGAGGAGTGAGATCCTCTTCCCTAAACAATTTATACAAGTGCCGCAGTTATGTACACTGTGGCAGGAGGAGAAAGGAAACAGGGAATAAATTCTGGTTTTCCATCCATCTCATCCAACCACTCTCTCTCTCACAGTATTGTTTTCAGAGGTGATTGATTGGAGCATGGTGAAATATGCCAAAATGCCATGGTTTCTGCCTTCAGACACCATGGGAATTTGGTTCCTGTTGACAAGTTGCAAGCCATTAGCACAGACAGTCTGCTTAGAAAGAAAAAACATCCTGGCCCGGGATGATTGTTCCCTGAGTTCTTGGTGTTCTGAAAAAAAAATAATAAAAAGCCATTAAAATAATCGAGCTCCTAATTTAGTTGATCAGAAGCAGCAGCATGTGTTTTCTGTACTCGAACAAAGTGTCCTACTTTGCAGAGGAGGGCACACTCTTTGGCCAGGCCCAATGCAAGCCCCAGAGCAGCAGAACAGGTCAGCATGGCTTGGGATGGGCCATGCATCCTGCCCTCAGTGCCTTGGTTTCAGTCAGCAGCCAGCGCCAAGGCTCAGGGAGCCAACTGCCAAAGGCAACAGCAGGGCTGGAGCACACTTGTGGAAATAATAAACCCTCTGGGCCTCAGTTCTGCAAGACAGAAAATGCGGGTGATTTTGTGATGGCCCTCGGGCAGCTGGTGCTGGTCCTTCAGGACATCTTTTTCTCTGGGTGCTCATGGTTACCCCACCAGTAACAGGCAGTGGTGCTGCCAACGTGAGGCTAGAATGTTTGCTTTTGTATAAAGCAACCAGACTCCGGCCAAAAGTAACAGCTTTCTACCATCCAGAAATGCTCTGCATTTAGGAGAAAAGAGGAAAATTAAAAATAAGAACCTCAGGATCTCGAGAGCTAAAAGAGATGAACAACTGCCACAGTTTTGCTAGCAGCAATCACAAACCCCCCTCAGCTGAGGGTGATACTGCTGCACGGGCAGCTCTGCTGGCAGCAGGCTCTGTGCAGAGGTAACAAAAGCCCTTTGGTCACCTAACACCAAGGCTAGAAAAATCAAGCAATGCGTTACAACGATCTGCAACCTGTTTCTGGGGGTGGGCTGCAGCCCCTTGTTAGCAGCTGTGCATGGCCGGCACCCATCCCAGCATGCCTGCTCTCACACGAGGAGCTCCAAGGCCAAGCTCCCAGCCCAGCTTGTGTTTGCTGGAGGTTGGTTGTCCAGGCTGCACTGCAGAGCAGGATCTACACACAATGAGCAGCTTTCCGAGATTGAGTTAGCACCTTGCCATCGCTCTGAATGTTAATATACACAGGGTGGAGGTTTATTGCTGTGTATACTGCAGACCGATAAAGATTATCACTTAATTAATTCACAACTGGCGAGTCGTTAGGCTTGAAGCCAAATGCTCTATTTTATCAGCGTGAATAAACACTCTAGACTCATTTCTCCATAAGTCTATCTCAAACTGACTTCTGAAGTTAAATCTGTAGAAAGAAATTAGCTTGAAAGTGAAATAACAACCACCACCTCGCTCAGGGTGGTAACAGTTCCTGCATGACGCTGTGCCATTCTGACATGTTTGTCAGGGGGCTCAGAGCGTTCATCACCCAGCAGCATTACCCAGCTACCTCAACCTGTGCTGGAGTTTCTCCTCCAGTCCCACCATCGACATCCTGCCTTAAGGTGCTTGCAGGGAACGCGCATCTCTCCCACCAACCTCCAGGAACATGTCTGGCTGCCCAATTTCTGCCTCATACTTTCTTAGCAGGGCGCTGTGGCTTGTCTTGCACTCTCAGTTTCTGACTACAGCTGTTGAGCATTTTGATGAGAGCAGACAGTTGTAAATAGATAGATAACACAGGGGGCTGATGATGAGGATGCAGCTCAAAAGGAGACAGCATTCTAGAAGGGCTGGGCAGAATCCATTTATGTTTGTGTAAAAGGCAGAAAGCTCCCACTTTCTATTGACAACAATGCCAAATATAACTTTCCCTAGAGCACTGCCCACCCCGACACCAGAATGGACAACAGTTACCAGCAAAAAGGAAATGAATTCACAAGTAAGGAAAGGCCATATAACGTGACAGAAAGTGGCAATGACAGCAGAGTATCAAGGAGCTAGACAGCAGCAAGCAAGGATTTACCCAAATAAAACATCCCCAGGCACAGAAACAAAGCAAAGAAGCCACTTAGCTTTAGAAGGCCTAGGGATCTCCAGCAAGATGCCCTTGCCTCCACTGCCAGCTCATAAATGAGATCTGGGAAGGGGTGGATCCTGGCTCCACTCCTTCTGGTCACTCAGGTGCATTGCACGCACCTGAGCTCCCCTGGGTTGGCCCTGCCTTCCCACCAGGTGCTCAATCACTGCTTCAGGCTGTGACTTAGCATTTCTGCTACAGGCCAGGACCTGTTTGATACTACAGTGCTGCCAGGTGGGTGATATTTAAGGCTAATTTCATCTAAGAACAGCCAATAGCAGCACAGAGTCTCCCCTGTATTGTCTCATGTTGTTAGGCTGTACTCTTGCTGTCCAGAGCTGTGCCCATAAGGAGCTGCATGGCACAGAGCATTGGAGGAGAAGAAGCTTTGCACCTTCCTTTAGCATAGAAGTGTCAAGGTGCGTATGACTTATTTCAGCCCTTTTTTCCAGGAAGTCTCTCTCCTGGAAGCACAGTGAGGTGCTCCAGGAAACTAGGAGGAAACCTCCACGTGATAAATAGCATTGGAACACTTTGGAGACTTGGCACCACCTCCAGCTTCTCCTGCATGCAGAGGCTCTTTCACTGAAGATGCTCAGGCACCACGAAGGGATGCTGTCACTGTGCCTGCCTGGGTGCACTGAGGGATCCTCAAGGGGCAGCTGCAGATGTGTGGAGCAGCCATTACCTCAAGGCATGGGAGCACTGGGGGCAGAGGTGTGCCCCTGGGCTAATGGGGTTTCGCAGCAGTGCTTCACAGTCTTACAAATCAGCCCATGATTTATTAGGGGAAGGGAACTTGGCCCACTGTGGAACTGGCTTCTAAATCTTAAACAGATTGTTTAAAGAAAAGCAACACGTCTCATCTTTGCATTGGAAAGCATCCCGGTGCAAGGTCTGTTTGCCTTACTTTGGCAACTGTGGCTGAAAAGGAATTTGTGGAGGGGAGCAGCAAAAAAAAATAAATGATTTGGAGCAGCCTGGTCCGGCTGACACCTCTGTCTGCCTGGCAGGTCGGGCCACGCTGACCCATTCCGCTGCACAGCTGCTGCCCTGGGACATGGGGGGAAGGCTGAGGCACAACAGAAACAGACCAGATGTGGGATTCAAACCCTGGCACCAGCAGTGGATAGACTTATATTTGACTGGTGAGGTTGTCCTGGAGAACTCAGTATTTTGAGACCACAAATATTGATCTACCTACTTAATTTCTAGGGGTGAGCTTTAATTTGTTACAACTGGGTAAATTCAGGCTCCTCTCTTCCAGGTTTTCCATTAGAATCACAGAATCATTAAGTTTGGAAAAGACCACTAAGATCATCAAGTCCAAATACAAACCCATGCCCACCAGACTGCATCACTCAGTGCCGCAAACACAGTACTATCCTTCTGAAAATATATCCTCCTCATTTAGTTTGCCTTCAAGAGGGTAAGTTCCCTCTCTGTGGTAAGCATGGCTGGAAGGGGCACTGCAGATTTGGATTACTTAAGATAGCATAACTTACTTTTGGGGACATGAAGAGGCTTGCTGTGGCTTTTGTGGGTAACACTGCTCCACCACTGTACTTAGACAAGGATGTCAAATAGGGTCAGTGCACTTCTACTCCTGGATACAGTGGTGAGCTCACACACTTATGTTAGAGATGGCAGCGTGAGTTCAAGAGGATTAGCATGGTTGCAATCCTATTAGCCATACACACATATTTGCAGTCTTCTGGAGCCAGGTAGAACAGCAGTAGAGTTCAATGCGCTTTTCTTGCATGGCCATATAGAATGCCAGGACTGCACTGTGGCACTACCAGCTCTGTCCCCTTCATTCCCACTAGTAGCCAGCATAGAACAAAAAGCAACACTTATCAATCACCATTTGTCCTGGCTTTGTGCTGGATCTGTTCTTCTGCTGTTTCTTTCCCTTCCAGAGGGACTTTGTGCCCCAGGAGGTGCATTAGAGCCATGAGTGAAGTCGGAGGGAGCGTATCTCAGCCTTTCCTGTACCTAAACCACCTGCAGCTGCTGCATCTCCTACAGCTCTGTTCTTGCTGTCACCCATGGATGTGACAGTGATGCCAGCATTCCCACAGTCACACTGCAGAGCTTTGAAAGCAATGACTGATTCATTTCTCACCAGGGCTTCCTGCTGCTGCTTAATTTCTCCAGCTCTTTCCTCCAAGAGAGCCTTTGGGGAAAAAAATAAATAAAAGCAAACAACCCCCCCCCCCAACTAGGTAGGATCACCCAATTTCCAACTTGCAGCACCTTTTGCCAAACCCTCCCTCTCTTCCAGCAAAGGTCTGCAGCTACAGGCACAATGAGAAGCATGAAGACCTGCATGGTACTTGATGCCCACCAGCTACTGCACTACAAGCACTGAAAGCTTGCACAAGCAAGCTCAATACATAGCAGGAATGAGTAAATGAGCAAAAATGAATAAATAAATAAAAACTTAAAAAAAAAGAAGTAAATTCTGAAAGAAATCATTTGAAAGATGGGTGTCTGAAGCCAGCTGTTTGAACAAATGCTTGTGGAGCTGGGAGGGAAGTGGTTGCTGGCTGTCACCTATAGTGGCTACAAGGGCTGAGGAAGAGCTGTGAGCCAGGAAAGGATCAAACCACTGGAGCAAAAAGTGTCTGGGGAATTGTTTTGCTCTGCATAGACTCAGTGTTGGTAAATCTCTCCAGACTGCTGCCTGGGGAGCACAGAGCTGTGATCTGCCCCACGGCCACCCTGCTAACACACATCACATTACAGTCTCACCTGCAGTTGCTTGCTGGGGTTATCTTTCTTCTTTACACAGATTGCAAATACAGACACCTGGAGTGCATAACTGCTGCAGGAGGGAGAGGTGGCTGCAGACCCTGCCCAATGCAGCCTCAGAACTCTTCACAGCCACTCATCTCCTGCAGCTGTGAGGAGCCACACTGTCAGAGAACTTTTATTGCATGTTTCAGGCAGCAAAAAAACATTGTACACCCATGTGTCAGATGCCTGACTGATGAACCATGCCTGGGAAAGCCTCTGACTAAGCCTAATTAGTCAATTATGACTACTTTGAGGAACCACTTAATGCACCTCTGTAACATGCACAAGCCTCATCAGCATCCTATGGGTGTGTTACACTAGCAGCAACATTTTCCATGATCCCAGCACCTCCTTACTGACCTGAAAGTTTGCTGAGGGCACCTCAGCTACTTGCACCAGAAATGAAAGGGCAGGTGACAAGCTGGCTTAGCAGCTTCTGCCAAGAGAACACTCCACACGGCTCCGCGCTTCAAAATTGAGACAGGGATGTGTGCTGGCATAGCACAGGACATGACCATCACCAACAGCTCTGCTGCAGTACCACCATGCCAGAAGCCCAGCTTCCCCCATTCTTATATCCCAGTTCCCAGGTGCGTGGCAATCAGGCCACCCCTATGAGAAATGGTGCAGCATGCTAATTAATGTCTGCTGTCTGCATGCTATGTGAGTCCTTTTGTGCTGGATGGAGAGATGCAGCACAGGCTCCCCAGAGAGTTATCCCATAAGTTGTTACTTATCACTGAGCCTTCAAAGCCATTTAAAAGGACATGTCTGGGACCCTCTGGGCAGTGGTGTGCTATGAACCCCAGCTGGGCTGGAACTGGGCATGGGGCACAGCATGTTGCCAGCTCAGGCAATGACTACATTTGTGAACAACTGTTTTGGAGGATGAAGTACAGGAAGAGTAGAACTTCATTAAAAAACTCTGATGAACATCTCCAGAACTCACTGAGAGTTGCAGCCACCGCCATTGGGTCAGGGACTGTTTCACCAAAATAAGGTCACGCAGCCCCCTGGTTTTATGGTTCTGGTGCTCTCTTTTTTATGTTTTAACAAAAGCATTAAAGATTAAGCTTTGTTACTTTATATACATTAACTATAGCATATATTTAATGAGGGCTGCTCTGAAAGCGATGCCTCCTATTTTACGATGTTGGCCTGGGACGTCGGAGGCAGATGTTGGTGGATGGCAGTAGAGGCTGAACCTTCCCACCAGTATTCTGTTGCATTTTGTTGCCGTATGACAGATGGCAGCTGAGGGGTGGTCTGACACAACGGCACCTGGCATGGAAGTGCGTATGAAGCAGAGGGGTGAGATTGAATTCCTCCATACAGAAAAAATGGCACCCATTGGCTTTCATTGACACTTGCTGAAGTTGATGGAGACCAAACAGTGGATGTGAGTACAGTGAGGTGGTGGGTGGTGCATTACAGCAGTGGTCACAGCTACAGTGGATCACCTCCACTGGTACAGATTTTTATGAACGTGGCATGCAGCTCTTGCTCATAGCTGGCAAAAATGCATAGCTAATGGCGGCGACTATGGGGGAAAATAGTGTTTTGTAGCTGAGAATTTGCTCAGTCAATGTGTTACTGTGCTCTTTGTATCTGTTGTCATTTCCATGGAAATAAATAGGAGGCATTACTTTTGGAGCAACCATGGTCCAAGACAATTCCTCTTCGCTCAGTGCAGCCCAGCCAAGCCTAAAGGTTGAACACCCATGTTTTAAGCCAACAACCTGATACCATGGACAAATAAACCCAAACCCCTCCCTGGTTAATTCGTGGATGCCAGAGCACTTCTTAGGCATTTAAAAACCTTAATCCTTTAGCAAGCGTAGAATGCTTACTGCAAGCACTTTCTAAAACAGAGGCAGCCAATTCATCTCATACACTTCTGGCTTCAGTTCAGCTTGGTGAGACATTATATGAAAGAAACACGTCCCAACAAGTGTAATCTGGGGCACTGGAGGAAGTAGGATTTTTAATCACTCTTGGCATTTCGGTGCTGTTGAGTGCCAGCGTTCAGCCTGCTGGAGAATGACATCACTGTGGGCACTGATGGCTGCCAGTCTGCAGCACCAGCCTGTTTTCCCATCACTGGGAGGAGGCTTCTACCTGTCTATTTATCTATCTTTTCAACTTCGGAACTTAAAATTTACAGACATTTATCTTCTTACCAAGGAAGCAGAAGGCCTCTAATTTTATGCCTGCAAAAAACTTCAGGCAGTTAATTTTCCCAATCAATTACACGTGACAGCATATAGCTGCAGCATTAGCATATACAGAAAACTTTCCATATATCCAGTATTTAACTAGATTTATTATTTATTGAGAATTAGGTTTTCTTTGCCAAAAATGCTTTTATGAAGGCAGCCTGATGAATGTCTTTAATTAGTTGGCAATCATGCAGCAATGTAAAAATGTACCAATATCAAAGGTTTGAGGGCTCGTGGTGAGGCTGTGGCATCTTCGTGTATTTCAAACGTGGAAATTCCTTTTGCTCACAAGTGAAGGGGAGCCCTGCTTGGTTCCTAGGGACTAGCCTGACACCTACACAACACAGTCTTGGAATCGCTAAGGTTGGAAAAGACATGCAAGTCCAGCTGTCTACCTACAACCAACATGGCCCACTGACCACATCCCTCCATGTTTCTTGAACATGACAAGGAACCCTCTGCCTTTCCAAGGGGATGCCCAGAGCTGCTGAGTTCAGAAGGGACCGACTGGGGCTGTGCACATCTCCGGGTCAGGACACATCACTGCTGCTGGCCAGAGCCCTGCAGGACACAGTCAGATTGCACTGACAGGGCTGAGGAGCTTACATGTAATGATGTACCCTGTGCCAAGGCTAGCACTCCTTCTTTTTCATAAGAACTAAAGCAAGCATTTATAAGTTAGTTATTTTCCCCAAGAGATTAATTGTCAGCCAAAAAATACATTTTAAATCCATTGCTGTTGGCAGTGTAAAGTGCTGTGTTTGTGTAGATATTCTGATGATACCTTAATACCCTATTGCTTCTCTCCCCGATCTATGGGACTCAGTACATTCTGCTCTTCATGTCACTGTTAATTTAAGGAAATTGGACCCTAATCTGCTTTCATAAACAATATTTTTTCCCTACAAGTTGCGTAGCTTTTGGATGTGATCCTCTGAGGAGCAGACGCAGCTCTTTGTGCTCAGCCTGCAATTCTTCAGGAGCTGTCACTGCTGCGTGCTGCTCTGCCAACCACCCCTTGTGCAGGTTCATCCTATCTTACTTTAGAGCTCTTCCAGTCCAAAAGGGGGAAGGAAAGGCTTAGAGAACCTACTCGGTGATCAGTGCTGTAGGCCTTCTGTGAGTATCTTCCCTGAGGGCAGTACAGTACAGAAGACCTTTCCTTCCCCTAAGGTGCCTCTGCTAAGACCATTCTTGGGCCACAAACCTGAGAGCTGTAAGCACACCCACCCTACTGCACCATCACTAGGGTTGGATCTCCGAGCAGCTTTCTTCCTCTTTTTTGGGCAGGAACAAACCATCCTGCCCAGCCCTCAGGTCGTCATCCTCAGGCAGCCAATATCCAGTGCTGCAGAGGAGCTGAGAGCTTGGCTCTGGTAGCATGGGCATGTGGGAGGGTGTGTTGGCGTTGAAACTATTCCTTCATCAGTATCCAATTTGTTTTAAAAAACAAATGAAACTCTTGTGAGATGTGATGCATTGTTTAATCAGCAGGGAGCTGGTGCACAAATGAAAATGCGCGGCTGAGCTTGATGCAAAATTCTTGCAAATAACTCAGCAATTGCACTGGGAGGAAAATACCCCAGGGCAGGTCTTCCTGGAGGGGGAAATGAGATTCCAGTCCTCTTTAAACAGAGAACATTCTGAATGGGCACTTTCAAAGAACAGCCAGAGCAGAGCTCCAAACAGATGCACTGACCTGCTTTCCTCTGGAAGCTTTTTAAATGATAAGTTGCACTGCTGTAAACCTCAGAGATCAAGGCTCTTTATCTCTGATACTTGGAGCATTTCTCCACCCCAGCCAGACTGAAGCTGGTTCATCCCTCTCTAACACCTCTGGTATTTGTGAGAGGCATGAACTAGATGGTAAACCCACGGTGGCTGCTGTGGTTGCTCAGAGGGCCCAAGGGAAAGCCACAGCTCAGCAAGCTTCTCCATAAGGATCTGGTCCCTAGGCTCAGTGTGGAAAGCAGGAGCTGTGATGCCAGGTGTACTGCCTGGTGGGGCTGCCCAAACGAGCTGCATCGCCACCTCCATTTTCCCAGCTCGGTTGCTGGAAGAAGGGACAGCTCTTAATTTGCCTGCACATGGAATAAGATCAGGACAGGGAAAAGCCTGGAAACAGTGGTACGGTGTGACCCCGCACATAGTGACAGACATAGAGAGACAGACAAGCTATGTCTGAAGCAGTGGAGGAGATCCAAACATTTTTTCATATTCTGTATCCTGCCTTTCATGTCTTCAGCAGTAGGAAAAATGTTTTCTTTACATTTCTACCTGGAAAAACAATTACGGATGTTAATTAACGTTGACCAAGAGGCGGGACAGGAGCTGGCCAGGAACAGCTTTTCTTTGCTCGTAAACAGGAAGACTCAACCTTTCCCACCATTCTCCATGGGCGGTAGATGGAGGTGTCATGAGGATATCAAGGAGCTGGAAAATGAGACCTCAGTGGGAAAACCAACGTAACACAGAACTGAACAAACAAGCAGCGTGGAACAAAGGAGCCAGCACTCTCTAGGAGAAACCATGCTCCTGTCCTGCTGCAGGCAAAGCCATGGGAAGGGAGAGGACACCCCACTGTCCCTCTGGGAGTTGTCCAAGATTTTCCTGCAACCTCCCTTGAGAAGCAAGGAAGCACCCAGCTCCCTCTGCCTTCCCCATATTGCAGGATGGCAGAAAGCTGGAGGACCCTGAGCTGGCAGTGAGTAGATAACCTGCGTGTTTTTCTTGTATATTGAATAAACAATGTAATTTCTCAAAGCTCCTTAAAATAACACGGCCTTTTGTGACTGTTAATTGACTCTATTTTAAAGACACCCAATCTGTGCCCGCATCCCTTAATTAAACCCATAGCTGTTTGGTGTAAGATGCATTAGAAACAAGGTAAATATTTTTAAAGTCAGGTTTCCATTGCATCCTTTCCTCCAAAAGTGGCATCCTGTCCATTGCGCTGTGATTCACTGTGCCCATGCTGCCACAGCACTGAGCAGCCATGCCAATGTCCAGTATTTCTTCAGCTTTGCAAAGCTTTAATTTCACTTTCTAGGTGTCCCGGGCTTGCCTGGGACCTTCCTCTATGCTTCCCCTCCCAGCAGGCAGAGTGTGGAGCTGTGGAAATGGAAGTGTGCACACTGGGGTCCTGACTGCATGGATAGCAGGTGCAGGTCTCAGTGGGGCAACGGGGAGGAGACTTCAAAGGTGGAAGGTTTGTGGTGAAGGTGTGCAGCAGGGAAGGGGTATGGGATGCTGTGCCTTAACACAGCTTCAGAAATGAGATCTAGAGGTGGTGTAAGCCTGGAGAGGCAGATGGTGTGCTAGGTGAACAGGTGCCACCAATTCCTGCTTGTTTCGAGAATCCACCACTAAGACCTGTCCAAATTGAGATAGAAACCAATTTCCAGCAGCTGAGGATATTTGTCCCTTTCTGTCCTCCGCCTCCCTGCTTACACCAGCACAAAGTTCTGGAGGATGTTCTGGAGCATGCACAAGGAGATAGAATCCAACTGAGAGAGACTTCCCAAGGCAAAGTGCTGTTTATGCAACCAGAAGTTAAGGACATGCCCTCATCTGTATCTTCTGAGACAGTGCAGATGGTTCCAGGTCCTGGGACTGCAACCAGCACTTGCTGAATAGTGAAACAGAAGTGTTCTGGCACTGAAGGGGGCTGCCCTCCCGCAATGGGAAAGGAAGCTCACTGCTGAGCAACCAAGATTCACTGCGTGCTTCTTGGGAGCCCCTGCCAGAGACACTTCTCATTTTACAGGGCTTTTTCTTCCCTTCCTGGTGTTCTGAACTTTCTTTGCTTGGGAAACTCAGAGGAGCCTGGTGCTAGCAATGCCTTCTGTACTCCCTGGGAGCCAGGCAGAGAAGTGCCTGCTCCCAGCAACTGTGTCTGGCAGGACCTTCCCTGCTGCAGCATCAGGCAGTAGCTGTGGAGCAGCTGCCCTGTGCCCACATAACACCTCTCTTCGTGGCGTATGTTCCTTCTAGTAAGTAAAATGATCTGCCTTTTATTTCACCCCTCATCCTCCAAAATTTCCCATTGGCTGAATGGCTTGAGGAGCATCCTGGATAGCATAACCATGCTCCCTAATGCAGCTCTGATGGCCATGGGGCCATACAGCACCCCATCATTGTAAGTCTCCTTTTGATTGCTTTAGTACCCATTAGACAAATGTTGTGCATTTCTGAAGAAACAGCTACAACGAATGAGCAGGTTGGTAAGGTGGGTAAGTTGACAGACCCACTGTGCTTGTTTTCAGTCTGAGGTTAAGGCAGTTGCTCTCAGAACAATTTCCTTGAATTCCAGACCATTGCCAGCAGCCAAAAGTTGCTTCCACTCATGACTTAGCAAGGTTGCTTTGCCCATGTGGTTATTGCTACAGCTATGTCATTTCTTCAGCTTTCTGATGTGATTGGTCTGTCATGAAATGTTCTCAAATGTGATAAAAACAGAATAAGTGGTGCAGGTTTTAAGGTTACCCAGGGTCCATTTCCTTCACTTCCCCCATCCACAGGTGTAATGCTATAATGTGATGGAAAGTACAGTGATAACAGCAGGATGGCAAAGTCTTTGGCTCAGCAAATGAGGACAAGCCCCATTGAAGCAGCCATGGACACAGAAACAAAGGAAAAAAAGCTGCTTGCCTTCAGAAGGCTTCAGATACATGGGGATCTCCAGCAAGATACCCTTGCCTCCATTGCCAACCCTTAAATGAGGGCTGGGAAGGGGTGGATCCTGGCTCCATTCCTTCTGGTCATTCAGCTGCATTGCATTCACCTGAGCTCCCCTGGGTTGGCCCTGCCTTCCCACCAGGTGCTCCATCACTGCTTCAGGCCCTGACTTAGCATTTCCACTACAACAGCTAACACCAGACCACCCCCTCCTCCTGGACTTCCATCCCCAGGGAACTGATTCTCTTTTTCAGATCTGAGCTCCCCTGGTTTTCCCCATTGCTTGTTTTCTCAGCTATTTATGTTGTGAAATTTTTGGATAAAAGCTGTCTCTTGAGATATATAACACGTAGCGCAAGCAAGATCCTGATCTTGTCTAGGTCTCCTGGGCATTATTATAGCACAAATGGAAAACAGCACTAACCGTGGCTCTCAGACACGTGAAGAGAGAAGTCTCATGAGTCACCCTGAGAACTGCACGAAGGCACTGGGCTTGACATGTACGGCTCACAGACCCATGCCAGCTTCTAGCAGACTCCTGCACTGATCCTTATGAAGGGAAGAATAAGCTCACATTTATTGCTTATTTGAAAATATCCCACAGTATTTTGTGTGCTGTGCTTGCTTCTGTTTTCCTACCCCCTGTATGCAGTCTGCATCCTGGAGAGAATAGTGCCAAACCAGATGGATTTGCAAGCTGACGTTGCCCAAAGCTCCACGTGCCACCATGTTGCCAATGGACGTCCATTGGACACAGACAATTTCTGATGCTTCTCCCCCTGCTGCAGCCAGGCCAGTGACAGCTCTGGCTTTCACGAGAGCTCTCACAACCACTGGAACATGCCAAACCATCAGTGACATTAGCCAGGAATGAGTTCAGAGATGTAGCTGCTGCCCAGCAGACACCTCACTTGGTTGCAAAAGCTTCCCCAGAAGCAGCAGATTTGTTTGTGCCATCCCACATAGTTTATGCACAGGCTCAGGTCACTCATGGCAGTCTAAAAGCCTTCTCAAATTATTCATGGACTAGGTGGGGAACAAATGGATTGGGCACTGGACCAGATGATCCCTCCTAACTCAAATGATTCTGTGATTTCTGACATCCACCTGCCAGGCCCAGCAGTCCAGTAAATCAGTCCTGGCTGGTTAGAAATGAGATTATGATCTGAATGTCTTCGTGACATCCACAAGGGATGTAGGGGAGCCACCAAGGACTTGTCCCCTCAGGATGTTTCTGGAACTACAAGTCAGCTTCCAAAACTTTGACAGTTTTGAAGGAACCTAATTCATTGCAGCAGCAAAAATCCTTCAGGAGAGACTCACAGGGCTATAAAGTGCATTTAAGTGAGTAATAAAACAGGAGCTTACAGTTAATGCACACTTACACTTCATCAGTAACCAGTGGAAGAACAGGTAAGGGATTTCAGATCAGAAATACTGCCCAAATATTCAGAGGCTCCATGTAGAATCCATTTCAGCAGGCTAACTCACTGCTCCTTCCTTGTTCATTTCTAGACGTACGAGCTCATTTTATAATCTAATCCTCAGCTTTCAATTTTTGCTTGTCCCAGAAGAACAAAAGTCTGTGGTTTGAGACACAGTGTGCTCGAAAGGACTTGAGCTTCCCTGGAAAGGCAGACACATATGCAAAACTTCAAGGGTTCACTTCTAATAAGGCCTCCTGCTAAGTCTATCAAAACCAGCAGGAGCTTTTCCATTGACTTTAATGGACTTTGGCAAATGCCCTGTAGCACAGCAAGGAGCCTTAATCTACTAAAATATTCCATCTTAAAGCAAGCACCATGCTCTTTCTCAGAGATGAGATATGTGAGCCATTCAGGTGACCCATAGTGGTCCTTAGCTCATGGTGGTACTCTACTGGGAGTGCAGACCGGTGGCACTGTGGTAGGAATGCAGCAGGGACTGGGCTAGGGTTGTGATAACAGGCTGATGCCACGTGGGTGGAAGACAGCTGGGAAAAGAAGCTGCCTGACATCTTCCTCCTGAGCACTGCCACTTTGTTTTGATGAAATCCATCAGCTATGCAAGGTGAAAGAATTTCATGCCAGGCTGATGCGCATTTGGGAAACGGTGAGCCGTAGGCCCAGTGTCAGGGCCATGGAGAACAGAAGCATGTAGCTCTGGAGGTCAGGGGCACTGGCAGAGGGTGGGGAGCCCTGTGTGCGCTGGGCTGTTCTGTGGCAGGCTGGGCTGGTTTGTATGGCTGCAGCTATGATTCATTCATCCGACATGTTCTAGTGCCAAAGTATCATTTTCATGAGCATTAAAGAACATGAGGAATGTTATGAAACACCCCTCCTTCCTATTTCCTCAGGAATAAACACCAGTAGTCACAAAACTCCTGCTGTTCTTTTGTGCCTTCTCGTGTCTGAGCTAATTTAAGAAGTCAAGTTAAACACAGTAGCTGTATACACCTTCCCTAGGTGTGGACATCCCTCCAGGAGCCAGACATTCAGGGCTATTTATGGACCCTGCCCATGGGGAGGGGAGGGCAAGAGGTCTGCTTTCAATGAAAACAGGCAGGGCAACCAACCAGAAGTATCCCCTGCAAATTTGAGCGAATACCGTCATGGGGGGTCATCAAAGAGGAGGGCTTCTTTTTAGGAACTTCATTATGCATGCATCACAAAATTCCTTGAAGGTGGGGTTTGGGGGATGGAGCAGGGGGAAATACATCTGGATAATTTGTTTGCAAAGTACCTTTGATTCACAGAAATCTCTCCCTGGAGCCCAGCGTTCCCAGAGCTCATACTGCTGCCTGGCTATCAAATAAGAGGGAGATGGAAAGAGGGCCGTTTTGGCTTCTGGCATGAGAACAGAGATATTGTTCCCACTTGATGTGAGAATGAAAGGCCCAATCTGTATGAATGACAGAATGAAAGTGGGGCTCTTAAAACCCTCCTATTAAGAGAAATGTAACTCTCACTTTAGGAGCCCTCCCTTGCTGCCAGCCAGACATAAAGTGCTCAGATAGACTGTGCTGCATGGGAAGGATTTGAAAGAGCAGCGAGGAATGCTTGGCAGAGGCTCACTGCAAGCGGAGGGAGAGGGCTTGAGAGAGAACATGGTGGTGAGAAGGAGAGAGGGCACATCAGGCTTCTCCTGATGTAAAGAGCAGTAAAGAGGGCTGAAAAGAGCAGAGGAAGGAGAATTAAGACGGAAAATACAGTATTATCTTGTTCTGCTGAAAGCCTGTGTTGCTGCTGCAAAGAGAACCTGCAAAGCTGGAGCCTGTGGAAAGGAGGAGGATGCAAAGTGGTGCTTCAGAATGTATCAGTGTTTCCTAGGGGAACAACCCCACTTAGGATGCTGACCTACATGCAGCTTTGTTTCCCACATCACTTTTTGGAAGGCAATGGAGTCACTTAAATGTGAGCATTTAGTGCAGCAACCCCCAGGTGCATTGAGATTCTGGGCTGCGAGCTCCCAGGCTGCCGATCCATTTTGGAAAATGGTACTTTAAAGTCATTCTGCAGTTTCACTGAAGCTTAACGTGGAGATGGATAGTTTGGAGGATAACAGCTGAAAAGTGCACTTAGAGAATGCTGCGAGAGCAATGAGGAGCCCAGAGTTGTTTGAATATAGAAAAGAAATCTCCTTCATTGTCATGCTCGCAAATGAGAACAATTAAGCTGCTGCCATTCTTAGGTCGATGCTATTCCCAGGGGTCTCGGTGGCAGCCACATGGAAATGTCTGCGGACCTCCACAATTCATTAGTGACAGCATAAATTATTAATTTCCTCCAAATGCGTGCCTGCTGAGCGTGCCTGAGGAATTCCTGCCCGCAAACTTTAAATCAAGCAGCAAGGGAGCAAAGCACGGCTTTCCCAGGCGCTGAAGCCCATTCTTTTTACACTGGCCGTGCACTCAGCTCTGTGTGCTCAGCAGTGAGTTGAGCTGCAGGGACGTGCTGACATGCTGGAGGGTTTTCCAGCCATCATCCCCAGGAGCAGGACCTGCTGCATCCGACTGGCTGATGTGCTGCTACAAACTGCATGAAAATGACAACTCTGGGTTGGCTTTTCTCACCCCTGTAATAGCAGAGGAGGTGCTAAGCCTCTTGTTGTGTCTGAAATACCATCCCTCATCCCAACAGCCTTACATGGGAATTGCACGCCAGCTATTCTCAATTATTTATTTCTGGGCACCACTCTCTCCTTCTGTAAATCAAGAAACGATTGGTCTGAAGACTGCGTGTGTGGTCTTTGAAATAGACACACTCAAAAAGAAAAGGTTAAGCACTGAAATATCCTTCAGTACCTCAGCTCCTCAAACATCAACATAGGATAGGCACGGCCCCATGGAGGGGCCACCAGGACCTGTGCACCTGCCCCACTTTGTGCCCCCTCCATCATCTCCGCTCTACACCCCCTGAGCTGGGGAAGCCCAAAGGGTCCAGCCCACGGCTAGAGCATCACCCCAGAGCATCAGCTTGGAAGGGGGGGGGGTGGGAGAACAGCCCTGACTCAGCTCTGCAGGTTGTGGCTGAGCAATGAGCATCGCCAGGAGGTGTTCACACAGCAGTTTCTCTGGGGGAGGGAGGAGGTAAGTGCTGAGAGCAAGTGAGTCAGAGGCGTGAGTAAATGCGAAAGCAGCCAGTGAGCAGAGCTGCACAAATGGAAGCACTCGCTCTTTCTCACACTTCAGAGATGATTTTTTTTTAAATAAAAACTAAATGAGTATGATATGAACAACAGCCAAGGAATTTGCTTATCCATGTGCTTGCTACCTGTCTCACAACTCTGTTCTTCTGCAGCTTTGCCCATGGTACTGGTCTGGGTGGGATGAATACAAATACTATTTAAAATGGAAAAGTGCTTTTTTCGTGTGATGTGGCTGCACTTACTTCCCTTGCAGCAAGCAAAGGAGGAGGGAAGAGCTCTTGGACGGTTTGCAAGAAAAACAGGTGAACAGTTCCAAAATAATAATGGCACCATCTTCTTCAGAATTAAAAGGGTACATAGATCTCTGCATAACTATTTAAGGTTTCTGTGTGCCACTCTGCCCTGGTTCTTAGCTCTCCTCATGCAGAAGATGACCTGAGCTGTCCCTGCAGCCAGCCCACAGCACAGCACCTCCTCAAGGGTCTCCTTGGGGTGGGGACATTTATTGGCACCCTGCAGAAAGGGTCATGTGGCACTGAAGGGCATGGCCAGTGAGCGTGGTGGGGATGGGTTAACAGTTGGACCTGATGATCTTAGTGTTTTTTTTCCCCAAAATTATTGATTCTATGAAAATGGGCCAAAGGAAATGGGCCACATCTTTCAGTGGTTCTGGACTTCAGATGTGGAGTACTATGTCAAGAGTAAAACACTGTTTCATTCATGAAACTTCTCAGAAGCAAGGCCATGGGCTCTACAAGCTTAACTCAGCCTTGCAGAAACTGGTCAATGGTGGGAGCACATGGCAAAATGCTGCACATCGGTATCTGGGTGTAGCTGGAGCTGGGGATTAGCCGAGTTCAGCTCTGTGGCTGACTGCGGGGCATTGGGAGTGACTCAGCTCCTGGTCCATCAGAGGCACTCACATCTCATTTCCCTGCCCATCCTGCTGCTGCTGCAGTTACTGAGAGCACAATCAGCCAACTGATGTCAATTGCAGCTGCACGGCCGACCCCCAGCCACGAGACCACATCTGTCCATAACCACGCTCATGGAGAGCACTGCATGCTGGCAGTGCTCCCTCTGAGTGCTGCTGACCTGTGTTGGCAGGGAGAGAAAAGACAGATGGGGCTAAGGGTGCTGAAGCTGTCATTCATCCTGCTGCCCTGAGAAACTTCCATCACGCCTACTGCAGGGTGTGCCCAACAGTTCTGTTCAGTGGTTGGCTGTCCAAAGAACCGGCACTAATAGGAGAAATGTGGTTTGGTCTCGTTTTGTTTTGTTTTCAGCTGGGCTATTTAAAGAAAGACTGGAAAGCGAGAAGTCTGTTATCTGAGCTGCGGTGGCGGCTGATGAGATGTTTTACTTCTTCCTGCACCCATGTAGTCTCTCTGTCACCATTTGTTTGCTCCAGTTTGTGTTGGCCTCCCCGAGCTTTGGGTCATTCTCAGCTTGGTTAGAAGCGTATCTCACCCGTCCAGGAGGGGTTTCATTGCCTCAGGCTGTAACTCTCATCTGTCACTCCCCAGAAACAACAGCACTGAGCAGTGTATTACAGGCAGCATTGGGCCTTGCTCTCCCTGTCAACATTTTAATGTTTTTTTTTTTCAAATAGATGGACGTCCTGCAGCCAATGGGTCATTTGCAGGCTGCAACCTGTGAACTTTAAGGCACCATTCTCTGTCCTCCCAGGCTGCCTTCCAAGAGCAAAGTACTGTGTGTAATGACAAGCAGAAGGCAAACCTTTCAGATCCCTGTGCAAAGAGCACTTTCAGTCAGAGCTATAGGGCTTCCTGCAAATGGACCAAGAGCAGAAGGATGTCAAACTATTGGCAAGTGAATGAAAAAAACAATGAAAATGATCAGCTGCTGTGAGATGTAGGATGTCCTTAAACTCAGACCAGAGGTGTCAGTGCTTCTTGCTCAGCTGTCTTTTGAGGCGCTGTAACTGTTGTGTGCCAGGGAGCGTGCCTGCTTTCTCCAGTGAGAAGAAAGCCAGAGGATCACAAGGAATGGAAGGCCTCAAGCTGTTGACATATGATGGAAAATGGAAGCAGCACAGATTAACCAGTGACTAATAGGACACTGTAACCATCTGCACAAGAAGGATGTACACACCAACAAAAAAAGGAAAGCAATTAGGGGTAGAGTTACGAGAAATAAAGTGACTAATTGGAGGAAAGTATAAACTGAATGTCAGGAAGTAATTCCTAGCTGTGAGCTGCACAGGGCTGTGGAATAACGTTGAAAGAAGAATGGGAACACAGTTTCCTGAGCTGTTCAAAGCTGGATCAAATACTTGAGGTTGAAACCCGTTACGGACCTGGCAATCCACCAGCTGCTCCTGTCTGAGCCTCCAGAGTTGTTGTGGTTGTTTTTAAAGCACCATGATGCCAATGTCCATAAATCCCAGCTAAATTTCCACCCAACCTTCGCCATTTCATTTCTTGAAACTCTCAAACACAAACCGTCAGTGCACTGAAACAGCGACTGAAAGGTCAGCCTCAGATCGCCAGCACCGATGGAGCTCCTCTGCCTTGAGCTCTTCCTATGTATCGAATCCTTCTCTTGAAGTTGAACAAAAAGCAAAACAACTTCAAGTAATTATTTTGTCCTTATTATCCCTGCTGGAAGTCTCTTTTATTTTCTGATTCATTCATGCCTGTGATTAGTGCAACCTTGAGATCTTAAAGCGCCTCTCTAGAAAGATACAGCCTGGCAAGGGGAGCGTGTTTGGTGTTCCCCAGCTCTGACAGCGCCCTTTGGAGCTGACCTCATCTTGTCATCCCTTTCTCAATGTCCCTTGCGGTTCTGGCAGCACTACCTGGGCCCAGCGAGCAAAGTGTGCCACAGGAGCAGGAAAAGAAATGACCTCTTGACAAACCTTGCATTGTGAAATTCTAAGCTCCAGGGGAAGATAGTAACATAACTGGTAACAAACAAAGGCGGCCCAGAATATGGAGTTTCTGTTGATCTTGAATTCTCTCCAGCCTCTTGAAATGGGCTGAACTTTAGCAGGAAAGAGAGATACAACTCTCAGAAAAACAGTGTGAAGAGACTGATGATTCCTTCCTGGCTCCTGCAGGGCCACTGCCGGGTGGAGGGATGGTGAGAAGCACTGAGAGGTGGTTGTTGAGGGAGAGTGCCCATGGTACAGTTTCTTCTACATATGCGTCCGAAGGGCTCAGATCAGGAAAAATAGAGGAAATATAATGATCTGCGTGGTGCCTAAATGCTTGATGGTGGAGATGAAGATCACATACTAGATCTTCCCTTCCATCTCCTGAGGAGTACAGGACCAGTTGGTTTCTAAACTGGCTCCCACCAGTATCCCCCTGGGAGACTGCTCCTCAGTCAGGCAGACTGACAGAAAACCTCTCTGAGAGCCCTGCCCATCTTGGCCCTGAGTCTCCTGGCTGTACACATCACACAGTATGCTCTTCTCATTTACTGCCTGAAGCAGCTCCAGAGAGAAGTGCACCAAACGGCTGTGTCTAGTGACTGGACAGAGGGCTTTGTCTCTTCACCTCCAATGTTCGTGTTTTAAATGGCCACAAGTTGGCTTTGTCCTCCCTTTGCCTGACCCCACACCTTGTATCACCTCTAGAACCAGCTGGCAAAGGTGGCAGCAGCTTGGGTTGGAGCAGGCAGAAACTGGGTCCAGCTGCTATTGAGACTGGACAGAAGATGGCTGTTCTTAGAGCATCTTGAATCCACATGAGACAGCTCCCAGGAATGACACCTGCTCGTGTTGTTTGTTTTCTTTTTTTTCCCAAGCAGAAGATGTCAAACCACGACAACTCCCTGATCATCAGTTAACAGAGAAAGAGCCTTCCTGAGACATATGCCTACCTGAGAGCAATTTTAGAAGGATTTCTTAAACTATTTTGAAGTATTGGTGTGGGAAGGAGAACACAGACTGTTTCCCTGAACGGGAATTCCATCCCAGGCTGCTGAATACAGCCGCTGTAGGGATGTCTGAAATCCTCTGGTGGCTTTGGAGCAGTTGTAAAGGCTGACCATGAATTTCCCAATGTTGCCAAAGAGGAGATACAAATCATCAGTGACAAGAGAGTCTCTTGGGAAGGCGTGTGTGTGCATAAACACACACAGGGTGCCTTGGCAAGTATCCATGGATAATTCCCACCACGCTCCGGTGAACTTTGCACTGTTCACCGCATGTCATAGAAAGAGGCAATTAACTTTACTGAACATTTGGCTGTTTTTCCCAGATTAGATGTTGTTGACTCATTTCGTGGCTGCATATATTCTTTGAGAAGGTTAAAGGTTTCCAATCAGCTGGGGCAGAAACAGAAACAGATTGCTAAGCCAACACTGAACGTGGACCTTCTGACTTCCTAGTGTTGCTCCTCCAGTGCCCCACAGTTCTCCTTTTCTTCTATCAGTTATGTTTTTAATGCAGAGTACCCTATAACTGCAAAGTTAAAACTGATTGTTTCTGATGTCACTGATTTACAGCATTACATTGTAAAACTTTAATCAAGTGTTTAACAGAAAATGCATACCTTCAGGGTATAAATGTGTCACAGATTTCATAACAAGTTACGTGTAAGAAACGTTAAACTGATGGGGCAAGCAACCTGATGGATGTGACAGTGTTGTTCCCTTTATGTATACTACTAATTCAATCACACCCGTTGGACAGCTACAAAGACTTAGGTGAAAGCTATTTGCATTTGTAGAACACAGAGCATCTTAAAAGAGAGAAAAAGCTCTGGAAGTCCTTCAGGACTGCTAAATCCCACATATTTAAGAATGCACTGTGCTAAGAGACCAAACATGGGGATCATGCAGCGGTGTGACCAACACTACTCAGCACCAGCAACCACGCAGCATTGCCCATTGACACCTGCTGTGCTGAGAAGGGTTTCAGTGTCTTGGATCATCCACTCGGAACTGAACCTGTGGCTGTGGAGAATTGCTAGTGACCAGCACACAACAGATAGCTGTTCAACACCTTGCGTGCTGGATGCTAAAAAAATCCCCAGCACTCAACACCCATGCTCAGCACTTGACCCACCTCTGTGCTTCTGCCCAAGTCTCTGTGCTGTGCATTCACCTGCCTGGGCATTGTTTTCTACCGCAGTGGGTGAGAGCTATGTTGAGCTCACCAAAGAACTGAGCCCTTAATAAATAACAGGCTGTTATGCCTAAGTGGCTGTGACCTCTGTCCTCTTGATGTCTGTAGTGCATCCCATCTTGATAGACAAGAATAAACATAAAGCCCTTCACAAACACCCTTGCAGAGCAGAGCAAACAGCCCTTCATCAGGAAGCAGGCTATCTGTGCAGCAGATCTTGCAGCAGGCTCCTCTGCCTAACCCAGCCAACTCCAGGCTTCCCCCAGGAGCTGCACAGAGGTTTGGCTGGGGATGGTCTGCCTCTAGCTCACAACCTCACACAAAGAGCACTTCCAACCAGGTATCTTACGTCATGAGTGCTGGCCCACTCCTCCCTCTAGTCCTAAATCCAGCTTGCATAGGGGTACAATTGCATCAGTTCATTTGTTAGCATAAGGGAATCTGGAGGCAAGGGCTGTGCTCCTCACTGTGGTTCTCTGGAGGATCATAGAATCATGGAATTACAGAATGGTTTGGGTTCGAAAGGACCTCAAAGATCATCTAATTCCATCTGCCCTGCCATGGGCAGAGCTGCCGACCGATAGAACAAGGGCCAGACCAGGCTTCCCAAGGCTGCACCCAGCCTGGCCTCAAGCATCTCCGGCAGGGCACTTTCAGCTTCTCCTCTGTGCTTTGTGTACCCCTGACAAAGGACTCTTGTGAATCTCTTGGGCTGCACATGTTCTGCCACGATCAGAGCCATCCTCTGCCAGGAGCCATCTTTAGCTTTGCCCCAGAAATCCTCACTTCCCATATCTGAAACATCAGAATGATTTCAAATTCCTTCTCCCCTTTCTCCCCTGTCCACAACGTTCCCAGTACTGCATCTGTAACCGAAGCACAGTTCCTGGAAAGGTCTCTCTGGAGTCATCAAGGGACTGGTGTTCTGGTCTCTCATGGGCACCAGCACTAGAGAAACAGCTGGCTGGACTATCTGTCCAAGTGCTCTGTTGCCATCATTGTGTATATCCGTTCAAAATCACACAGCCCTATCTGCTGGCACTCAGACACATGAAAAAAAAAAAATTGCTAGATTTGCAGTCTACTATTTTTGTCTTCAGATGTTTTTGTGTTTTAGTTCAATCTTTGTGTATTGTGTCCTCAGCAAGATGACAGTTCTTCACTTGTACCAGCTGAACCTCAGTACAGCTTGTGCATGGTCCTCAAGGAAGCAGGGAGAGGTTCCTTTTTAATTAAAGTCACAGTGACAAACCTCTTTACCAAGGCTGGGCCCTGAACAGAGCTTGCTCCTTAGTTATTTTCAGCCTGGAATCCCCTATCATTTTCTATCGTGGTTTCCCAACCAAAACACTGAGCTTCAACAGGAAGATAAACACAAGCACGAGCTGGAAAAGATCTACCTAATCTTGTCATCATCTGTGAGCAGTGCAATGTGAATGGCTTGACATGAGATATCTGTGCACAACATTTCATCCCAAGTGCGGGTTCCTGCGCTTCCAGATGCTGCTTCTCAGCTTCCCCGAGGAGTCCCTTGTGAGCACAGGAACACGCTCTGCTCCGAGCCACACCAGGATATGTCTGAAATACTTCAGTTGTCTGTAGTAGCATAACCGGATTTTTATCAATGTAACTGAGACAAGATTCCGTCCAAGATGTTCTAATAAAAACCAGCGTCTGCCCTGGGAACAAAGAGCATGTGATACATTTTTTCCAGCTCACTCAGCACCGAAAAGCTGAAAGCAAGATGGTGCTGCTTACAGACTGGTGGAGGTGCTGACATTCCTCGTGCCTTTCCTGTTACAGCTCCAGGGCTGCACGAGCCTCCCCACATCCCCCTGTGGAGGCTTCGCAGGGGGTTGAACTGTGGTCCTGATGGACTCTATAGCTGCCTGATGAAATATGCAGCAGGGGCAGGGGGTCAGTGAATAGCAGGGAAGTAGTGGGTTTGTTGTATGTACTGACACTCGTAGCCCCGCAATAAATAATGGCTTGCACAGTTGCACACTACAGCTTCTATTCTGTTATGGTCTTGGCAAGGCCAGTTGTATTTTTTTAATGCCCCTGGAACAACTTATTTAAAAGCAGTGCATTGGCTTATGGTGCTTTACAGCTGATGGTGAATGCATCCCCTGTTATTTGTGTTCTCAGCGAGTCCTCTGCCACAGCTTCCAGATATTTTGTAATCACATAAGCGGTAATAACCAGTTCAACACAAGGGAACCTTCCTTAAATCTGCACACACAAAACATGTGTCAGGAGCGTGGTCAGATTTTACCTGCCAGCAGCAGACCCAGACAAAATAAAACCAACCTACATCGAAGTGCAGAATGAAGCACACGATACATGTAGCACATGCAGACACATCTCCACCTTCTCAACAAAGGTCATTGAGCATCTCCCTCATCCACAGCACAGATGAGGGCTCTTGATGATGATGATGATGATGATTACTCTCTTTGATGGGCAGTACAGAGAGGTATTTCTTTTTCCTCTGAAGACATGAGCAGCTAGTTTTTCTCTGCCGTGATCCTACTTTGTAAGCAAAGCTTGAAGATTGTATTATTTCTGCTGTGTCACCTCTGTTCGTGCCTGTGGTTTGGATGCAACCACTGGCTTGGGAATTCCTTCAGCTGCCAGTTGCCAGAACAGGGAGCGCCTCTCAGGAAGGGTTCATGCAAGTTTTGTTCTGCTGCTGTTGTTTCCCCCCTCCTCCTCAGTTGGTCAGAGCTGGAGGCAGGATACCGCTTGAGCTGGACCCTTGCTCTGAGCAGTTCTGCCTTCCTTGTGTTTTCCAATTAGATGGTAAATTTCCTGTGGGAGGCAACGTGTCTCAGTGAGATCGTGTGGAAGCTGTTGGATGAGGTTTTCCTTTTGAGCTGGGCAATGTTGAGGTGGGAAAGCGGGGGGATTTCCAAGGAAAATGATCCATTCCTAAATGGTGTGAGGAACTTCTCAAAGCTCAGACGATTTTCCTGTTGTAACTGTTTTATCAGCTTGGGTTGGACATTAGGTAGAATTTCTTCTCTGAAAGAGCGGTAATGCACTGGAATGGCTGCCCAGGGAGGTGGTGGAGTCACCATCCCTGGAGGTGTCAAGAAAAGGGTAGGTGTGGCACTGAGGGACATGGAGTAGAATAGTCACAGGCATGGGCTGATGGTTGGACCTGATGATCTTAGTGGTCTTTCCAACCTTAATGGTTCTATTATTCTATGAACTATTGCTGATCTTATGGAAAGATTTCCCCACCAGCATTCCTGCTTTGAGAACCTACTGCTTTCATCACAAGGATGGAGAAGGATCAGGAAGAGCAGGAAGAAGCTGCAGAAGCAGCAGCCTGTTTGCAGAAAGCCACCAGGGCAGGGAGGACAAAAACCTCTGGGATTTGCCATCAAGTGTGTCATCAGTCAAGGATTCGCTCCTACCAGTGCCAAACCTGCTCAGTGGGAATGACATCCCCACACAATGGTGGCTTCCATTACAACAGAAATGCTATGAGATGTCTCTCACTTAGCATGTTGTCTTTAGCGCCTCATTGGTTACGCTGGTGAGCGCCCAGTTAGGAATGCCCTGGGATGCCCACTGAGAGCACCCTGTACAAAGTCCTCGGGAGGCCTCCAGAGGAAAGGGAACCAAAACCCAATCCAGGACCACAATTCCTGAGCTCCAGGCATGAGCCCTCTCTTGTTCCACTGATCTGTGGGAAGTTGTTGGTCAGCCCTTGGTATCTTCTGTTTTGGGGGGGTATCTTCTACCGCGGGGTCACAGTGAATGGACATCCCTGGGGGTGGGTTGGTGGATGCCTGCACAATGCACTGCCCGAAATGGAACTGCCCGTCCCTGTCCTCCAGCTGACCGCTTTGCCGCAGCACATTGTTCCTCTTCTTCCTGGAAAGCGAGCTCTGTGCTGTGGGAGCAGGGCAGGGGAGATGACGGCTTTATTGCTTGAAGCTCTCCAAAGTGCTACATCCTGCTTCGTGTAGTAAAAACTGGTTTGCCCTTTTCCAGAACTGCTTCATATGCATTCGGGTTCACAGCAGTTCAGCCTCATCAGGTCGCTGGTGGCCAAGTGCTTACGTGCAGAATTGTTTCAAAGTCAGAACACATGCAGAAATTCAATGGGATGGACACGCAATCCATCAAGATCAATGTAAATTGTGCTGGCACAGTGGGCAAAACCACAAGGAGGGAACTGATGTCAGACAGAAGGGTATGGATGGGGAGATGGGAAGGCTCACAGACTGGGCAAGTGGAGCTACAGAGCGGGGGTGTGCAGCAGGACTGCTTGAGCTCCAGCTTACAGGTGTGTTGCAATGCTGGTAATGCTGATGTTGTGGATAGTGGCTGATGTGGGAAAACACCCAGAAAATAACCAGAATCAACAGGTTTTGTCTCAGTATGTGAATATGGACATTCCTTGGGTAGATACCCAGGTGATACGGTCATGATTATGAATCTGAGTGCAAGACTACTTATTGCTGACAGCGTAGCCATGCTGACATGGCACATCATTTAATGCCAAGACAAACACGTTACATTCTGATGTTAATTACTGAATTCTAATTAAGAGCTAAATAAAAAACACTTGCCAACCTCTTTTTTTTTTTAATGGTCTTTCTGCTTTTTCTCCTTTCAGTGCCAAAACCCACTCAATACTGCCCAACCCATATTAAAAAAAAGATTTTTCTGTTTCATCACTGCACTATTGAATCTCCAGTATCTACACCCATATCCACATGTAAAACGTGAAGGAATGTCTTACTGACCCTTCCAGAGTACATTATTCACTGTTGCCTCAGACACACAAGTGGTAATGTGGCAATGGAGTGTTCTAGCCCTAATCCCACGGTGACAATCCTCTTAAGCAATCCACTCAGAACTGTTCTGATCCAGTTCTCCCACCTGGTCTGTGTGGTGATAAGCCAGGGGGCTGCGATGATGAATTGAGCCAGCTGAGGTTTCCCCACAGATCCAAATCACCGCATGACAGATTCCTGAGGTCGGGAGGCTGCAGTCTCATAAAACACAGCCAACATCTCTGCCAAAAGGCCAAATCCTGCTGTCCTGCTCTGACAACGGCAAATGAAAACAAATGCAATGGCTAATGCCTGGAAGAGTGCGTTACCTTGGGTTCAGAGGAGAGTTGCTGCTCTTTTACTGCAGGGACTGGAGCAGAGCTGATCTGACAGAACTTCACTGCGGCTTTGAAGGCTGCTGGTATTTCCTTTGAGTCATCCCAGTAAAGGGACTGATAAAGCTGGGCCAAGGCTTGGTGCCACATGCATGCCTCGCTGTCTGTTTGGGAGTGCAGATGTCCCAGCTGCAGCGCTACTGGGAGCCACCTGGGCACACGTCAAGGCTGGAGCCTCATCCCTCCTCCCTGTTTGTGCAAATGTGCTTCTGTGTGCATTGGTCCTCTTGGGAAAGCTCCATAGAAGAGGTCACGCCAACAGGAACTGCCTGAAGGAACAGGTCTCACACAGGGGATGGGGGTAAGGATATTCCAAGCCCCCACATCCCAAAGCTTTCCAAACTTTCTCAAGCTTCTTCTCAATGCTTCGTGCTTCAAGACCAAGTCTGACGAATGTTTCTGACCTCCTTGAACTGTGGGAGGCTGAGCATACCCTGCACATATTTTGGTCTCATCAGAACAGCTCTGAGTGCCACACATGGAGGTTTTCCATCAGCACGGGCACTGCCTCTGCTCCAGGTGCCTGCAGTATGCTAGGCACACAGAGGCCTGCTACCCGGCTAATTCACCCTTAAGGACTTTTAAAAGACTGTTTAGTGCCCAGTGTCTCAGTAAGCCAGCATATGCATGCAGAGCACCTCGCTGAAGTTTTCAAGTTGCAATTATGTCCCTAAATCATGCCCCAGTTGTGGTGGCATTTCATCATTTTTACAGGAAGAAACATGCTGCATACTTTGATAACTGCAGTGAGGATGAGTCCATGACGCCACTTTTTAGCAGTGGGTTAATCAGAAGAGATAGAGGGATGCTGGAAGAGCAACAGCTTCCCAGGGGCTCATGTAGAAGCCTGGATGAGGAGATTTCTATCAGTCTCTTCCAACTTGCCCCATGATTCCCCAAAGATCTTCCAAGACAAACAAAACCCTGCTCGCTGAGCCTCTCTCAATCCTCTGACATGAGAACAGTCTTTAACACAGACAGATTCCTCAAAGCTGTTCGTAGAAACTGCTGTCTAATGAGTCTCTGCTGCCGGCTCCTTACAGATTACTTCAAGATGCTGAGATCCTGCCTGTCCCGCCCAATCAGTTTCACTCTGGATCCTTACAAGAGACAAGCAAAATAAATGTAAACTGATGCAAGCTGATGCACACTGCTGAGGAACATTGCTTATCATATAAAGGTCAGCTGCTGTCAGACTGCTGCTGAACTCCAGGGCTTTCTTCTTTTCTGCACTCCAGAAAATGAGCTGGAACCACAGGGCAGCATCGGGTGGGAGAGCTGTGGGCGCGACGTGGGGCTGGAGCCATCCAACAGCCGTGGGTGCTCAGCTGCGTGGCCGGGGCAGCCCAGCATCTGCTTGGCAGTAGGATAAAACCTTCTTTAAGTTTCTTTAAGGGCGTGCCCAGGACATTCAGGAAATACAGCTTGGAGGCCCTGTTCTGCTATTGATTCCCTATGTGTCCCTGAGCAACTCACTTAACCTTTCCATAGCACAGCTTCTCTTGGACCAAAAAAAAAAAGAAGAGCAATAATGCTTTTTCGCTGCTTCTGCAGGGATCAGTGGGGACAAGGACCTTAAGAGGTGACTTTGGTTCTCAGGGTATTTCAAGTCATGCCAAACATTTCACTTGGTGCCAAGCAGAGATAGAACTTCTTGCTTGCTATGGAGAGGTCACCACAAAACTATGTATCATTCCAAACACTGCCAGAAATTCTCTGTAGTTTTATTTCCGCAGCGAGGGGCTCTGTTTACGTCAGCATGTACAACTTTGAAAGAATCTTCAGACATTCTGCACAAGGCTGGGAAGCTTGCAGCAGAGTCCTGGGATGAGGCTGACACTGCCCAGTGTCCTGGCCAAGCGTGTTGTACGAACCCTGAGGTTTTCTGCACGTTCAAACCGTATCCAGACCAGCTTAGAGTGTTCAAAACCTAGGAGATAGGGTAAGAGGCACTGTGCTGAGATGGTCTCCTGTAGCGTCCATGGAACATCCATTCAGTACAAGAGTTTGTCATGTATTCCCAGATGTCAGCCTTCAACCAAAGAAAAAGCAAAATCTCAGAATCACATCTCAGGAGGAAGAATGTCCTCTGAGGACACTTGAGGAAGGATATTAAGGAATATTCTATATAGCTGAACAAGCTTCTACATCCATAGATGCTATGAAAACTTATTTTGTGTGCATTGCATGCCTGAAATGGGGAAACAATCGTGCTTCCATTTCCAGTTCCTTTAACATGGGCTTTGGACAGAGGAGATCAGCTCTCATACTCTTCACCTAGTTATAAGTCAGATACACTCTTATCATAACCAAGCATCTACAGTGCAGCACTTCTTAATCTTTCCTTGATAAGGAAAACAAACCTACTTTTGCCATATAGAATAGACCTTACCTTAGTGCTCCAGTTTTAGCTTTACTGTGCTTTATGTCTAAAGCAGGAAGTACCCAGTTTTATGCATCTACTTTTCATAAAATGAAACATTGCTCCTGGAACTCAGAAATCCATTCAGTTTTGCTTTTATTGCTGTAAACAAGAAGTGATATCAGTCTATTGTAGCTCACTACCTCTTCTTTAAGTGCTTTCAATTCTTCAGGAACATTAGGCGAGTATTTGAAAGGTGCTTTGCTTGCATTTTGCAAAACAAACTTAAAATGCAAGAAGCAATTTCTCAATACAACACAGCCACAAGTTCATTTCAGTGCTTGAAAATATAAAGTTTTATCGCATGCAAAATATAGATTTCATGCTGCTTTCTTAATAAAACAGTTTTGGACCGTGAGCTTTAATACCCTATATGGTCAGAAATGATGATAATTCATTACTAGGAGCACTGCCAGATACTGTCCTAATCGTTCCTCTGTTGTAGCATTCTTCGTCCCTTGAAGATGGAGTTACAGTAAGGAAACCCAAAAGAATGAGTTGATTTTCAGTCCCTCTATCCCAAGGATTTCAGGAGTTTCAAATCCAGATCAGAATTACACAGACTGTAGAGCCAGGTCGAGCTCCACTGTGATGTGGAACAGAGCATAACCAGGAGGTCTGTGACAAGAAGCTGTAGTAGGATCCAACATGGATAACCTTCACGGAGGCAGAGATGTCACAAAGTTCATACTGAGAACATGAGCCATGAAACAGGCAACCAGAAAACTGAACGGCTCATTATGTTAGGTGTTGACTGGGCATTAATTAATTAACCCAGTTATTAGATAACCCCAGCTTGTCAACATTGCAAAACATTACCTCATGTTACATATTCTTGCTTCCCCTCCTGCCACTGTTTCTGCTGCTGACATCTGCCTTGGCTTAAAGCCCTGGAGAAGAAGCAGACCAATGTTGAGATGAGGCACCTGTGCAGGTGCTCCTCCTTCCTGGCACAGAGGCACTGCTCCGACCATAACATCCACTGCAACTTGATGTACCCAGACACACAGGACTGCAGCCTGGCTGCATGGTTTCTGTGGGAGTTCTGCACCAAGTGCTCTCTTTCAGAGGATTTCACGTCAGTCATGCCCTCAATCTTTTGGTTTCCCTCTTCAAATCACTTTACAGGAACTCTACATTAACAAGACTAGTGCTCACCCTTGGATGGATCCCTCATTTTCCCTAAACTTGTCTCTTTGTATTCCAGATCCTGACTACTCTAAAACCCATTAGTTCCAATGAAGACCCTTTAGAGCAGCATATCACTCTATTTTGTTCTCCTCTTCCATCCTAAACAAGAAAATCAAAAGGGTTTTTAATCAATATCTGACAGCTGTGCTGAATATGGTGTGGAACAATGCGTGGGGAGCAGCAAGCAGACATTGAGGTGTTGCATGTAAATTTGGGTGCAGGCATATATGTGCTTGGTTACCTTCAGGCACTCAGGCATGGAGAACTTCCTGATAGGATGAGACAGAATGGCTTTAAGTTGCAGCAGGGGAGGTCCAGGTGGCATATAAGGAAGAATTTCTTCTAAGAGTGGTGATGCACTGGAATGGGCTGCCCAGGAAGGTGGTGCAGTCACTGCCCCTGGAGGTGGTCAAGAACCATGGAGATGTGGCTCTGAGGGATGTGGATAGCAGGCAGCCTTCACCAGCAACATCCATCTTCATCTCTTCCTTATCCTGGCAAACCCAATGCTGAAGAGCCTTCAAGAGAAGAACTGAACAGCCGTCACATCTGCATGTCTGCCCATTATCCCTATCCTCTCCTTGCTGCGCCAGACCTTAGCCCCAGCTCATAACAGTGCTTTTACGAAGAATGCTGACCTACTCAATTCAACCCTTGAAAGATCTACAGTGCTGCTATGCCAAACAACAAATAAAAACAATATATGAAAAGCAGAAAAAAAAGGAATCCTTCCTAATCTTTCTTTCCTGGCAGAACTTCAAAACTCACTTTAATGCATGAGTAAGTCCTTAGGCATCTCCAGGCATCCTATTTTCCTCCTAGCCACCAGCATGGTGATTGGAAACCAGTTTGCACTCTGCAGGGTGAGAAGCTTTGAGATCCATGGCCTGCAGCCTGAGAGAGGTGCTCAGAGCTGAGGTGAGCTGTGGATGATCCAGCTGTGCAGTTGCTGCTGGATCCTTTTCTTCACTTGTTTTCCCAGAGCAGAACAAGCAACCACCCTTTGTTGAACCACTGCACAAATGGGAGCTGACAGCAACATCTTAAACCACTGTGGAAGCCCAACTGCCAATAGGCCTTTGGGAAACCCATGATTTATAATTTGCAGCAGTCGCTCTATGCGCGTTTCTTCTCTCTCGAGTGAAGGATCCAAAGCTAACAATGCTATGTCTTCATCAGCAGAAACATTTGTTGGGGAGAGGTCCAAAAGTGACTGAAGCAAAGCTCAGATCTCTGAAGTGCTTTGTCCTATTCCCAGATGAAGTATGCTTGTTTCCAGTTAAATCCTTTGAGCTTCAGCAGTGAGTGTATATATACAGATGTAAGAAAACAGTAATGGACACAGTAATAACAAAAACATAAGGCTCCTTCATTTCTTTTTCCAAATCAATAAGCTATGTGGCAGATGGCTAGCCATGCTTGAGCTGTGCTTTTAACTCTGATAACCACATAAAACACCCACTGATAGCAGACACAACACTCCAGAGAGGAACCAACACATTATCAATGAAAAACAGCAGATCTGGATCCACAGACAACTCAGATAACAAATTCAGGAGTTTTCCATTAGTAGGATGGAGGGAACTTGGAAGGATGCATTAAATACATATCAATTCTTTCAATTGCTAGAGAACAGCATTCGCATCCCAAGGAGGCACCTTCCTCACCTTTGCACATCACAAATCTAGAATCAACCTTGTGTTTGTTTTCAGATGCAGAAGATTGGGTGTTATTGTAGCTCTGGATGGAGTTCTGCTTGAAAAGATAGGCAGAAGTTGAAGGCTGGGATAGCAGGGAAGGCTGTGTGAGCTGCCTGCAGGCTGGGGATGGCTGGAAAGATGGTGCCATGGGTCCCAGCTGAGATGCACTGGCAGAGCTCTTATTTAAGTCTATGCTGGGATTCCCTTCAAACTGTAGAAATCCCCAAGTGGACCTAACCACAAAAGAGCTCCAGGACTGTCCTCTGAGCTCCCAGAATTGCATTCAGGTCCCAGAAATTTGTCTCCTGCAGTAGAAGAGACATCAGAGAGTGCTCTGTGCCCAGGGAGAGTCTCCTGACTGAGGAGTTTGCTCCTCCTTGCATGAACACATTTACCACCGAGGAAAGAGACCCACTGCAATTTTTAAAGTGCACTGCAGACCCACAAGTGTTTTACTGGCCCCTGGAGATCAGCAGCAGCTGGAACAGAGCTGAAAGGCAGGAAGCAATTGGCCCTGTTATTGAGGGAAGGGATTTTTCATTTAACGGGGTAGCTGGGCTGGGTGGTTTCTAAGCAAGACCTTTGGTCCTGGTGCAGCCACCATCATTCCACAGCTGTGGCAGTGCCCAGGGCCCCAGGCAGCTCAGTGACACGGGCAGATGGGGCAGAGGTGGGAAGGTGCACAACCACTGCTGCTGTGCTGCCAACCAGCGCTGTGCCCCAGGGCTGAGTGCCCCTCTGGGAACACTGCATGGGTCGTCGAGCTCTCAGGGGAAGGTGCTCTTCCCTGAAGATCATCGGGAGGTCAGGAAAAGCCAGAATACGTGCCTAGAAGGCAGCTTTCAGGACTGCCAGGATTTTACCTGCAGGATGGATGGCCCCGGTGCCCTCCAGCCTGTGTGCAGGCTGTCGCTGCCCCAGCTGCTGGAGCGAGTGCTGACGCCGGCTTTGAAGTCACCATCCAGAGCAGGAAGCTGGGGATTAGCAGGAACATTTTTTTGTCAAGGGGATAATCACAGGCACATGGCACAGATCAGATAGCCCTTCTGCAAGCCAGCGCTCCTAATGAGGGTGTTTCCCCTGTTGCTGCAGAAGGACTGTTAACGAAGTTCCTGTCCTATTCCATTTCCCAGCACTGAGTACGATGGGTCTCTTCTCCTGAAATCTCACCAGTCTCTGTGCCCTGAGCCCTGTGGAGCTCTTCCAGCCTTGTCCACACTGATCTGCCCCAGCCATGCTGCTCCCAGACCCATATGGAAATGCATGGCCCTGCTCTGCTCCTCTTAAAGGGTGGCTCTTTAATTAGTATTTACATAATACTGAGCAATAATAAGCTTGTTCTTCCCAAAGAAATAAGGATAACGCTAAACAGCCACGGTGTGCTTCTCATTTTGCTCAGTAAATATATCAGCATAAAGGGAGTCAAAGATTTTGCAGTAGAGATGCAGAAGATGCTGCCTGTAGAGAGAAAACCACCTGAATGTGGTTGGAGGTCACAAGGCAGCATTATATTTGTGAGTCTAATGCATGGAAAGTATAATTTTAAACCACACTCCAGGAAAATGCCTACATTTAAAGGAATCCAGATCTCTGGGGCTCTGCCATTGTCCTGAAAATGAACTTGGATGTGTAGGAGAGCATCCTGAAGATGGGCATGGGTGAGGTGGTACGGCTGAGTGAAGGGCATGGCAGAGCAGTTTCTATGCTCAGTGCACATATGCCTCCTGTTTGCCACTTTGGGGGTTCAATACAAGGCCCACTCACATGGGCTCCCAGGTGAGTGAATTTAGCTTTAGTGGCATCCAAGCATGAAAGAGAAAGTTCCAATTAAGGAGGGAAAAAAGGAAAAAAAAGGCTACAGGGGCTGTCAGAGAAAATACAAACAGAATTAAAAGAGAATTGCAAACAGAGCACAGGCCTGTAAGGTAATGGAGGTTGTGGTAAGGGACATGGCTTAGTGGGGAAATACTGGTGGTAGGTGGACAGTTGGGCATGACGGTCTTGGAGGTCTTTCCCAACCCTGGTGACTCTGCAATTCTATAACTCTATGCCTGGATCTCCTCTCCCTGGCTGGTGGGAGCTGGGTCTCACAGCACTGGCCCAGACACCGCTGTCCCTCTGCCCGCAGTGAAGCTCCTGTGAACCAGGGTCTGTTGCTTCTCCCACAAAAGCTGCTGACCTCACTCATAATGATAATATTAACACAGATTGCGAGGGCTGTTTGGTTAACAAGCTTCAAATTCTTGGGTGAAAAGCAAGGTTTGGTGGCTTGGCTGGGAAGTGAGTGATGGAGCCCAGCCCCGTGACCTCCTGGTCCCATACTAGGGCTGGGAGAGAAAGGCTGTTTTGCTTGGCAGCAGGTATCAGTAAGAACAGCTGCCCTGTATGCTCTGGGCTGCATTACCTGCTGCAGCGCTCCATCCTCATCCACCTTAGCTGGGAAATGCAGCTGCAGAGGTCCAGTTGCTAGCAGGTGATGGATGAGGGTGCTGGGCTACTCCATGTTAGTTTGGTTTATTTAAAGCCCCCATAATTACTTTTCACACAGCTATATTAATTGTTGTTTATTTTGGACATCAAGCAGGATTTTCCTTTTCAAAACTGCACCCACTCAAACTAGACAGCTGCCTGAACTAATGCAACAGGAATGAACTGAGGTTTCCAAGGGAAGGGAACGCATACCTTCCTGTAAAACATTCCCATCTTATCCATGTCTATCAACAATAGTCACCCTAAAATTCCCAACCTGGAAAGGGACAAAGGTTTTTCTAGATGAAAAACAATCATCTGGGCTATGCTGCTGAGAACAGCTACAGTTGGTACAGCTGATGGATGTGGAAGCACCAGGTCTCCTCTGCACCTCTGCTTCCCGAAGTTCATAGAACCATTTGAGTTGGAAGGAGCCTTTAAAGGCCATCTGGTCCAACCTCCCCATAACAAACAGGGACATCCACAGCTCCATCAGTGCTCAGAGCCCCTCCAGTCTAACCTCAGGTGTCTGCAGGGATGGAACAGTGCCATCTCTCTGGGAAATCTGTGCAGTGCCTCACCTCCCTTATCATAAAAACCTTTTTTCTTATATCCAATCTAAATCTCCCTCTTTTAATTTGAAACAATTTCCCCTTGTCCTATCACAACAGACCTTGCTAAAGAGTCTGCCTCCTCCTCCTTTAGATACTGAAAGGGCGCTCTCTGGTCTGCCACAGTCTTCTTCAGGCTGAACAGCCCAGGGCTGCTAGAAGCAATGTGGATAGAATCATGAGGGCCTGGAGGAAGGCCCTCCGCCCACCCTGAGCTCCCTCCATGGCATTTCCCCCTCCCTAGTCCTCACACAGGACCTCCACTACCATCTAGCATCTGGGGTCAGTGGGATCTCCCCATTGTACCACCTGGGATACCTCCCCCTGTGTTCCACTCCCACCAGAGGCTTACACAAGTGATTATGAAACCAAATGACTTTGACCTTTGAAGTAAGGAATCAACACCTGGGCAGGGCCCAATTCAAGGCAGAACTATTTACAGACACACCAGGAGCACTGCATTACATTTCTGTTATTCTGGGAGGGGGCAAGGAGCCAGCACACATTATGCTCAGTTCATACACTGAGATCTTCATCACAACTCTCAGCTCACCTGCCGCGGCTTCCTGCCATGCCCCATAGCATCTCACCATCATACAGAAGTCAGAGGGGTTTTCTGGGTTCAAATACTTATAGAACTGGATTGGAACTTATCAAACCTCTCTGTGTTGCTGGTTGGACTCACATTCCTTTTTATGTCAAGTGCTCTGCTGAGAACTGGTGGAAGGGGGGTGAATTTGAGTTTACCAGGGCTAATTTTAGTAAGAGAAGCTTTACACCATTTCCCTCAGGGCTAGCTACATTAAAAAAACCCCACAGGTTAAAATAATTCATTACCATACTATAGCAAATAAAAACACTAGCCAAAGATGTAATCTCACGTGCTTTTAAAATATGTTAACACACAAACACCGCTCACAGATAGCATCTCCTAGATGAATGCCACACACAATGGTCCATCTAAAAGCGATTACTTACATTGTTTAAGGAGTGTTTGTTCTGGCATTCCAAAATGGGCTGGGGTGGGCAAAGAGACTGGGTGGTCGTGGGACATGGTGCCTTTCGCTTTCATGTGCTGCTCAGAATTCAGCCTGAGATCATCAGTGAGCAGAAACGGCAATAGGATGAGAGGTGATGGCTTTAAGTTGCCCGTGGGGAGGTTTGGGTTGGATATTAGGGAAAAAATTATCCTCTGAAAGAGCTGTCAGACATTGGCACAGCTGCCCAGGGGGGTGGTGGGGTCACTATCCCTGGAGGTGCTCAAAAACTGTGGAGATGTGGTACTTAGGGATGTGGTCAGTGGGCATGGGTTGGTGGTTGGACCTTATGACCTTAGAGGTCTCTTCCAACCTTAATGACTCTGTGAGTCTATGGATACTAGGCAGAGTATGTGATGCAGGCTGGGAACGTGCTGCTAATTCCCCCTGGAGCTAAGGGATAGGGGGAACAGGGTTTACATCACATGCTGGGAGCAGGTTGGGGCAAAGAGGCAAGAGATGTGACTGTCTTCTTAGTGCTTACTGCCCATCTCATTGCCAGAAAATTGTGTATGTCTGTTGGTGGTTGTAATATGATTAATATGATGGAAAGCACAGCAATGACAACAGAGCAGTGAGGTTCTAGGCTACAGCAAGTGAGAATTTTCCCACATACAAAAGCCATAGGCACAGAAATAAAGCAAAGAAGCTGCTTAACTTTGGAAGACCTCAAGTACACAGAAATCTCCAGCAAGATACCCTCACCTCCACTGCCAACCCTTAAATGACGTCTGGGAAGGGGTGGATCCTGGCTCCACCCCTTCTGGTCATTCAGCTGCATTGCACTCACCTGAGCTCCCCTGGGTTGGCCCTGCCTTCCCACCAGGTGCTCAATCACTGCTTCAGGCCATGACTTAGCATTTCTGCTACTTCGGTGAGCAGCAAAATAAGTATCTCTGTGTGTTCTGGAGATGTTTGTGTGTAGGGCTCTGAGTGTGATCATTTCAAGCCAACGCTTCACTTCCAAGGGATCTCCATGTCCCCAGACCTTGCATGACACAGCTACTGCCTTTCTTTCAGGACACAGATTTTCTTCAACACTGAGAGCAAAACTCCACAACAATTCCCACTGCAGTGTCACAGCCTCTATGAAGCAGGAAGACAGATGGCCCTGGTCAGACTGAGGCATAACAGAGAAATGAGACAAGCCTGGGCTTACCCTAATCCACTTCTGCATTGTGATTTCCTTGTTCCAGCAAGGCACTTGGGGACCATACAGGGTGCAACCCTTAAGAAAAATAACCTTTTCTGCACCACCTTGTGAAGCCTGCTCCAAAAGAGACAGGCGCTGGCGGCCGTGCTGCAGTACATTGGCATGCTCAGACCGCAAAGCTCCTGAACAATCCCTCGAAGCTGGGGGAAGCTGCTCTGACCAGCAGCCACACAAGCTATTTTGGGTTTGATATGCAGCAGATTTGATAAGAAAGCTCTCAGGAAAAAACAAATTTCCTCTTGGATTCAGTAGAACTGGGCACATATTCCGGCACACAGAGTTCCCTTTCCTATAAGCTTATGAAGTAGCCTTCTAAAATTAGGAATGAGAGGAGAAGCCCTGAGCCCATTGCAAGAAGGGACCATTGCCCCAGGACCAGGACTCACCTGGGGGTCTCTGTAGATTCTCATTGATGGGGGATAGATACGAGAAGAAATAGAGTCCTGATAACAGCCTTTTATCTCTAACTATTACTCTGTTTCCTCTGTTGCCCTCATGTCATTCCACAGCCTGTATTCACCATCAGTGCTGATTTATGGGCCAGCAGTTCAGTGTTTAGCCCAGAGACAATGAATCTCCAGAGCTCGGCTGTTCCATGTGCCATGTTCCATATTAAGCCCTTCGGTTTTCACTGGGATCATTTCTTATATTCAGCCATTTCCTTTTCCTTTGGTCTAGACTTTAAAATCAGGACAAGAACACAAGAACTGTGAATGCCAGGGCCATCAGATGTTACGCGTGAAGGCAGTAGGGATACTGCTGTGTGTCTGCTGCTGTGCCAGCTGCTCTGTGCCATCCCTGAGCCCCAGTGCTGCATGCAGTCCCTCTGCTGCTCCCGCCCCTGTGCAGTGCAGGGTGGATGTCTTCTGATCAGTCAAGCCCTAATTCCTAATCACGCTTGTTCCAGACTAACAGAAAGGAGGTGTTACTGGAGCTGTGACTCAGAGGTGGCTCCCCCTCACGGTGTGACAAGTGGAGAGGAAGAGGAATGGGAGCCAGGAAGCCGCCACGAGGAACCTGCCAAGAGCTCGCTGCCTCTGCCAAGCTGCTTGTCTGAGCAGGGGAATTAGGAAGCCAACAGCCCCTAGAGACCCAGAGTAATGTAAGCAACCCTTACGCATGTACGCATGGCCACCTGCTTCCACCGGGGGGCTTCCTGCTTCCCAGCCCACGATAAGCACCTGGGGATCGGGGCCAAGGAGCATCCCTTGTCACAGCCCTGAAGAAGATGTGCGTACCCGAAAGCATGGCTGTTTGTTTCCACTTGTGTCAGCTGGGCTGGTAAAAGTGATTACCTCTTTCTCCCAGCCCTGCCTCTCTCATTGATCCCACTGGCTGCTCTTCAAATGTCACCCCGCAAGGAAGGAGCACACATCCAATTGTAAAAGGAAAAGATTAACGTGATGACAAAGCAGCGGGGTCGGTGTGGGGATGTGCTGCATGAAACAAACGGGGTGCACCTGGCTCTGACACCCTGCAAGCCTGAGGCCCCCAGAAGGAGGCACTGTGGGGTGGGCAGAGCCCCCCAGCACTATGGGCAGTGCAAGAAATGCAAACCTAACCCTCCTCCCAACCTCTACTCTGAGGTTTGGTATTATTTCTGTTTGAAAAGGAAGCCTGTAACTACTCAAAAGCACAAGTAAGGCAAACCACAAAAGTAACCCAGACTTTGGGTGATGACATTTATGTGGGGCAAAATCCTGCCTTTATTTTGAAGTTGTGTTCACTGCTGCAGTGTGGGTCACGGCTGCACAGCGGGGGCTGAAGGCAGCCCGGACTGAGGGCGCACCCCAGCACACCCCATGCAGGTGAGCAGATGGCCAAAGCAAGCAGAGAGCTGCCAAATTGAGGAAGAAAATTCAGCCCTGCTGCCTCCACCATGCCCTACTAAGCACACAAAGCCCAAGCTGCTGTGAATATAACATAAAAAAAGCCAAAATATTGAGATAGAAGCTGGGCTTGCTGAATTCTGCATCCCAGGCCATGGTGCTGATACAGGCTTTGGAGAAGGATGGAGAGCTGTTACCAGGATGTGCAGGACAAACAGACAGCTCTGCATGTGTTCTGCATGTGTTATGAAGCACAGACCTGAGCTCCGACCCTCCCAAACTCAGTGTGTTTTCTCCTAAGCTCCCAAAGCTGCCTCTCCTCCTTTCAAGACAGCGCTTCTTGCAAGGATGAGCATGACATGTCTATTGGAACAAGGAACCTGATGCTTTTTGAAAGTTGTGACTTAGTGTCAGAGCATTTCCTGATGTTAGCCTTACAGGAAGCAGCACAGCAAACTTGCCAGTTACTACCATAGGCTTACCTTGATCATTTTCCAGAGTTTTCTGACCAGGTCTTCAAAAAGAGCATTGGACAGAGAGCTGAGCATGACGTGTAGTTCCCACACCCACCACTTTTCCTTCCTGCTCTTCTCTCCCAACATTGCATCTGATTCACCTGCGCTTTCCCTGCAGTTTCCTGCTGTGTTCTCCCCACAGGGTGCATGCACTGTGCAGGAACCTCTGTGCACGGGAGCCAGGGACGGGTACTGCAGCCTGCAGGTGCTAAGCGAGCCTGTATTCAAGTATGGAACAGATCCTCACCTGGTGCAAAGTCTGTGAAAGCCAATGGGATGCTACAGCCTTCCACCAGCCTGTTGCAGTCATATGTTGCATGGATCATATGGAGCCCTTTATCTCAACGGTGGGCACTGAAAAGTCCTGGTAATTAACTAAGGTCATTAGCGCTCCCCTGCACTCTTGGCTGCCCCACACATCCCTGCTTTCCAAAGCCACTCATTACAGCCGAGCCCCTGAGCCAGAAGCACACACTGCAGAACTGCCCTTCATCGTGTTTCCTGATTCCAGCACCTCACTCGCCCCTCTGTGTTAAACCACAAAGCTCCCCCTGCGTGCAGACGGCTCCTCTATTAATAGTGCGGGCAGAGCGGCTGCGGGCACCCCCAGCTCACACACGGTGCCACCTGCGGGACAGCAGCACGAGGCGTCGGGGCCCTTCCATGCACAGCAACGCGCGGACATGGCGTTCCAGCAGCAGCGTTATCTCTCGTGACGCTGAAGTTTGTAGGATTCCTCAGCCCTTATTTAGGATATTTGTTTGCTTTGGTGGCAGAGAGCAGCGCAGCAGTCATACAACCCCGTGTCTCGCACTGCCCCGGGGGTGTCAGTGGGCGAATAGGGTGCGTGGAGGAGTTGGAGGTTTGGGACCCCCGGGGCAGGGCGTGGCGACACCCTGAGATCGGGAACACGCGCGGGGACACCGCGAGGCAGGGAGCACGCGTGGGAAGCGGGCGCGGGGCCACTGCGGACGGGCAGAGGGATCCACGCGGGGCGGGGGGACGCGGCGGGACCGCGGCGCGGGGAAGGAGACGAACCCCCGCTTTCCCAGCTGGAGCGCGGTGCGGGGACACGCGTGGGGCGGCTGCCGGGCCGGGGGGGGTCCGCGGGGGGGGTGCGAAGTGCGCGCGAGGCGCGGCGCGGGCTGCCATTGGCCGTGCCGGGCTGATGTCACGGCGGGTGTTGCTATAAGCTCGGCGGCGCCGAACGGGCTGGGGACAGTCGGGCGGGTGAGCCGCCGTGGGACGGGTGGGGACGGGTGAGGAGCGGAGCGGGCGAACTGGAGCGGAGCGCAGCGCGCACAGCCCCGCACGGCGGGAGCCCCCGCGTCCAGCCCGCCCGCACCTGCTGTGCCCTATGCGCAGAGCCCGGCGCAGCGCCACGACGCCGGAACGCTGAGCGCAGCCCCCGCTGCCTGCCCGGGGACCTGGCTGGGGGGCCATGGGGGTGGCGGGCACCGAGCTGCCCGGCGGCAACATCAGCACCAACCAGAGCGCCGCAGACCCCACGGTGTCGCGGGACGTGTGGGTGGTGGGCATGGGGATCCTCATGTCGCTGATCGTGCTGGTCATCGTCTTCGGCAACGTGTTGGTGATCACCGCCATCGCCCGCTTCCAGCGCCTGCAAACGGTCACCAACTACTTCATCACCTCGCTGGCGTGCGCCGACCTGGTGATGGGCCTGGGCGTGGTGCCCTTCGGTGCCTGCCACATCATCATGGAGATGTGGAAGTTTGGGAACTTCTGGTGCGAGTTCTGGACCGCTCTGGACGTGCTTTGCGTCACGGCCAGCATCGAGACCCTCTGCGTCATCGCTGTGGACCGATACTTTGCCATCACCTCCCCGTTCAAGTACCAGAGCCTGCTGACCAAGAGCAAGGCACGCGTGGTCATCCTGGTGGTGTGGGCGATCTCGGCCCTCACCTCCTTCCTGCCCATCCAGATGCACTGGTACCGGGCAGACCGTGACGAGGCCATCCTCTGCTATGAGAAGGACACGTGCTGTGACTTCTTCACCAACCAAGCCTATGCCATTGCCTCCTCCATCATTTCCTTCTACGTGCCGCTTGTGGTCATGGTATTTGTGTACGCCAGGGTCTTCCAGGTGGCCAAGAAGCAACTGCAGAAGATAGACCAGAGTGAGGGGAGGTTTCACATCCAGAACAAGGAGCAGGACCAGAACGGGAAAGCCGGGCACCGCCGTTCCTCCAAGTTCTTCCTGAAGGAGCACAAAGCCCTGAAGACCCTGGGTATCATCATGGGCACCTTCACGCTGTGCTGGCTGCCCTTCTTCATCGTCAACATCGTGCATGTCATCCAGGACGACATCATCCCCAAGTACGTGTATATTCTCTTGAACTGGCTGGGCTATGTCAACTCTGCCTTCAACCCCCTGATCTACTGCCGCAGCCCGGACTTCAGGTACGCCTTCCAGGAGCTCCTGTGCCTCCGCAGGTCTGCTCTGAAGATGTATGCCAACGGCTACTCAAACAGCAACGGCAGGAGTGACTACAACGAGGAGGACACCGGCTACCCCCTGGCACCAGATAAAGCCTGCGAGCTGCTCTGCGAAGAGGGCTCCTTCCCTCACCCCGAGGACTTTTTGCACTGCAAAGGTACTGTGCCTAGCGGGTAGCTCTGAGACGCGATGGGCTCTGGTGTGGCACACTGCTCCTAAAGATGAGCCTTTCTCTAAGGAAAAACAAAAGCCCAGTAATAACAACAATCCTCTCCTAAAGCGCACCTAAACCCCAATGGCTGCAAGAAACCTAAAACTCAGCAAACCTCCTGCAAACAGGTGGAAGGCTGCCCCGGGTGGCTCGGGTGGGCTGGCTGCTTGCAGAGGTTATGAATTTAAGTGCACGACCTTAGGTCCCTTGTGCCGGGGGGGAGTGCTGGGGGGATGGTATTTTAAGGCTGTGCAGAAGGCTCGTCCCAGGAGGAACTTCCTGGCTGTGGCCGGTGTTGAACTACCTCATGAGCTCGGTGCTGGCGGCTGCTGCGGGAGCGCTGTGCTCCCCGAGCTGTGCAGCACCTGGCCCAAAATCCCCCCGAGGGATGCTTAGAGCTCGGTCGGCTGCGTCTGATCCTGTTGCTGTCAGTGGGAAAGTTTAAACAACGCCCGGAAAAAAAGACAAACAAAAAACCACAACCACCACGAATGCGTCTTTAGCCAAGTGCTATAGGACTTTCCGCTGAAATAAGGATAGAAATAAACGGAGTCTTTGCCCAGAATGTGACACTGTGACTGTGGGACTCAGGAATGTGGTACTGGGAAGCTGGGCGATACGCTGCTGCAGTCGCAGCCCGTCCTTTTGTCGAGACCGCAGCCAAAGCTCTGCAGCCGCCCGGTTTGTTTAAGTTCGGCTCCCAGCTGGCAGCCCGAGGAGGTGGGCAGGGAAGGTTTTATTTTCTGTCGCTGAGGGCTGACAGCCGGGCAGCGCAGCCCTGGCCGCGGGACGGCTCTGGGCTGGTTGGTTGGTTGGTTTGTGAAGGGTTTTTTCCCTTGCAGCAGGCTTTGCATTGCGTTCCCGCAGCACTTGGCGGCGGGCGCACGGGCTGTCACGGCGGCGGACGCGAGCGGGCAGGTGGGGACGGACGGACGGACGGACGGGGTGGCCGTGCTGCTCGGCGCTGCTCTGAGTCCTCGCTGGAAGAAAGCAGCGATCGCGGGGCGGAAATGGAGCTCCCCCCTTGCTTTCTTCCGCAGCTGCAGTTTGAAAGAGGGGAGCCGAGGAGGATGTGAAAGTGCGATGTTTTCAGAAGCACGTGGGAAAGATGGGGGAGGGACGGCCCCGCGCCCCGTTGGAGCTCTTCTCCCTGCCTCCTGTCGGAGGGTTTTGTTGGCACCGCTGCGAGAATGCGACTCGCACCGACCTGGGCTGCTCTGTGGGGAGGAGGTTCTGCCTGCCCACAGATCCTGCAGCCCCTTCACCGCGGCTCCCTTTGCTGCCCCGGGGGTACGCCCAGGGAGCGCTGGATGGGATCAGCTCGTAAGGACAGCGCTGGTGCTGCAAGGTGCAGGGCGGCTGCAAACTCATCCTTGAGCTCGCAGCATTCCTCGTGATAAAGCCGCACCCGGTTTTGTGGGGAAGGGTTTGGAATTCCTCGTGCTCCCTTCTGCCTTTCCCCAGGTATCCCAGTCCGGTTTGGGAGGACAGGCAGCCCTTAGCCCTGTCCTAGCTCTGTTCTGGGTGCTGGCTCGGCTCTGCTTGCAGCCTCTCCAGCTTGGTGCATGCTACAGAACGGCAGGGAATGTGTCCTGCAGAGCTTTGCTGCCCGTGCCCATCCGCACCTTCCTTGGTGCTGTCAGCAGTGCCCAAGCACTGCCCAAGTCATTGGGTTCGGCTTTTACATTACAGCATGAACAAACGAGAGGGGTGTGATGGCACAGGGCAGTGTGTGGCTGCAGGGAGCAGGAGGCCAGGTTGGAAAAACATTTGCTCCTCAGATAAACATTAACAGGCTGTCCTGGCAGGGGAGACCTGGTGTGGGGTCAGGTGCTCTCAGCTTCCTGCTGTGAAGGGCTGAAAGGCAAGGGGCCCTGCACTGCGGGGCTGGTGTCGGTGCCCCATGTAGGTTAGAGATGCACCACGCTGGAGATGCACTTCAGTTCAGTATGGGTCATGATTATCACAAAGCAAGAAGTGAAAATTAGCCTCTTGGTTGAAGCAATTGATTTCTTCTGTGCCATTAATCCTGCCTAGGCTGGTGTTAGCAGGAGTGCAAGGTGAGGGGATGTCCCACGGTGATGGCTCCTGGTGGAGGGGCAGGAGAAATCCAGCATCCACATCTCAGTTGCTGCGTGCATTTTTATTATTATTAACTACTATTTGCATTTCAATAGCATGTGTTGTGGATGAGGATTTTATTGTCCAAATAATCGCTCTTCTTGCTTGGCTGGCTATACTCATACTTCAGATGTTGGTGCCGTATGCGGCCAGAGCTGAGAGATGAGCAATGGGCGACTGCAGAACTGCTGCAGTGTGCAGAGCACAGAGATGTGGAAGGACAGGGGATGTCTGTCTGTCTGATGACCTCTGCAGCGCAGTGCTCAGGTGTAGTGTTAGGAAACCTCAAGCTTACCCATGTCTGAGTGTTGAAAAGCTGATTTCTTTCCTCTAAGGCACCACTAGTAAAACTGGTGAGATACTAACTGCTCAGTTCTGGAAGCAGCTGGAATCAAAAGAGATAAATGCCGGAGCAGTAAATGTTGTGGCACCAATGAAGTCAAACTTGACTAACCTTTCCTGTTTCATGGCTGGAAAAGAAAAGCTGAATAAAGGAATCCCTTTGCCTGTTGAAATGCATTGTAATGAAAAGAATTTACAGATGTATGCTAGGGATTCAGAAATGGAGCATTAAGTCAGGACACTATAGCTGCTACATTGATTTTAGGGTCAGGAGAAACCCAGCACGCACATTTCAGGATTAACACTAGCAGAGGGCTGACTCGGGTTAAGTACATCTGATAAAACACAGCAGTAACTTCGTTAGAGGACAAGCACTGTGATGAAATGCCGGGTTCTTATTGCAGGCTGGCAGGCTGCTTTCTGTGCTGCAGCTTTGTGCCTTGCACTGCAGCCACGATGTGCATAGAGCAAGGGCGGGATGGTGCCAGCCCGAAGGGTGGGTGTGAGCTGGAGCTTGGCATGCCTGTACCTTCATACTTTCAGTCACTTTAGCCAGAGAGGTTGTTACTGGTTTTAATGCCTTAGTTGAGATGAGAGGCACAATTGCAGCTTTTGTGCTGTCACAAAATACCGTTCTCACTGCGGGTCCCTTCGTTATTGCAGCAGCTGTAGCTCCATCCTCTAAAACAGGCAGAGTGTCCCGAGCTGCTGCCTTATGTCAGTCCTTTGCCTCTTGGGATCATTTCTGGAGACATTCTGCTTTCTGGGAAGCCCAGGCCTTGAAACCCAACCTCACTCACTGAGGCTGTGGGGCATCAGATCTCCAGCAGTGCCAATGTGTTTGTCTGGGTGTTACCGATACACAGTGTGCCCCTCTGTGTATCTTTGTTGTGTGGGTGCTGGGGGCTGGCCCAGACCCCTGGCCTTTCCTTTGGAGTTCTGGTTAAGGACGGTGCTGAGCAGTGAGGAGGGCAGAGACTGAAGTTACCAAACCCTCCTGAATGCCTGACAACAGGCCAGGGCTCAGCACAGAGAGGAGAGCCTCGTGTCTCCAAGCAGCACACAGCGTGCTTTTCAGCTCTGCCACGTCACAGCTGCTGTGCTTTTCTAAGGGTTTGTTTATGTATTTATTTACTATAAGGGACGTGTTTTTGCAGCAGAGGGAGAGCATTGACGGGGCTGGCTGGGAGCACACCGCGGGCTGCAAGCTCCCCCAGCATCTCTTGCCCTTCTGATATTACAGCACTGCTGCCAGCAGCCCCAGACACCACTCTGCCTGAGGGAAAGGCTTCTTCCCCTCTCTTTGCCAGCCCCCTGCATCTGACTGTATTCACTGCTACAGTGAGCCCATTTCCCAAGAAGATGAGTTTATGAGCATGTTCATTCCTCTGGCAGGAGGGAGGACATCCTGCCTTGCACGTTCCCTTCTGTGCTGTCCATCAGCAAACACGAAGTGCCATCCCATCACAGCAGCAGGGGAACAGAGGTTCCCTGACCAGCCATGGCTGTGTTCCTTGGCAGGGAGGGTGGAAACGGGGAGCTGGGGGGGCTGTCACCCCAGCCACCTATGCAAGAACATCCAGCCCTAGGAGCACCCTGTTCCTCAGCTGAGCCACAGTGTTCACTGACTTTCAAAAGCCCTGTGCCATGTTTTGAAAGCGTTAGCCCTAACCTTTCTTCTTGGGTTCAAAGAGAACATCTTGCAATTGACACACAGCCCAGGCTGTGAGCACACAGTCGTTTGGCAGCTGGGGTAGCTACACCCTTACACGGACATTCCTCCAGTGACAGCTGCAGGGATATTCAAGGGAACCTGTATCATGACCTGCTGCTCATGATATTATGGAGCAGGGCAGCAACATTGTGCTCACTGAGAGGTGTTCCTTGTGCCCGCACTGCAGCTGGTGGTACAGGCACAGCTGGAGCACAGCCACAGAACAAAGTGCAGCAGCCCAACCAGGAGCACGGAGCTCCTGGGGTCGCGGCAGTGAATCCCAGGTCTGGGCAGAGCTGTGCATGCTGGAACTGAGTTTACACACAGCTTGGAAGAAGGTTGTCTCTCCTGCTTAGTGTGGTGAGATCTGTCTGTAGGAGCTGGACCTAACCCTGGCCCTTAAATACATTCTTTATCGTGAAAAAAAGTGGATTTGCTGCTTCTCCATGCATACAGTTTGAGTTTTTCTCCTGTTTTCTCACCCTGTCAATGGCAGGAACCTTTTAAGTGCAATATTACCAGTGCCAGCAGGAGTGGGTTGGGAAATATTTTCTTGTTTACTGTCCTTGGTAAGGCCATTTTTGTACAAGTGCATATATATTTAGATATATGTATGTGTATGTGTGTATCTACCTTGATTATCTATATACAGTGATATATAGATCTGTATATAAATAAGGAAATGTAAAGGTGTTTTGTTGTGCTAGCTAGATGAAGACATGTATGTTCAAAAGTTAAAGTATTTATTGCAGGTCCTAATGGTTGACATTGTGTTTAAATAAAGAGTATTTATGGTATGCTTGTAGTCAAGTGTCCTTGCTTCAAGCTGTCCTGCTGGCTGTGTCTCCCACATACTCTCCAAGTGAGTAAATCCTGAGGGCTCGTTGGAAACTAACCCATCACCTGAGGAGCCCAGAGCATGCACAGTGGCAGAGGTCCATTCATTTATGCTGCACGTTGAGCTCTCCTTTCCTGGAAGCACTGAGGATGCTGCAGGTGCTCAGCACCCCCTGTAAAAGGCCTTCTCTGCTTTCCATCTCCAGGGCTTATAGGAACAGGGGTTTTTGGGAGCTCACCTGCTGCTCTGCCTGTTTGGACACTAAACAGCAGCAGTCATGTGTGCCTCCTGCATGGTGGGGATGGAGAAGGGCCGGGGACAGCTGAGCCTTAATCCTTTGTTGCTGATCTCCAGTGCCAGCGTTCCCTGGGAGCGGGATGAAACAAATGTAGGGATGGAAAAGTGAAACCCAGGAAAGTCGTGCAGGGGTCTGCAGAGCCCAGTGCTGTGCAGCTGTGTGCTGAGCGAGGTCTCGCCGTGCCTCTGTCCTAACCTGGCTGGGCTGGGCTTGAAGCAGCCGTGAGGGTTTGAACCACCTGGCTGGAGCAGGGGAACAGCAGCGCAGTGTGATGGATCTTTTCTGTCTGTCCCAAGTTGCTTTATCTCCCTTCAGGGCTGGAAAATCTTCTGGAGGGTCTTTGGACAAATATCCCAGCCCCTTCTGTTACCAGGTGCGCAGCCCTGTTGTGCTGCTGCTCTTACTGCTTCAGGAGGGATAAAGGAAGAGCGTGGCCCATGTTAAACAAGATCCCAGCCCAGCGTGTGGCAGTGACACGCAATTTGCATTCCTTCTGCCACTCAAACCACAATGAAAGCATTGGCAGAAAAGGCCGATGTGTGTCCTGCATGTTTCAAGGCTTCTCCTTTCCAAAACAGCAGCAGGTCTCACTGTGCAGCTTGGATGGGAAAGGACCACACCGAGCTCTTACAAAACACAGTGGATGAACAAATTACAGTAATTTATGGTTTTGTAACTTTGTGCTTTCAAGGGCTGGAGGGTCCCAGCTGGGAACAGGTGCCATTGCTGACTGCAGGGATCCTGGAGAGGTGGGAACCCCATCTGCCATCCACCGTTCCTTTCCAACAGGGCCTTCAGACTGGAGAGCAGCTCTCCCTATGTCCCTCCTTGTCCTTTGTCCTTAGAGGTGCCCAGAGCCCAGTACCCACTTAAGGGCTTGCACTGAGGCTCCCACAGCCCTGCCTGGCTCTGGTCCGTTGCGATGCCAAAGGAATGGAATTAGGAAACCACGGCAGTGGCTACCAGAGCAACCTGTGTCCTTGCTACATGGCTTCCTTGCAGCCCGCACTGCCCGCAGTCCCACTCACACCCTGCTGGGCAGCTGGGGGGGCTCAGGCTCCACCACTGAGCTCCACAGCATCAGCCCCGTCCTGAGAAACACATAAACAGCAACAGGGCCTCTGCAAAACCCCTGCCAAGTCCTTTCTCTCTCATGTAAATATTTTTTCCTCTTAAGTGTATGTGAGTGTGAAAAATCCCTCCTTAATCTTTTCTCTTTCTGGCTGAAAGAAATGTTTGTTCATCCTTGGGTGGGGATGGCCCTCCGGTTGAGATTCTGACATTTTGCAACCATCAGCTCAAGTAAAAACGACGCTGCTGAGGGCATTTCTTATCTCTCCCAAATCCATGCTGCTCTTCCTGCCTCAGCCAGGTTGCATCCAAGCAAAAGGTGCCCACCATGATGGATGCGTTGGGTGGAGGTCCCATGGACTGCAGTCAGTCTGGGCAGCCTTGAAGAAGCCTCCAAAAAACCTGTACACAATATCCATGGGGTTTCAGGGTCCCCACTGCTGGAATCGTGTTTTAGTGGGCTCATGGAAATGAGTGGCAGGTTTTTTTTTTTCCTGAGAAAAAGCAAAGCAGAAGCACCAGATGAGATTCTTGAGGTCTGACCCTGGAATCACACTGCTCAGTGAGAGACACTTCACCTTCTGATAAATGCATGACAAGGTACTGCTGAATGCAGCAGGGATCCTGGGGACCTGATATGACTACGCATGTGGCAGTGGGATGGAGGAGATGTGCAGCAGCACATAGGAGTGTGTTGTCACCATCCTTACCCAGGCTGTCCTGCTGGGGTACCAGCTGCCAGCCCTGCCCATAGCACTCCACTTGCACCACGGCTGAGGTCGGTGTCCCACCAAGGCTGCAAAGCTCTGCTGCTTCTGGTGCTCCAGCAGGAAGCTATCTGCTCACTGGTTGGTTGTATGTGAGAATGATGCTGAGATAAATCCATATCAGCCTTTTCTGTAGGTGACATCGCGTTGTGACCAAGATACTGCAGTGATACTGAGCCTCCATGTGAGTCTGGGCTCTTTGTAGAGGCAAGCTGGGCTCAAGAGTTTGGTACAGAGCTGCTGGGTGGGAAGGATGTACAGTGAGAATAATTTGGAGGATCTTTTCTTTCTCTGCTTGAGAATTTCAATTTTTCATCTCGGGAGATGAAAAATAGCGATAAAACTCTTCGGAAAAGCCAACCTTTTAGCATGGATTTGAACAACTGCAGGTTACTGAGGGCCTGCATCTGTAAGGAGGCTTCCATCTCCCTGCCAACAGATTCATAAATACATAGAAGTTAGTGAAGAAAACTAGAGAGAAAGAGAAGGACTTTCAGGAGGATGGAGGCAGCCAAAGAACAGAGGCAAAATGAAAGGTAGCCGAAAGAGAGTGTAAAATAGCGATGAAGAAACAAATGGAGATGAGAAGTGGTCCCTGGGAGGGAAAATGACTCAAACACCAAACTTGGGTGGAGAACAGGAGGCTGAATCCCGTGTGGTAAAGGAGGGAGAAGCTGGAAAGGGAGTGCAGAAGTAGACATGGAGTTGGGAACTGCTGTGAGAGCAGGACCTGCATGCCAGTGCAGGCAGCCTGACTGCTGCCCCTTTCCCCTGTGTCAGTGTTTTCTCTTTTTCATCCTCTGGCAGGAAGGAGGTGGCAAGCAGGGAGAGGGGGTGGCCACAGTGGTACAGCAGTGCTGGGAGCCGTGCAGGAGAGAGGATGGCTGTTAGAGAGGCAGTGCATGCACAGATTGTTCCCAGCACTGGGGGAGCTGTCCAAGGCAAGTGGCCAAAGCCTAATTTATGCTCCTGGAGCAGGGAAGGTGAGTGTTGTTTTATTTTTAAAGCCCTTTTCCTCTGCCTTGTGCCATGCCACCTCCTGCGGTGGGGTTCCAGTTCCAGGAAGAGGAGGGGAAAAACAGCCCTGTCCAAACTCATACATTGTGATTTTGCCCATAAATGGCATTTTACCCATAAGTGGACCAAGTTAGCCCAGGCCCTGGGTGTCAGTCCATCACCCTGTCACTCCACCAATCTCAGGGTCACAAGGCAGCAGGATCAAGCCAGCCCCATGCCACGTTCCAGCCCAGGCTGACACTGGAGAAGGCCCAGGGCACACTGCAGTCATGCCATGCTGCTCAGGTGTTCTCCCTGCTAACCAAACCCCTCAGCAGGCTCATTGCAGCAATGGCATGGCTCCTTTGCTGCTGGAGTGAGAAGGAAAGCCAGGGATTTTGTCATGGAAGGAAAGTTCTACTGCAAACCTGAGATGCTCCATAAGCAGCTGGTTTGTTTGTTGACATTACAGGGCCCTTCATTGTGAGAAAAGGTGGCCCAGAGCTGACCCTGGGCTATCTGGCCCCACCAGAGCCCTGGGACAAGCTGTGCGAGTGCTGGTGCGGATGTGGGTGCGCATGATGGAGAGATAACCAAATAGCACAATTGCATTCAGGACCTCGCTCTCATTTTTACTGCAGTGACTTTCATGTGAGTCACCACAGTGGCATACTGTCACAGCTCACAAGCAGCATGAAATCCTCTGTTTAGTTTCAAACAAGCACGCATACAAACAAACTTGATGTGAAATTACCCCGTGTAGGTACTGTCCTGCCTTGTGTCTCCTGGGAGCAGTGGTGATGAGTGAACCCAAAGGCTCTGCCCTGCTGCAGGTGGGGTTTCCCAGCTCCAGAGCTCAGCTGTGATGCTGGTGGTGCCCAGCACTGTCACTGTGCTCCTGGCTGCTCCCAGCTGCCTTCTGTTTGTGCTTTGGTGCCTGCATCTGCTGCTTATTGCTGGAGCTTCACCTCTGGCAGACCTGCAGCAGATCCCAAAAAGTCTGTGTTGGAGCCTACATGGCTGATGGGCCACAATATGTTACCTGTGCTGTGCTAGCAATGAGCTTTGTCTGCTGCATCCAAGCGTAAAACCTCTGAACAATCTTTGCTCTCTCTGAAATGCCTCTCCATGCTCTCAGTGTGTCTGGGAGGTTTTTCTGGGATCCAAGCAGGTGCTCAGTCTGTGCAAAGGGAATAGACCCTGTTATGGCCCCAAAGCCAGGGCACAGAGCCATCTCCTGCAGGCTGCTGTGGCTCTTCAGCTCTGCCCGGGGCTGCAAAGACAAAGGAAAGGTAACCAAGGGGAGAAGGGTTTCATAGTTACGGATGTCCCAGCAAGTGTCAGTGTCCAAGCTTTTATCAATCCCAGCAGATTACTGCTGGAGTCAAGTGAAAAAGGTATCAGTCCCACCTTGCATTTTTTTAAGAAGGAGATCTTGTGGAAAGGTTGAAATGGTTGTGGGCATCCTCCAGAGGAGCAGAGCACAAAGAACTGAGGAAAAAGTCCCTGCCAAATACATTGCATTTTGAATAGAAGTAGTGGGGAGAACAGAATAGAATAAGTGGGGAGAGCAGCATCTTGGTTTGGAAGCAGGGCAGACGTGCTTACGTAGTACCTGCTTGTTCTCTGGATGACATTAGCAGTTGGTTTTGTGGGGTTTTTTGTTGTTGTTGTTTGTTTGTTTTAACTTCTGATTTCCATGAGTGCTGAAAGAATGATAAGATGTCATTAAAAAGGCAGTTTAAATGTGTTTTCTCTTGAGATCCTTCATCTGTAGATAGAAGGATAGAGGTGCCCAGAGAACACCAATGCTGGGCAACAGATGAGGACAGCCTGTAATCCATTTCCAGAATTACAGTGTCTACCTTAACATTTCAGGTTGGATATTAGGAAAAACCTCTCCAAAAGAGTGATCAAGCACTGGCATGGGCTGCCCAGGGAGGTGATGGTGTCACCATCCCTGGAGGTGTTCAAGCACCGTGGAGATAGGCAGTATTGGTGATAGGTGGATGGTTAGAGGTCTTTTCCAACCTCAGTGATTCTATGATTCTGTGACTCTAATACACCATCTTTCTTTCCCTTGTTTTCCATCCATCCCCTTCTGCAGTAGGGGCCCTTGAGCCCTGCTATGTGGTTCTTTTCTGAAGCATCTTTTTCTTCCTCTTCCTTGTAGAAGACACAAAGTCAAGGCTGTGTGTTTGGAAAGTCCCCTCTCAGTCCTTGGCTCAAGGCGGGTTTATATAAAACAAAACATTCATGACTTCCTCTTGGTCCCCATGTTCCTTTCCGACTGCAGCCATGTGCAGGGCAGTGGTTTCCTCTAACGTGAGCAGTGAGCTCGCTTCCTCCTCAGAAGCTGCTCTGCTGCCTGCCAAGGCACGATCACTGTGAGTAGTGAGCATGTCTGCCAGGTACAGAGACAAACTGGGACAGCCGCCTGCTGCCCGGCGTGGTGATGGCCATGGTGTTGTGTGGGACATGCAGGTGGGGACAGCTGGATTTCCCTGGAGGAGAGCTGGAGGCATCAGAATAGCACTGGGGATGCTACTTGTGCTCTGCAACAGCATCACTCCCAGAGTTCTGCTGCTCATTGCTGCTTTTTGCTTATCATTTTGGGGCATCTCCGTGATGCACGGTGTGCCAGCCAGCAGCTGTAGTTAGAGAAGGATGGGGTACCATAGCTTATCTCTCCTCTTGTGTCCATTGGGCACACTTGTCAGCATGGCAAATGGGTTTGCGTTGCTACAGCCACGCCATTTCAGCCTCAGTTTGCTGAGATAGCTTTGCCTTTAGCAGCTCAGGAGGGCGTGCAGGGGGCCCTGTGGCTGCACCTCGCCCAAAGGATGTCACACTTGCTGCAGGTCTCCAGCCTCCAGCATCCGCTGCCGTCCCTGAAAAGCAGTCTGTGTTAGTGAAACACAGCGAGGCAGCCGTGCTGAGATGTTTGCTCGGGCTCTGTGTGTAATGCCCCAAGACCTCAATCCTCTCTGAAGCACAAAAGCTTTCATGTGAGGTGCTTGTTGAGTCGCAGGAAGAAATAGCTGAAAATATCACCATGTTCTGAAATGGCAAACGTCTGAGATTCAGGCACCAGATTAGAGGCTGAGCTGCAGTGACTCACTGTACATTGCTGTGCCTTGAAATGGAGCCTGCCCTGGAAGGGCACTTCCTCTGCAAGGGTGTTTGGAGAGAAGATGGGCTGCATTCTATCTTACCTGAAGCAGGCTGAGGCCAGGGCAAGATCCCTGAAGAACAGGATGCAGCCCCATGCACCAGGAGGGCAGCCATCACCACGGGGGCTGTAGAAAGTCATTAGCTGTTATTTTTGTCAGAGTTTTGCGTGATTGTGCCCAATCTAAAAGTGACTGTATCCCCCAGAAAAACGTACCATTTTCATTAACCCTGAGTACTTGTTAATGTTTCCTCCCTCTATTTCCTTCCTTCAGCTGATTACCAAAAAGGTGATGTTTGCAGAGAACTTTCCTCCTTCCCCTTCTTGTTTGGTGATTCATCCAGGGATGCCGTGTTCCTCCGTGGGTGATACAGAAACCAGCGCCAAGGAGGCAATTGCATCACAGACATCGATTCAAACAGGGACAGAGGAGTCGGCGGATGCTAATGGGTGCTTCTCTGTACACATACTAATTATAGCACCGACAAACCAGGTCCAAGTAATGGCCTGAGGAAATCCCCGCTGATTTTAGCCAGGAGTTCCAATTACTGGTGTTACCAGCAAACAATTAATAGAAACTAGACCTATTAGGTCATCTTAAAGCAAACATTTAATTCTCACTTGATCTACAACAGGTATCGTGAATCCTGTCCTAAACTGCTCAGTCTTGTATGAACTTCATGGGAATCCCGTTTGCAATGATATCATACCAGTGTTATTTCATGAACTACAGAGGAGCAACACATCGAGCTGTAGGTGTCCCTGTTCACTGCAGGGCAGTGAGTTGGACAAGATGACCTTTAAAGGTCCCTTCCAACTCAAACCATTTTGTGATTCTTTGATTCTGTTCTCTTGCGCATTTCTAGAGGATTCCTCTGTGTAAACACATGCATGGGTATATTGTGCTCACCCAGGAGATCTTCATGCTGTTTGCCCAGTGCAGGACAGTAGGTGCCCACCTCTCTGGAGAGAAGGCTGGGCTGGTGTTTGAGGTGAGGTGAACAGTGCTGAGTATATGTATGCATCTCACTTTGTGTGTCATCCTTACGTGGAGGCTGTTCTCATTTGACTTGCAGTAGTTTATGAAAAGTTCTGCAGGAGTTCCATGTTGGCTCCCCTCTGGTTGGAGTTCCATGCCAGAGAAACCACTCTTTCTTTGCACATCACTGGTTCTTCATTGGCCATTTCAGCCAATGAAACTCCTGGAAACTCCTGTGCTCATGAACCCCACTCTTTCCTCTTGCCATCACAGTGAGCCCTCATAACTCAGGGAGAAGTGTGGAGGAACACAGCAACCTCGTGCAGCTGCTGGTGAGTCTCCGATAGGAAGCTGGAGGCCTCCAGATTTCATCACTTCAGTGCTGTCATAGCTATGCAACCTATTTAAAATACAGTAAACCTGAAAGCCCTTCCATATCAGACCATCAGAGGGCTGTAGCTGAGCTGCCTGAACCCTCGTAAATAAATACCAGGGCTGTCATTCCTGCAGAAGTCTTGGGACCAGCCATTTTTAAATGGGCTCTCAGGTTACAGCTGGGCTTCGCAGCACAGCCTGCAGTTGCTTCAGGGTCATGGTGTGACGAGGTAAGATTTGGCCCTTCCTAAAGAGGGGGGAAATTACAATAAACAAACCACTGAAAATAGAACCCGGTGTCCCTTTAGCATTCTGCCCTTGCCATTTCTGCGTGTTCCTGGAGAGGTTTTGCTGGGCTTTTCCTCTCCTTTTATTAACTTCTTCAGGAGTTGTCTTACTTCCATCTCCCTGTGTGGAGACCAGGACAGGTCATGTTGTTGGGTTGTGTGCCAGCAAGAACTGCGTTGGAAAGCAGTAGATTCAGAGCTCTCAGCCTTGCTGGCTGAAAACCCAGGTGAAAACAGACTCAGCTGCTGATACCGGATGATGAGCATGGGCACTGGAGGGATGGGCGCATCCATGAAGTGCAGCAGGTCACCAGGACTGGAACCACCAGATCACGGACAAGCCGAGCTCCACCTCACAGGGAAGGCTTTTCATATCTCCATGGCAGATGCCAACCATGTGCTCATTCACTTAAGACATTTTTTACCAGCATGTAATGCAGAAAACCCCTGAGGGCTGCTATGGAGCAATCAGCACCTAACTGCTGGGCTCAGGAAGAACAGTCCTTCTTTCTAGGCCTGTATTTACCCAGGTGCAGGGCCTGTTCCACACCTGGATTCCTGACCATTATGCTGTTTGGCAGCCCACTGCAGGACTGTGCTGTGCCCAGTGTGATGCCGCTGGCCATGTCCAGCATCTTGCAGCTGGAGGACAGCAACGCATAGTGGGAGCCCAGCCGTGGTGGGGCTCAGTGTTTTCTGCACAGGTTCAGCCCGGTAAAGGCTGGGAGTGTTTATCAGCCCTGGCACAGACCTCTCTGCTCCGCCCTTTGATGTGGATGAGCAGGATGAGGGAAAAAGAATCTGACTTCTTCTCATCGAGCTACATCTACTCACGTGGGGAGTGGATGTGAATGATTTCCCAAAGCAATTTTGAGCCGCTTTTGAGAAAGTTACTGGAGGTCTGTAGCACAAGAGAGAAATAAAGGACAGCTCACACTCTGTCCCTCCCCCTGCCCATGCATTTCTCATGTGTTCCTCGCCGATGTGATGGGATGACAGAGCCGCTGGACTTCCTCCAAACACCAACAGATACCCGCGATTGATTGCCACTTGGAGGTGTTTGTTGACCCCAGCACGCACAGGCTGCAATGCACTTGTTTGCTCTAAGGTTTCTCTTCTGTGTGGTGAAAAACAGCGCTACTTTTTACTACGTTACATATCATAAGGAGGGGAAAGGGAGCAGAGGTGTCTGGTGCTGTGTACAGCAGCTCGGGGCAGAGCTGCTGTGTGCCGTACCTGTGCAGGTTGGGGATGTGTGCGGCTGCCCAGGCTGATCTCACCTTTACCATCCCCAGAGCCACGTGTGACAGTTGTGACGGACGGCGATGCTGTTTGTGTTCCCTTTGTGTTATTTACGCACTCTTAGTGCCGCTGCTGACACACAGGGAAGGGGCTGGCTGCCTCTCTCCGTGCTGAATCACTTACAGTTACGTAAATGCCTTCTCCCCAGGCATTCAGATGCCGTGCGAGTCCCCCAGCACCCGCCTTAAGAAAATCTCTAAGCCTTGTGACTTCTCTTTCTTCCTTCCCCTTTCGTTTTCTTTCCTCTTTCCTTGCTGCCCACTCCCTGTGGAGCTCTGTGGCTCCCATTGGCAGCAGCTACACGTTGCCAGGTCAAATGTCTTCACAACTTCAGACTCTAAAAAAGAACCCCTGACCTTTCCGAGCCTCGCAGTCACTCCTGAGCACAGAGGGCACTTCCTTCCCCGCCAAAGCATTAACATCTCACCTCTCTCTTTTTGCTTTGATTCTCATACACGAGGGAAACTTCTCTTTCACACCTTTGGTATGGCCAAAACCAGCTTGAGCTGAACAGACCTGATCTGGGCAGTCCCTGAGCTGCCCCCAGCTCATTTTAGCAAGCAGCCCACATCCCTTTGTGGTTTTGCGATCATGTGGCAGGAGAATGTCAACACAGCAGAGAGTGGTGACTTCCTCCTTCCTTCCCGAATAGGGGTGCTTTAAAGTGCATTGCCAAAATCACATCTAGGAACTGCTGCTTTGGGTCTGTGCCACGCTGGGCACTCATACCAAACCCAGAGCTGTGTAATGCAATGGGCAGATCTGAACCCCCAGGGAGAAACTTTCCCCCACAGTCACCTTTCATGGGCCCTTTCCTTTGCCACATCCCAATCTCAAGAAATTAAGGTGATGAATAATGCACAGTTTTGGGTAATGTGTTCTTCTAAGGAGAGAGAGGGAACAAACTTGAATAAAGAATTTTATGAGTAGGTGAAATGGCATCTGCTGTGTCTTTGAGCCTAAACTAGTCTTTGTGTTACCTCATTAGTCACGTTAGTTATAAACCGCTCAGAGATCACCAGAGATGTCAGAGCTGTGCAGAGAGCTGGCTGGAGATTGGAGATTTGAGAACCAGAGTCACGAGTGGCCCTGGCCTGCAGACTGACCTCCATCGGATCCTGGCCCCTCCTCTGGGTGAGAGAGACACAGCTTTCCCAGCTAAGGACAGGTGAAATGCGGCAGTCTGAATGCGAGGGAAATGCTTGAGTGCTAGTGCAGGCAGCAGCCACCTCCCTTCTGGCTGCAGGGAGGAAACCCCAATGGCTGTGGGTTCCTGTTGTACGGAGCCAAGTGCTGCAGCTCAGCAGGGCTCAGCAGTGGGTGGTGGAAGTATCACCTCTCTGCTCACTGCCCCTGGGCTAGCACAGGGTTCATAGGCTGCCTGAGGGTGAAGGACTTGGCGTTAAGGTTACAAACCATTTCCCACATCTGGAATCATTCCACTTGTGGATCAGAGCTTCTCCATGCTGGAGCCTCACGTGGGAATGCCTGAGAGAGGAACAGCTGCAGAGCTGCTGGAGGGAGAAGAAGCCATCCCCATGCCTCATGCTCTCTGCCTCTTCCACCAGGGAAGCCACAGCCGCATCACAAAAGCTGGCAGCACAGCCCTTACAGGAGTGTTTGCAAAGGGATCATGGCATTACCTAGTTTCAACTGTCTTGAATCCCACGTGTGTCCTCATCCCTTTTTCAAGTCTGAAAACCATCCTGGAAATGTGCAGTTCAGTGAGGCAGAACTTCAGTCACAACAACCTGTGTAGCTCTGACTGCCAAATTCCTCTGAAAGGAGAGATTTCTGTGCTCTGAGTGACCTCAGGACAGCTGGTTTGGGTGCTTGCCAGGGAATCAGAAGCAAAGACCCAGACGTTCTCCTTCACCAGGCCTTTCTCTCTCCATACGACTTGCTGGTTGTGCATTGGGTTCTGAGTCTGGCTCAGTCTCTCATTAGCAGGAATAATATTCTAGGAATGGGAAAAGAGCTCCCAAAGAGCTGAGAAGGACCCTCCCATGTGTGTCTGCCTGTGCCATAAGGCAGCACAGGGGGATGTCTCCACTTTCCTGATGTGATAGAAAACAGCGCTCGGTGTGTTACCAGAGAGCTGCCCTGTGACACTGTGGGATTTCTAAAGTAAAACCTATTTCTCCCTGCCTCCTGACTTCAGGTTATTTTGCACAAAACAATTAAACAGACCACTCAAAATGCATTTACAAGATCTGCCAGAGATCCTTGGAGTATTTGAGCCACTGGGCCTAATTTCTGTCCTAACAGTTGCCTTGATGGTGGCCCACCTCTGTGTCCTGGGGCTGGCAGCCGTAAACACCCCTGGGCCAGCCCAGAAGGATGAACCTCGAGCAATGACCACCCCTAGTGAGACCCCACCTTGTCAAACCTGAGAAACAGCCCTGCTGTGCCCTCAGCAGAGCATCTCTGCCCTCAGCTTAGCAGCTTGTACTAAAGCTTGCTTCTTACAGCATAACAGGAAAATAGAGAACTTCTGAGTTAGCGGGGAAAACAAGTTAGTAGTAGTCAGTGGTGGGGCTTCTATTTCATCTGTTAGTGGCCCTGTTGCAAGCACCTTGTCACTTAAATGCAAGAGTGACACTTTAGTGAAGAGGTCCTTGCTGCTGTAGTTCATTGGGAACCTCAAGAGTCCTTAAGGAAACTTCCCCTGAAGTGACCCTTCACACCAACATGGCACATAATGTGCTTGACAGCCCTGCCAGCTCAGCATGCTACCCAGAGGGAAGGGAAATTAGGGCTTAGTCTGTGGTGCTTTACAGCTGGCTGGCAGGAAAATAGAGAGAGTTGTGTCTTCATGTATGTCTTTTTTTGTTACATGAGTCTGGCATACAGCAGTGTATTTCACAGCATCACACAATAATTGGGGCTGGCAGAGACCTCTGGAGATCATGCAGTCCAACCCCCTGCTAAAGCGGGGTCAGGGAGAGCTGGTTGTTCAGAGCTGTGCCCTTGGCTTGGGGTGAGAGGGAAGCTGAGGTCCCTTCCTAGCACCTTTCTTCAATGAGGTGCTGAGTGCAGAGCAGATGGAGGAGTGAGAGTGCTGTTTGAGTATTCGGTTCCTATGGGGAGAAGGACTTTCTGTTCATTGTAACTTGTTTGATTTAAGTCCATATTTGTTTAAACCTCAGAGGAAACTGGGTGTAAGCCCTGCTTAAGGACAAGTATATGTTGGCATCACACCAAGGAGAGGAAATTACGGTGTGCCACAAACCAAGACGAAAGCATTCCCTGCATTATCTGGCACGCAGGGCCTCGGTTATAAAAGCGCACTTATCTCTATCATGACTTCAGGCTTGCAGAATATCAAAAGGATGTGTTTTGTGGCTTTTTGGTGTGTTTTTTTTTTTTTTTGCATCGTTGTGAAATCATCTTTCTGCACCTCAGGAGCACACTGAGATCCCACATGCGTGGAATTTACACTTGGCCAGAATGGGGACACATTCAGCCCTACACAGCAGAGAGGTGCTGAGCATTACCAGGTCGGTGAGGGCTGAGTGCCTGTCCATGGTGGTGTTGCACTGAGCCTTGTAGCAGTGCTTCCAGCACTGAAGAATCATTTGCCTTACATGATGTATGCATGCAGTGGTGTGTTTCAGAGTCAGCCTCTCCCATTAATGCTTCTGAAAGTGTCTTCTCTGTATAATCCCCCTTCTTGCCCTAATGATGGTTTGTGTCACGGTTGCAACATTTGAGTGAAGCCTGTCCAGTGGCGTGGAGTTGGACACACATGCTGTAGCACATTGCTCTAAGTCGGGAAAATACAGGGAGGAAAACCACTCCTTGCCAAAAAATGAGCACCCCGGGAAAACACTGACCAGCTCCCAGCTCTGTGACGGTCAGGAGTTCCTGCTGGGGGACTGCAAGGTTTTAGAGTTCGGTTTAATAATTTCAATAGTTTCAAATTGCTGCTCTGTTGGGAACTGCCTTCAGTCTGCTCAGTGATTGCAAAGCAAATAATCTCCTTCCAACTGCCCCAAAAATCAAAAAAGAGGCAAACAACGCTCCTCAGAAAAGCTGGGGCAAGCAAACAAGAGAGAAAAATAAGATAACACAGCTTTTAAAATCCTGTTGCTTTTCAGCTGTTCCTCATTCTGGCTGCTTTCCAGAGTTCCTTTAATGATTGACCAACTGTCAGGAAAAAAAAGGGAGTCCTTCAAATGTAAAGTTTGATGTGGGCATTTTCTAAAGTTTCTCACTAAGGTAACTGAGGCTCCAGGTCTGGGTTTTAGTGGACGGGCTGCCATTGGCATCAGTCAAAGAGCCACTGACCTTCCCAGAGAGCCTGGCAGATTTGGGTGCCATCTCTGTGGTGGGAGATCTGTGTTCTCCAACCAGGCTTACAGGACAAAGAGGACTGAGAGAACTCTGACAACAACCAAAAAGTGGAGATGTGAAGTTAAACCAGTGCTAAGGACTGACACTGACTGGGAAGTTGTATTGATGCTTGGTTGTGCTGGCTGCTGGATCCTTGCTGCCCCAAGGAGAGCTCATGGGGAATGAGTACAAAACAAGCGCAGACCAGTGCAGGGGAGAATGGCAGCAGCCAAATACTTCTGAGTAATAATGAATCCCGAGCTGACAGATTCACTATGAATTGTTCAGAGGCACTGCCAGGTACTCCCAAAGCTGCCACTTGTGTCTGGGAGTTGCGGGTGAACTCTGTGGTGGGAAGATGCTGCATCAGAGCCCTGCAATGAAACAAAGACAAGTAGTATCACCATGTGTCACCCGGAGCATCGCCTTGTGCAGTCAAGTACAGAGACCTCTAAGATCATCTCATCCAACCATCCATCCATCACCAGTATTTTCCTCTAAACCAGGTCTCTCAGTACAAACATCTAATCATTTCTGGAACACCTCCAGCATGTAAAGTAGTGATGCCCAGCTGGCTGTTTGTTTGTAAGTTGCATGCACCTGGCCTATGGCCCATCTCCATGCAGCCGTTGCTTTGTGGGACGCAGGTGATCCACCCTCTCCTGATGTCTGATCTGTGAGCACATCCATGCTTCCCAACAGTCAATAGCAGAGACCACAAGTCTTCTTCGGGCGACTTCTGTTTTGAAAGTGATGTTTTGACTTGTGAACCTGGAGGAATTCAGGGCAGAGGAAATGTTGGAAGAGGTCGGGCGCGCTGTGCTCCCTCTGCGTTACCCGGAGCAGCAAATAGCAAGCGTTCCAGGGCAACATCTGATTTTCTGCTTTTACGAGGCAGATGTTTAGGAGAAGTGATCTGCTGTTTATTTTAATTGCCATCTTCCAAACCTCCCTTCTATGTATGCGCACACATTCAGAGGCCATAAATAAGGATTCTTCAGGGTATGCAGTTATTTGGGTAGCCAGTCCTGTCTTCTGTCAGTGCCTGAACAGGGACGTGTGTGCAAACCCAGTTCCCCTTATGTATCAGTTTTACAGTGGTGTAAATCAGCGAGGTTTAATTCCATTCTCAGCAACAATGGCATAAATCTGAAGTCACTCCACTGACGTCAGCACTGTAATTGCAGTGTAAAGGAAAGCTAGACCCTCTTGGCTTCAGAATGTTGCTGCTGATATAGACCAGAACCAGAGCAATAGTAGTGGGGCTCAGCATGTCCTGGCACTACGGAATTGAACCACGTTTTGCTCTGTATACAGCAATAGAGACAAACTCTGCTGATTTCACTGGCATTTTCTTCACCATGTATCTTCGCCACAGCTTGGGTTGAGCTTGGGTAGGAACTCACACAGCCAGGTTGTCCTGCTCTCCTTGTTCTTGATAACTTAGCCAAGGGGACCACTGGCTGGAAGCTGCCGAGTTTCCAGTCCTGACACAAAACTCTGGTTGTTGCCATAGGAACCTGAGCTCATCCAGTGGTGGAGCAGAAAGAGGACATCAGGCTTCTGCATCCTATCAGAACTAATCAGCTTGGCTTGAATTTGGAATACCAGACAGTCGCTATTACAATAATAATTTTAGAAATATCTAGATATCAAGAAACATTGACTTCTTTGGGATTCTGGGCAAGAATCCAGTCAGGACATCTGGGGCTGGGCTGAGGAGGAGGGCAGTTATCCCTGCTGCAGGGCACAGAGCCCTTCCCATGAGGAAAGGAGGCACTTAAATCACGGTGGCTGTGGAATGCAGAAAGCCTAACCTCGCTCTGCTCCATGGGTGTCTTTCCTAGATGTAGATAAGGAACTTGTTCAGAGAACTCCCTCTTCCTTTCCAGATGAACTTTGTAGCAGTGGCTCTGCCCTCGGAGCTGACAGCTTGGTTCAGGTTTCCTGGTAAGCTTACAAGCTCCATCTATAGGATAGTCGAAGAAGAGCCCCTCGACTTCAAGCTGATGGAAAGGGCAGAGAAGCTTCTCTCAGAGATACTAGTTCTATTCTGGAAAAACTCATACCATATTGCAGAACATCTCTGATTTCCTCGTTGTGACTTCATATTTAGGTATAGTTCTCTTCCCTGTCCCATTGGACAGAGAAGCCTTTGGTCCCATACTGAGCGACTGTGGGGCTGTTGTCTGTGGAAATCAGAGAATCATTAACACCTCTAAGATCAGCAGGTCCAACCCCAACTCATCCCACCATGCCCAGTAACCACATCCCTGAGTGCCACATCTCCACAGCTCTTGAGCACCTCCAGGAACAGTGACCACCCCCCCTTGGGCAGCTGTGCCAGTGCCTGACCACTCTTTCTCAGAGTATTTTCCTAATATGCAACCTGAACCTCCTCTGAAATCATTGGAGTTGTGGAACTGCTGTTATTCCATATGGGATTTTCTAAAGAGATTTGGAAGGTTTCTGGGTCCCAACTGTGGCACCCTTAGTTTCTGATAGCCTGTATGCAAAGCTCAATGGTAGCAATTATCCAAATCATCTAAGTCCAGCTGATTTAGCAAATCGGTTTCTCCTTACCTGGGTGTTTAATGATTGCCAGCCCCAGTTCACACCTCGCTGCACTAACTATGCCAGCAGAAGTCATTGCAGCTCACAGAGCTTTTTTAGAAGCATAAAACATAAAAAGTGAAAGACTTTTGTTCCTTCTCTGGTGCAAAGCAAAGAATTGCCATTAAGAAATCCTCCAGAGCTTGATTTTCTGCTCAGGGCGTAACTGTGCTTCCTTAAGTACTGTACCCTAACATTTCTGGTTGTGCATCCCCCAGACAACATTGCAGGGCAGATGGAGCATGAATATTTTTTCATAGATGCTGGCAACTGACACTACTGCAAGGCAACCCTCTCACATTGAAACTTCAGCTCCCATTTGCACAAGGAGCGCAGCTTCAGTTTGGATACCCAGAGTTCTTCCGAGAGGCGTTGTGTTCCCAAAGAACAGAAATGTTTTCTCTTCCTTCCTCCAGATCCATTCTGTTTGTCACTGCTGTTTTTCCCCCTACACCCACACAGACCTCAATCTTCAATGTGTACTTGTTAAAATATCACATTAAAATATCACTTTCCAATAAACAAAAGCACAGGCATATCTAGTACTTGTTCCTTTCTCTATCTCGAGATTAATTTCCCATTTTTCCATCTAACACGTTAGTCATTCAGGTATCTCCACCATCAAGAAAAGGGTCTGTTCCTTCCTTTTTGTAGATTCACAGATGTAAAAGCAGAAGGAAATATATTCTCATCTTCTGGCCAGCAGGCCTAAGCGTGCATGTAGAGATGCATCTGTTTATTCTAATTATTTCATGCAAAGAAGCACTCTTCTGCTTTTCAGTAGGAAAGTCTGCATAAACCTGATGCATTTTGTTCTTTCTCTCTTGCACAGAGATCCCTGGGTGTCCAGGAATGGTGGAGAGCTGAAGGCCGACCTCTCTTCCTCACCACCCTGAGCTCACGAGGGCTCTGAAGAGACGGAGTGGGAGCACAGCCATGCTTCTCTGAGCCCAGGGTTGCTTGGGAAGTGATTGCCTTGGCAAATGTCTTCATCTCAGCCCATAGCCCATCGTGCATCACCTGAAGGAGAAGCTGATGAAGAATTCAGAGGACCAGGAAGGGCTCTGCCGGCACTTCAAGCACTGGAGAGCACAGATGGGGGATCGGCACTGAGAGGCACTCTGCAGGAGTCGCTGCATAGGAAACCAGCTCTGGGGAGATGCTGGAAGAGCCCTGTGAGCTGAAGGAGGTGAATGACCAAATGACCACAGAAGTACTGTGGGGTTTTCCTGGCACAGCATCCTTGGCAAGAGCTTCCAGAAGCGCAGGGTAGCAGGACCACGTGGCTGCATGCAGTGGCTGGGCCAGAGGAGCACCAGCAAGGTCCTGACTTGTGCTGCCTGAGGCTGCAGGTGGAACAGGAACCTGACTAAGACAGGGAGGAGGAGCATGGGAGATTGCTTTGGTTTATTCTGTGCTTGTTTCTGCTTCTGGTATCTGCTCTGTCTACCTCTTTTTCTCTTTAGCCGTCCGCGTACTGGATATGGGACAGCCCCACACAACAAGCAGGAGGTTTGCACAGGGAAAACCCTGCTCAGTGCAGCGTGCCACTGTCAGATGGGGCTGACACTGCACAGCACAAGCATAACCTGGCCTTCATTCGCTCCTTATCCCAACAGATCTGGAACTGCAAAGCCTGGACTTCGGACAGGACAAAGGCTTGAGCCTGGCAATCCTACTTGCAAGCAGTCACATGCTAGCATGACCAGCCACTTTTGGGAGCCAAGTTTTAACACCCGAGAGCCAAAATCACACAGAGTATCTGGCTCTGTGCTGTAGCTGTTGAAATGAGTGTGCTGCACATTTTGCTCCTGTTTGTGGAATTTTAAGAACTCATTCAGCAGAGAAAGGAACAGAGACACAGGGAGTAACAGAGGCTCAGGCAGAAAATCGTGGGAAAAAATGGTTCAAAACCATAGGGAAACTTGCAACTTCATTGCAGATGGCATCCTAGGCACAGACTGGTGTGCCCAGCTAGCAGGCTGCAGCTCTCTGGTCACTGAGCGTCTCTTGCAGGCCCGGGCACAACATGCCAGCACTGACCCAAGGCAGGAGCCCCATCCCTGAGCTGCTGTGCCAGGCTTCCACCTGCAGAGCCCTTCTCCTTCTGAAGTCATATTTATTTATTTATTGATGCCCTTGCTGCTTGATGCAGTGCTGCTAACAGGCAAGGACACAGAGAGGGAGCGTGTGCTGTGCCCCTGTGAGATGGGAGTGGACAGACAGGCAGATGGACACCTGCCCTCCCCTTGGGGCTGGCTGTAGAGCAGCACAAAGCAGCCTGCCCAGGGGTGTGGGGCTCACCAAGGACACACGGTGGGTCTTACACATGCAGGTACAGTTGGGTTTGTGTGGGTGAGGTGTGGCAGTGGGAAATGCCTTGGTCAGGCCAGACCCAGGCATGCACATGGGCTGTTGGAGCATACACCTGTGGGGCAGGAGGAAAAGGCTGCCATTAAAACAGGAATGTATCGCCTGGGGTGAGCACAACTTTTGGTCTTTGGAGAATTAAGAACAGGCAGGATGGACCCTGTTGTGAAGGACAGCAGGACAGCTGTATGGAATCTCTGCAGAGCTCTTCCAGCCAGATTTCCTGCATGCAGCCGAGGCTGTGCAGCACACGTCTCTCCTCACTCTTCCTCCATGCGCAGATCCTGCCTTCCCAGCTGCAATGATTCAATCTCCCTTTATGCTCCGTGCTGGTAGAGCAGCTGTGTCCCTGAGTGTGGAGCTCTGCCCTGCTGCTCCCACTGCTCCCGGCCCTGCACCCTGCCCCGTGCCCTCCCTTCCCCACCGAGGGGAAACCCCACCGAGGCTTTGTCCCAACCTGTGCGGCTGCTGCATGGAAACGTCTCCCAACCCAAACCTGTTTCCTCAGAAGATTCTTGGCTGACTCCAGTCACGTATTATGTACTGGAAGCACTGCTCTTGGGATTAGCTTTCAGGTTAGAGACACGCGTGGGATCTCAGTAGGTCTTTTTCTCACAAAGCCTCTCATGTGCAGTTTGCAATAAGAGAAATGGATACGCTTGCTCTGATAATTAGCCAGCGTGGCCCAAAGCAGTGACCTGCTGATTGCTGGGTGCTTCCTTGAAGAGTTGTTGGAGATGGAAGAGACAAATTACAAATCCATCTGCCTATGGACCTTCAGGCTTGTTCCATGTATTACATTAACTGGTGGTGTGCTCAGCCTATTTTTAAATGCCCTAACACAGGGTTATTGTGCTTTCCTTTGGGAGACTGCTCTGTAGTCCAAGTCAAGAGCTGCTATTACATTGCACTTGCACTTCCTCCTGAAATCTTCATTCCATTATTCCCAGTGATGCTCTGCAAACACCCACTGCTCACTGGGCAAGCTCCGCCCCCCGAGCAGTGCTCCTCCTGCCTCCTCCAAGGAGCCCCCAGGCTGCTGCTGCTCTGTCCCTCCTGCGGCTCAGCACGGTATGAGCCCACTTGTCATTAACTGGTGGAGTTGTCAGAGATCTGCACCCACAAGCAGAGCAGCCAGGACCCATAGCAGTATGGAGCTGTTCTGCACCTCCTTGCACAGAACGTGTAGTGCAGGAGAGGGGCAAAGGCTGCGACTTGTCCATACCACTGTCAGCAATGAGCAGCTCCCATCCCACAGGGAGCAAACACTGAGGAGAGCACACAGCAGCCTCTCCATCTCTGCAGAACCTTCGCACTCAGCTGGAGCACCATTGTGATCGTGAGAGCTCTGTTCTCACTGAACAAATTGTTCCTACCAATAAAGAATGAAAAGCTCTCCTCTTCCCACTCTCCTTTATTGCGCTATTCATTGAGCTGTGCTGGAGGAAGGGACCGTGCTGGGCTGGGGGGGCTGAAATTTGCCATGCAATGGACAGGCCATGGGGAGGAAAATCACAGCATGAAATGCACCGCAGCTGGGGCTCTGGGGGGAGTTTGCTGATGCGAGGCAGGTTGCAGTATCTCCTGGGGATGGGGCTGTGGCACACGGCTAGAGGGGAGCAGAGCGACCGTCGGTACCAGTCCTGCAGCTGCTATGGCACAGAGCAGAACAGGTCAAGGAAACCTAAGAGGAGAGAACAAGGCAGATGAAAGGGGATGCTGAGACTCACAGGATGATAATAAAGGAATCTGGAGACTCTCATCCACTTGGCAGTGTGTGGTCCCCAGGGCTCGTGCTGCGCCCAGCCATCAGATCAGTTATACAGCAGTAGACTCCTTAATTCTGCCTCTCCATTGCCGGCTGTTCTCTCCTGGTGATGTGGGGCAGGGTGGCAGTGACAACATCCCAGCTTTTAGGAAGCAATTGCCAGGAGAAGCTTTTGGTCCCTGCACGCTGAAAGAATCAAAATAACACATTTCCAACAGAATTTGTGATTAGACAATTAATCATCCCAATTTAAAACATTGGAGGGCCTGAATGAATAAAGATGTTGGAGGCTGTGGCTGTGCTCTGTGTCTGGCAGCGAGTGTGGGGCTTTAGGCCGTATCTGTACTGCAGGTCCACATGGATCCAGCAAGCGGATGGGATGCATTCTCTCCATTTTCCAGGCTTTGCATCTTGATTTACTGAGCTCTGGGGTCACTCTGGGGGGGCTGGGACTGAATAAATTGCGAGCCTTGTTTTCCACGAGCACAACAACTCCACTGCCTCCAGACATCTCATGATGTGTCCAATAACTCTCCGAAGTTCCTAAAGCTTTAAAGCAATCCTGAGAAAAGAGCCGCAAAGAGATTATTGCGGCACATCGCTGCAATAAACCTTCTCTTCATCCTTTCATGGTTAGAGGTATGAACATGAATTATGGCAGCTTAAGCCTCTCAAGAGCAGCATGTACAATTGTTTTCTCAAACTGCTGGTAAAGAGCCCTGTTAAGCTGCGATGTCAGCGCTCGCAGACGCTGCAGCCTGAATGGGGTTGCTTTACGAGCTGCTTTAATCCTTCCAGGAATCAAACGACCCCTTTCTGCCCACTCCGGGCTGTGGGTTGCTCCTCGCTCCCTTCCAGTTTGCTCCTTCAAGGCTTTGGCACCATCGCTTCTTGCAGCAGGTGAGAGCCTTGAAGCTTGCAAATGTAAACCTGTTAATAGAAGCTTTGGATTCAGTAATTTCGTGTGCGCAATTTACCTTCATTTGGATTGTTATGGGAGAACTTAGAAGTCATGGATCTCTCTGTTTTGGTCTCCATGGGATCTGATGAAGGCTCACCCCTCAGCTGCGTGGTCCTGGTGTGGCAGGGCTGGCTTTGGGAGAGGGATGGGGCTGGGCTATTTGTCTGCTTTTCTTTTTGTGTGTGTCTGTCAGTGAAATTCGTAATGAAAATGTGGATCTGCACAGACTGGGCTGTGGTCTGACAGCAGGAAACAAAAAGCAGGAAGATGAGGTGGTACCGAAATGGAAATGATAGTAATTAAAACACAAAAAATAACCGTTAAATGTTTCTGGGCATTACAGCCACCAGGGCTGATTTATCAAAGCTGCTTCTCTAAAGACTGCTGTGACTTAAAACTGAAGGAGTAGAAAAGTGTCTAATGCGATTATTTACCATTAACTATTTTGCTGCTAAGCCTGACTGCAAGGGGACACCGATGGGTTTTGTTTGTGGGTAAATCCTCATTCAGTGCCCACTCAGTCCAATGGGAGGGCTAGAGACATTACGGGAAAGCTTTTTTTTTCCTTTAAGTGAATATTTGTCATCTTTGAGAGATCATTTCAGATGGTTCTTTCTCAAAGAAACAAACCACAGCTCCATCAGGGCACCAAGCAGAGTGCACCCACCCCACGTCGTCCAGCTTCCTCCTGCACTCCTTCCTTTGGGGCAGATCTTAAAAGAACAAGGAGAGGTGAGGAGAAGAAGGAGAGCACCCTCAGCATTGCCTGGATGAGTGCATCCAGGGACAAAGCAAACAAAGAGGAAATTACATTTTTCAGTTTTCTTTTATCATCAAAAACAAAGCGAAGTGAATGCGTCAGCAAAATGAAGGTTGCCGTGTTGCAGAGATCCTCGGTAGAAGTGTAGCCATAAATGTCATTTTTGAGAAAAAGGTGGTTTTGATGGAATCGGACTCTTTCATCCCCAAATTTGTGGCTATCTGCAGCTAAACGGCCCTCCAGCTCTCCGTCCTGCGGCTGTGGGTGAGCACTTCTCGGTGTTGGTGCCACGCAGACGTGGAGTGGTTTCCCAAGGCTTGCTTTCAGCTATCAGCTTTCTGCAGGCACAGATTATGTTGATCCTTGATGGATTTCATTGTGTGCTCCCTGGTGCTTTAACCCATGTGTGGATTACTTTCCCTGGGGTTGCCCTGGGCAATGCTGGAGGTGCAGCTGCGAGTTTGCAGTGAGGAGAAGGGCAGACCTGGGCCACTCTTCTGAACATGGACAAGCTGGGCACACACATCACAGCCCAGCTTTGTGCTAACAGCCCAGGCACGGCCCCAAGGCTGTGGGACGCAGCACCCACACACAGCCCAGCACAGCACCTGTTGCTGTTGCAGCCATGCACAGCGGGAGCTCAGTGCTATTTCTGGGGTGTGCTGAAGGGCAGGAAGGGTTGGTGTGCCCCACAAGCAGGGGAGCGAGCTGGTTATGAAAAAAGGGGCCTAGCAGCCATGCTGCCACAGGAGGGGGTAGGAAGGCTGCCCTGTACCCCCTCTGTGTGGATGGAGCAGGGCAAGGAGCTTGGGATGCATCAAGGAACAGCAGCTGGGACGATAATGGCAATTCTGCAGCAAACCTGGGATGGCCGAAAGGTGAAGGGCTGAGCTCCCTGAGCATCACTATGGGAAGCATCCACACCAGAGTAGGACAGAGACACGGCCCCCAGATGGACATGAAAGAGGAGTGCAGGGAAAGAGGGCAAAGTTGTATAGGGTCAGGGAACTTGTCTGAAAAGGGACAGTCTGCACAGACCAAGGAATCCAGCAGAGGAACTTTTGGGAGTGGATTTTCTTGTTGATAGGAGCCAGATCATGTGGCGGCACCCAGAGCTGCCAGGAGAGCTCCAAAGCTGACATCCTTCATAAAGACACACCAGCAGGGCAAGTCCCTGGAGAGCTTTCAATAAGTATTGTTTTCTTCCCACTGCATCTTCTGCCACCTGAAGCCCTCATCCTTCCAAAGCGTGGTGCTGCAGTGGCACAGCTGCCCAGGGAGGGGGTGCAGTCACCGTCCCTGGAGGTGTCCAAGGATCATGAAGATATGGCACTGAGGTACATGGTCAGTGGGCATGGTGGGATGGGTTGGGTTAGAGGTCTTTTCCAGCCTTAATGATTCCATGAAAAAGGAATGAAGAAAGCACAGCACCAGTGACATAAACAGCAAAAATAAAACTGGTTCAGGGAGTGAGGAGGCTGAGAGCAAAGCAGCTCTGCCCAGGCAAATGTCCTGAAACCTCAGGGAAGACAATGGTTCTAGTTTTGCCCTCATTTTTTTCCTCTGTAATTGTGAAGTATTCGCATCCCTGATGCACACTCATAAAGAATAGTGGCCAGAACAACCCCAGAGCCTCACAGCTGTGAACTGATGCAGTGGTGGTGGTTCAATAGGAGCCGATGTGTTTTTCTGCAAGATGCCACTGCCAATATCATGGGAAAGATTTCAGCAGATGCAGAGCTGGGACTTGCAACTTCAGCATGCAAACCCTGCATACTTCTGAGGAACAAGAGAACAAGCAGCCCCAGAATAGAGATGAACGCCCATTTCATTAGCTCATAATTCCCAGTGTTTATTTAAGCATCGATTCTTGGGGCGGTTGAGCATGTATAGAGCTGATTAGCAATTACAGAATGTACCAAAGCATCGCCACAGCACAGCTGCGGACTGCAGAGCCAACTGGGTGACACCATGTGAACCTCAGGGCAACGTCTTTGTGATGACTTTTAATAGGAAACCACTTGACTGGGTAACTTTGAAGGAAGAAAACATGTTTCTGAAGTCTGTTAGCTCAGCGCTCTCTAGCTGCCTGGTGGAGCAACTGCCTGAGCTGCACCCAGGAGCTGTCTTCCTGCTCTCCTTCTAGCATAGGGATTTATCTCCTTACAGCCCAACCTCCATTTCGTCACAGCAGCAGGAGCCTTACAACTTAACACTGATCCCTGTAATCTTTTATACGGCTGACGAGAAGAAACAGTCTCCATCCATCCATAACACATGTCTCCTAGGGACATTTCGTATTCCCTTCTACCCCTCTTATGACAGCTTAGCCAATTCTGGTCCCGAGCCCCACACATTCATCCTAAATGCTGATGAAGGCCCGTCCTGGTTAATCATACCCACTGGGAGGTGGAGGTCCCAAATTGAACCAGACGAGGGTATCAGAGAGCAGTGCAAGAGGGGATTTCCTCCTCCAGCACTGCTTTCTGCAGCCATCCCACTGCCAGTGCACCAGCCAGTTGTGTGTATTCTATTGGCTCCCCTGAAGGAATTGTGATCAGCTTAAAATACAACATAGCTCTCTTGGTTTGAACCCTTCTCTATTATTAACTTGGCTGAAGAACAGGAAAACCTTGTACACTCAACCAGGGCTTGCTTTCTGTATTCTCCATCTTCCTCTGGGACATCAGGTGCCACTGTCAGAGACATTGGCCTCAACACAATAGAGGTGTCAAGTCCTCCTCTCCTACAAGCTGTCTCCTCCTTGTTCAGGGAGGACCCTGGGCAGCAGCACTGGAGTTTTTCCTACCTCCCATTGGGCAGCAATTCAGAGGGTAAGAGCCCATGCCAAGGAGGCTTTTGTGCTCGGAGCTCTCAGACATTTGGTGTGTCCTCCTGGCTTACTACCTCCTGCTGCTGGCTACGGTAATTCTACGTGGGGGACATGGGCATTTCCAGAAAGTCCAGTAAAATAACAGTCTCATCACTAGTCATTCCTTCAGTGCTGTTTCTCTTGGACCCACATGCACTGATAGGGTACTCACATGGGTGAAACCCGGGGTCCAGCTCCCTGCTGCTGCCCAACATGCTGAGCTTCCTCCCTCTGATCTGAGCAGGCAGCAGCAATGAGAAAATTAGGTAGGTTTAATTAATCAGAAAAGAGGAAAAAGATAAATAAAAGTAGCATCTCTTGGGAAGGAGAGAAAAGGGAATTTACACTGTGGGTTACAGAGCTGCTCCTGGGAGCCAAGGGATGTCTGTGACAGCAGGAAGATGAGAAGGAAGACCTGAGAAGAAAGGCTTGCAGAGGGGCTGGGACATGGAGATGAAACATTGAATAGAGTATGTAAGTAAAACGCCTACTTCTGCAGGAACCCAGGCTGTTAATTGGATTGACGATGCATTTGATCTTAGATATACATCTCCTGGCTGATTCATGCTGAGACGTACTTCTGATCTTTTGAATACTCAACTTTTTTGTGAGAAGTAAAAGGGGAGCCGTTTTCTTTCAGCAGGCTGAGTAATAAAGCAGTGCTGTAGTACTCCTCATTTTCTTCATCACGGTGAGTCAGTATCTGACTAATGAATGCAGTCAATAGCTGAGTAATTTAACCTGGTGAGAGCATGACCCTGCCACAGCAAGACCATCTCCTGCAAACAGTAGTGTTAGGCACTGAGTGATAAACAGAGATTGTGCCAGGCTGAAGGGATTACTTTCCACAGCAGCAATTCATCAGCCACAGCTTTTCCCAGGGTCTTCTCATGGCTTTTCTTCTGGAACAGCAAAGCTCTGGTGTGGGGACTTCAGCCCAGCTGCAGAAAAGTGTCCCTTAGGGGAACTGGTTGCTGGTTGGGGTGGGCTGTCACATCCGAAAAGGATCTCACCCCCATTTCCACAGGTGTAAACCCAGCATCACTCCACGCCTACAGTGCCGAAGCATAACCAGGCCCTCCAGTAGTCTTCAAAGCTTTGCTTTTTCCTGGAAACCTCCCCTGCAACCTCATTTAACCCAGTCCCCAGCTGTGGGGGACCCTTCTCAGGGTGGTATTATCAGACAGCAGAAAAAGGAACCTGACTCACGGGGCCTGCACTGCACCCGAATTTATCCGCAGGCTTGCTAGCAGGGAATGCAGGTTCACGTCAGGGCTGTTTTTCCGTCCCCTTTTGGGGGTTAATCTCTCCAGGGCAGCACCTGCTGGAGGAGTCCGTGGCTCCGTCCTGCTGCAGGCAGATGTCTGTCTGATGACAGAAGTGCCCTTCACGCCTGCCCGTGTGCTCCATCCCGTGCTGACCCAGCCCTGCTGTGTACAACCCAGGTGGAGACACAGAGCTGGTACACATACATGGAGGGGGACGCCCAAAGCCCTGCACGTGAACAAAGCTCCAGCTTCACCTATACAGATGTCTCCATTCCTTTCCCCTCTCCACAGTTTTAAAGTGAGGAGAAACAACAGGAGCGTTGAGTGGGAAATTTCCTTTTAGCTCTGGATGTAAAGTGTTGAAAAGTATCATTTTCCCCACTCAAGTAAAGAGCTGAGTTTCAGTGGCAGATACACCTCCCTCTGAGTGCTGCAGCCTTTAGCAACAGGAAGTGCTCCTGCTGATACAAGGGAATTTGTAGGCAGAGGAATCATTTAGTGCATCAGGAGGAGCGCTCCAGATCGCTCAGCTCCTGTTAACCAAATCACATCAAAACAGGTGATCAGTCCCTACAATGGGGACTCACTGAGGGCTCCTCCACAGCAGACAGGACAGAGCTCTCTGAGCAGAAGCACCAGGAGGAACTCAGCCTTGAAGCAGCACTACCATCTCTTACAGCTCAGACGGTTCCAGCTAAGCAACGTCAGAAGCAAGCGCAGGCTCTGCCAGAGCCCTTTACACCTTCATGCCTTCCCACCAGCCCTGCCAGCAGCCACTCAGCCCGGATGGGTCTTTAAATTCTCCGCAGCTGGGCCTGCCCCATAGCTCTGGGTTTGTGGGTATAGTGTGGAGGAAATTGGAGAGCTGGGGTTTTTAATGAGTGGGTCAGCAGGCTGGTGAAGGTGCTAAGAGGAGGTTTCTTTATGTGGGTGTACTCTGTAATCCAGATCAGAGGAAAAGGCTTTGGGGCAGATATGCTAGAGGTGTAGAGAAAAGCTGCTTTGAGAAGGCAGGGCTTGCCTTTGTTTCGGGCACATCAGGAACTGAAAACATTTGAGGGGCATATCTACTGCTCATGGCTGTGGGACTCCCACTGTCTGTGACTGGTGTCCCCTATCTTCTAGAGAATAAAGAGCTTGGGGGGTAAAAGCATTACAGCAGGAGAAACTGGAGGAATCCCAAACAACTCAATTCTGTGCTGGCACTAGTGAAGAGTATCAGTTTTTCTTGCCCTGGATCTGTGCTGGTGAGCAGTATGGGGTCTCCCTTCAGTAGTGGGCTCCTCATCAGGAGCCAGGAGCAGCTGCTGGGTGCTCTGGCTGCCTGCTCATCTACAGGTGTCTGTAAGGAGAGCTGAGAACCAGGCTCAGCACACTGTGCTAGGTGTGGGGCTGAGCCTGCTGGAAGGCAGGGCTCTGTCAGTCAGCAACTGAGTCATGGCTGCATGAATGACCACAGTCTGAAGCTCTCTATCTGCAACTGCTTGTGATTTTGAACATCTCTCCATAACATATAAAGCTCTGCGGAGTGTTTTCCCTGTATCACCTCTGAGAAAAGAAAGAACAGAATGAGGCTGAAGCAGCCGTGATGGAGGCTGAAAGCAGAAGGTGGGTGCTATGCTCAACCCCAGCCCATGGCAGTGCTGTACCCATGCTCTGGGCTGACTGAGCTAGTGAGGCATTTCCCAAAGGAAGCGCTTCTTCCTTTGCTCATTTCTTGCATTCGCTGTTTCTTCTCGCCTTGTGGCTTTAAGGTAAGTAAGCAGAACACATTTCACCTTTGGTCCTGTGATGGCCAGGAGGAGCACTTACCTCCAAAGCTTGTCGGTGAGGAGCTGGCTGTGTGACAGAGACTTCCCTCACCCTGGCAAGCAGGGTTTGCGGAGAGAAACATTCAATGATGAAGCCTTTGAAGAGGGTTTGTTCCACATGCAAGTCACAGCAGGAACATTCCTGAGGCAGTGGGATTCCTCCTGCTTTTGCATATAGGGCACTTAACGTGGGTTATTTTGTCTCCTGTATTAAAACACCGTCCCTCCCTTACTTATCTTCTCCTCCAGGCTGTTCTGGATCAAGCCAAGTGTGCTCTGGCTGCAGGCTCCATTACCACAGCCCTGCAGGGACAGGGACAGGCTGTGCTGGAGCCCAGATGGCCATGTGGAGGTGCCTGAGGTCAGCTCAGGTCATGCTGGGGGGGAACTGAAGCCTGTGGCAGCATTTAGAAAGAGAAAAGATGAGGTATCTGCAGTGAGGGCAGAAATAGCCCTCACTGAAGAGCAAGCCTGGTTGCCCCTGTCTATATCCTGGTGTCATGGTCAGAGCTGGAGCTGTCAGTGACAAGGGGGCTCAGAAAGTCACTTTCTCATCCGGACTTCCCACTGAAAACCAGACTTTCCATGTGCACTGCTCCAGCAGACCTCATCTGATACAACATGAGGTCAGCATGGAGGGGAGGGAGGCCTCTGGTTCCTGAAATAGCCCTGACAGGTGCCCTTAATATATCCTGGCTCCAGCATGACTGCGCTGAACAGGGCAACTGAGGAACCTGAAATGGATTTAAGAGTCATTGAGTCTAAGCAGATGTAACCCCAGACCTCTGGGTCACTTCTGTTTATCTCATCTCCTATCAGGCGTGGGGACTTGGGCAGAAACGCACACGTGCCCATGCGTGCACAGTTCTGCTGCTGCGTGTAGTGCTGGGGCTGCTGCGCATTCTGCCCTCAGCCGAAGTGGCACTGCAAGGACCCTCCCCAGTGGGCAGCACAGGGCTCCTGGTGGGCTGTCCTCTGCTGCTGCTTGGTGTCTGTGCTTTGTTAGGTCACTGATTTCTCACTGGAACTTTGATTTCCCTTCCTTTCAAACTGCCACTAACAAGTGCTAGCTCGGTGGTTTCACTGCCATGTCCTCTCCTTGTTTTTTCTCTCTTACAATGTGTGATTGAGCCCTTGTTTTCTCGCTCTCAGACAAGAAGAAAAATAAATGCAATGACAGCTCTATTTGCAGTAAAACTCTGCCCTGGTTCTCCCATAGCACTTCCCCAGGGGGGTGCAGCAATTGCATCTTGGTGCATGGAGCTTATTCCTCCTTCAGATCCAATTCCATGCATTGCCAATGGAGGATGGCATTTGGATGGATGGTGGAAACACAAAGGTAAAACTGCACTGTAGGTTGTGCTGGGGTTTTAAGCTTGCCCTCTCAGTATTGCAAATGGAGAACATCAAGTAAACTTCTTTTGGTGCTTTTGTCTTTTGATTTTCTCTTTAAAGGCATGGAACGTTCTCCAGGACTGGCACCAGATGTTGTGGTTGTTTGTTCCAGATGACAAAAGCTGGGACGCAAATGTCAACGTCTCTTTTCTAATGATCCTGAAAAATACAGAGAGCTTTGGGCACTGCTGGCCCCAGCACTGCTGGGATTTGCCTGAGCCCAGAGGGGTGTGGGCATGGATTTGTTGTAGGGTGGCATCACCCAGAGCTGGTACCCCCTGCACCCGGTGTCCCTGCACTGCAGGTGGCTGGGGGGGGGGACTGAGGTGGTGGTGGGTGTTGCAACACAGCGTCCATCTGATTCAGCAACACAATGTGAATCCTTCAGAGGGAAGCTTTTAATAAAAGGCGAGAGGGTAATTCTTCATTTGCAAAATGACACGATGTTCCACAAAGATGGGGGGGGAAAAAAAGCAATATAACTGAAAACAGCACACCCAACCTCAAAACAGCAAATCCAATCAAGCTTTCTTGTTAAATGCAAGCTTTGAAGAACATTGTATTTAATCATTAACAGTGCTGGATCGATACGAATAATCTGAAGTGACTCCGAGCAGCAGGGGCAGGTCATCTTTACAAAGAGATGAATATTGATGCGGTTGCTCTGAGTGCTGCACAGCCCTGTGGCATGGTGGCAGAGGACCAGGGCCACTGGGGCAGAGCCTGCGGGCCAAATGCATGGGGAATATGCACTGAACGTACATAGCAGGCTGTTCTCTGCTGTATGAAGACCCAGGCTGTGCTATGGTGCAGAAGACCCCAAGGCATGGGCTGGTTCCCATTCCTCTTCCTGCTGCTGATGGAGGCATTGCCTGCACACTGCCATCCAGGACCAAGTGATGCACTCTCTCTCCAGAGAGTAACTTTCCATTACAAAATGTAAGACCCGGGGCATCAGGCTGATGCTCTCTGCCTTGAATCACTGTAGGCAGAGCAGGGGTGGGCTGTTGCTGCTCCGTCATTCACAGAATCCTTCAACAGGTGACTGCTGAAGTTGCAGTTCCATTTGCTGTCCTATTTCTCCTTTTTTTGGCCTGGCCATTTGACAGCAGATATTCGTTAGAACAGTTTGTATTTGGACATTTTGAGAGGCCTGTTGCCTTTGGCTGTGAGTTGCCAATGTTTTGGTTTGGTTTTTTAACAAATTCTCATGAATTTCCCCTGGATGGAAATGAACAAAGGAGCTGGAGGAGGGGGGAAGGTTTCCAGTTTCTGGGAGCGCTTTGCAAGCAACTCAATTAAGCAGGCGGCGGTGTTCAGTTAATAACAGGTTTTGTCAGAATTAGCCAATTAATCTCAAAGGAAAATAAGCCATTTTGCAATGCAGCCACTCCAACACCCTTCTCCATTCAGCTCTTCGGTTGCTCTGCTGTGCCTCATGGCTTGGACATCTGACACGGGGGGGGTTCATAGGGATGGTAGGGCCCAAAATATTGCTGTCACCAACCCACAGCCTGCCACCTCCTTGCCAGCGTGCAGGAGGCTGCTCTACTTTCAAGGCTATCGTGGCCTTCCAAGAGTTTTCTCTTTGATTCCTTTTCCTCTGCGCAGTTCCTTCCCCTCAAAAAGAAAAAAAAAAAGAGAGAGGAAAACCAACCCATGTTGCTTGATGAAGAGAAAAATGAAAGGAAAAAAAAAAACCCACTCTTCATTAACTTGTGGATATAGGAAGAATAAAACAAAACGTGCTGGTCTCTCCTGGGGGATTGAAATGGGCTCACTTTTTATGCTGGTTTATGATATTTCCGTAGTTTTCAAAATGTTTTGCTGCTGCCGTCCAAATTAACCAACTTGTTCCAGCACGTTTGGATTCAAAGAGCATTTCCTGCTATTTGTCTTTGAAAGTGGTATCGGAAATGACAAAGAAAGTTCCTTCGGAGAAATGGTTGACATAAAGAGATTGGTGACTTGGAGCCAGTGATCTCATCGTATGTCTTTTGTGAAAATAGAGCATTTTGAAGGCTTTTCTCCAATCTGCAGTACTTAAGAGCAGTATCGATCCGAGAGGACAGAAAGTAAGAGGAGTGTAAATGATAATTGGGAGCTATTTGAAATGAAGCTTTTCTTGCTCTCTCATCTCACGGCGAATGCAGAGAGAATGCAGCAATCAAAGCACGGGCCTCTGTAACAGTTGTGGGTTTATAACATAGAAGAAGTAACAAAAGGAGAACGTTTACAAACTGCGTTTTGCTGTTTGCTGAGGGAGGTCTGAAGACTCGTGTCACAGCAGCAACAAGAGGTCCAATGCATCCCATACACTGAAGCCTGGAGCAGAGCAGTCAGCAGCACGTGGGTCCCTCGGTAGAGCAGCTCATCCCTGAGATATGGGCACTGGGTGCTCCACGCTGTCCTGCAGCACAGTGCAAAGAAAATGCTGCCTGCAAAGAGAACTGAGAACGAACCACGTCTGCCTCACCTGCATGTGGCACCTGCAGCCCAGGCTGGTGAGGTTGGTGTGAAATGGGGCATGGGAAGTTATACTTGCTGGTTAAATAAGTGGCTGTTTCTGTGCTCAACTCCTGCCCGTTGTCTGCGTCCTCGGAGGGAAATGAAGAGCTGTGTTTATACCAAATGAGGTTATTGAAGTATCAGAAAGCACAAATCAATTTGCAAATGAAATTATACAGTACCCCAGGAACCAAAACTGACGAACATAGAGATTTGCTGCTAAATGAATTGCAAGCTAAGATAAAAGGCAGTGCAGACCATACAATTAGCCAGGTATGATACACTCCCTCGACTCGGGAGCTGCTCCCAGCTCATTGGCACGCTGCTCCACTTCAGAACTAAATAGGCAGCAGAGGGGTTTTGAAATCAATACTGTAGCATGAGCAGCAAAGCAAATTGCAGAAGGCATGTTGCACTGGGGGCTTTTTCCTGCCTTCATACATTGCCCTGCAGCCCCTGTGGGTGGGTGTACACCCTGCCCCTGGCTGCAGGACGACAGAGCTGGTGCCCAAAGCTCCGGAGGAAAAACGTGCAAGGGTCCAAAGTGCATTCCCAGAGAGGCTCTGTATGAGGACGTGACTCCCGTGAGGATGCAGCAGCCCCTCAGCAGAGCCCACCCAGTGCCGGGATGGCACGGCTGTGTCTTCTCTTGGATCGTGTGCACTTTATTCAGGAGAACCATTTCTGGCTGCAGAAGGTTGCCTAAGCTGATAACCAAAGGAATGAAAAGATGGAGGGATTAGGAAGTGCAGCGAGATAAATTCAGGCTATAAGCAAGGTGTTGATAATGAAAAGAAAAACTGAGCAAGCTTCCTAGGAATGCAGGTGTGCTTCTTACCATTATGAAGCTGTCACTGCAGGGCAGGCTTGCTGCTCTCCTGCTGCCCTTACACACCTGGTGCATGAAACACATGGGGGGAGTGTGGGCAGGAGGCTGTGTAGCCATTGGGACAGCATCTTCTGGCCTTCAAGTTCATTAACCTCTGGCTTTCACCTCCCTCTCCCATAGGAACAGTCATTTTTTGCCTGAGCAACATGTTCTTTGAAAAATAAGGTCCCACTGGGACACAGCTGGGTCCGCAGACAGCACAGACCAGGCAGTGCAGGCCGTGTGTCAGGCCGTGCTCATCCTGAGCGACTGGAACAAGCTGCCCAACGTGGGCTCTCACAACAGGCAGCACCTTGGGCTTCACTCTCTGAGCTCATTTGACATTTTCACACGTTTTGTAGCGCTGCTCTGACTGGTGCCACTTGCTCTTCTGTCATCTAATTAACTAACGAGACATATGATGAAGCCATGACATGCACAAGGAATGACAGGGCCACCGAGCGCTGCAGCGTGACGTTCCCTAAGGCGCCCAGCGGAGCAGCAGGAGTGGGGCAGGCTCACAGAGATAAGGCACTAATGGATGTTGAAGTATGAGCACTTCTCAGAGTGAAGATAACCAGTGCCCCAAAAGAGACTCAAGGAGCTTTAACCCTGGGCACTTTGCTGCAGGAGGAAACTGCTGCTTCCACTGGGAGCTGGCCCTGGCTGGGCAGTGAGATGGGGGCTTCCCAAAGTCAATACAGAGCCCTTGGATCTGAAGGACGTGCTGCAGTAACTCCCTTGGAATGTTTCAATTTTGAGTTAATAAAGCTGTTATACCTAAATTGAGTTATAGGTATCTCATGTTACTCTACTCGGTTTTCATTGCCTTTTGTTTAGGAAACTAAATACCATGATGCATAATAATAATTAAAGATTGGCAGATGAGCAGGAAATCAATCCACGTCTCCCGGGCAGATATTAACTCTCATTCATTTTTTTGTTTGTTTGTTTGTTCCTTTTTACAAACATGCAGCCACACTGCCTTACCCACACTGAATTAGCAGAGCTCACCGACAGATACCCTCACTGATGGAGCATGGCTGGGCCTGCTCTCTGGAAGAGCTCCCGGCATCCCCTGTGACCCCCCTGCAAATGTAGTTAGCAGAACAGACTCTCCTCTCTTTCAGAAGCTCTCTCAGTACATACATGACACTTGCAGCTCTTACAGCCAGGGTGCATGACATGCATGAGAAAATAAAAAGCCTCTGCTCGCCTGGGTTTGCAGGGGCAGATTAAAGAAACCCAATCTGTTTTCTTTGAAAGAGGAGACAGGTGGGTAACTTGATTACAGCCTACAAAAGCCAGCTCAGAAAAAGCTTTGTGATGATAAGAGGGGCTTCAGTGAGTAGCTGAAAACACAGGCAGATCCAGAGCCTGGAAACTGAAATGAGGCAACTTCAGAGTGGGAAGCAGGGTGAGTAATTAAACAGCAGAATGGCATCCAGGGGGACAAGGTGATTCACCAGTACTTCTAATAGCAGGATGGATGTCTTCCCAAAAGACAGCTGTGTCTGAAGCAGGAGGTTTGTGCCAAAAGGGGAACACATGCAGCATCCCAGGGACGGTAACTGTAAGCATTAACCTTGATAAAAACATGAATAATGAGAAAAGATTTGGGATTTCTAAAAGCACTGTGGGGAGCACACACACCCTTACACAAGGCTGGGCTGGGGGTGGTGGCAACAGCCTTCCAAAAAGCTACTTTTCACTATTTTGTCTGCCCCACATCTCTGTGTGCCCAAACCCCTGAGCCCACCTCCCATCACTCTCCACACATTCCCCTGCCACTGAGCTCTTTGTCCCATTGTCCTCTGCTCAGAAGCTTTGCTTCTGTGCAGTTCAGACCACGCAACCCCATGGACAAAGCCAGTGTGCAGGGAGTGGGTGTGCAGTGACTGTACCTCACTTGTTCTGAAATGCATCCAGGAGATTCTGCAGAGATAAAAAGGCAGAAGAGAAAGATACGTGAAAAGAAAGGCCTGTGGGTGCTGGGCGAAACATGACAACAGAAAGTGATGTGCATACGGTGCAGTGCCTCTACAGACAGCACAAGATGAATTGTTAACCTGAAGCCTGCAGAGCAGAAAAGCAAAGGAGAGAGCTAACCTGTCACAGCCATGACTGAGGGTTTTGGGTTGTGCCCGAAGGTGGCACTGCAGGTGATGCGCATTTGCAGAGAGAAATGAAAGTCCAGATGAGTTAAAGGCGTCTCTGTGCAGATCAGCCTGCAGAGCCCAAAGGGAAGCCCACAGAGATGCAGAGCCACCACACTGTCCTTCCTATGGCATTTCCTTCTCCACCAAGCAGAGGCAGGGTCACAAACCCGGGATGAGGTGTGAACAGAAGAGAGCTACCAGCAGCAGCCAGGCTCCAGGACAGCATCATGTAGGTGACGTTCTGGGGTTGGGCACCAGAGCACCACCAGCCACAGCCCTTCAAGGAGAGGCAGGAAATGCCAGTGGACATGAGATGTCCAGTGATCGCAGCTCCATCCAAGGGACACCTGCTGGCTTCCAAAGGCAACAGCCTTCCTGCCAACAGCAAATGCAAATTGCCAGGTGTCCATTCATAGACTGTTTGGGTTTTTAAGTATCTAAGAGATATTCTTGCCTAAGCATCTCTTTTTCCTGCATGAAAACACAACAGATAGGCAAGATTCAGAGATTTCCAACCTGAGAAGAGCACTGGAAGCACAGTGGGAGATGGCAGCAAAAGTAGTTATGAGCTGGTTTTCAAGGCAGGACTGGAAAGAATCTGAGAACAAAGCACCCTGCAGGGGCTCATGGCTACTAGTTGATCATGATGGCCATTGTGGGGGAGAAATGCCCCCACTTCTTGAGAACTGCCAAGGAGATTTGAGAGGAGAAGATGTGGATCCCAAACTTTAGGTAGGAAAACAGAGCTGGTAGAGAAGTGCCACATGCCAGGACATGTCCTGCCACCCTCAAAGACTGGAGCTTCTGTAGTACAAAATACCTTGCAACATAGATAGATGATGGATGACAGCCTCAGAGGACAGCGAGATGAGTCCAAAGGCAATGATACTCTCGCTGAGTTTGGCTGTGCTGTCACCAGGGGGAACACACAGTGTCCCTTCAGGTGCCTTGCACTTCAGTGATGCTCCAGCACAGCCTGCCCCAGGTGTGAGTGGGTTGGGGAAGAGCCTGGGAGAGTTTTTAGCAGAACACAGCCCTGACACACAGGAGGTATTTGGAAACTCTTGCAAGTCCTTTCTAAATCATTAGAGTAAATTTTTTAAACCTGATTAATATTGTAGTAATACTTTGAGATCAAGCATGACTTAAATCTTGGGCAGCAATGGGCGAAGGTCATGCTGCAAGTGGAAAACCAGCTGCACGGAGCCGGAGGTGCCTCAGGCAGAATTAAACTTGAGCTACATCAGTGCTGCAGCACTGCTCCATGTGTGTCCATGCGTTCTTTTATGGTCTCAATGCCACTGTCAGAGCAGGTGCAAAGGAACAGAAGAAAAAGAAACAAAATTAAAGTAGCCTCCGTAACAGTCCACTCCATAACCAAAGCCCCTTTGTGTGCTGGTTAAGTAAGAATTTATTCTTCTCTTCTCCAGAACCTCTCTGGTGCTCAGGGTCTAATTGCTTTGTGTTCATACCAGTTCCTGGACTGCATCCCAGCAGGCTCTGTGGCAGCCAAATCCTGATCTGTTTTTCCTCTCTACTCCCTGCAGTGTGACGGGACTTGTCGGTGGTTTCCTACAGTTGTCTCCATGCTGTGACAAGGGAGTCTCGTGCTGCCAGGTTTCCTCCCAGCAAGGAGCCAGGGCTGGTGGGACGTTGTGCTGAGCTGGGGAGCCATGAGGAGAGCTGGGAGCATTGCTACGCCCTGCCTGCCTTGCCACCGTATGGAGGACCACAGCTTTACCCAAGGACATGTCACAGTGAGCGACTCCTGGCTGCTGCGCAGGATCCCCGCACCAACCTCAGGCACACCCCCAGCGTGCATATTTATGATCCCAATTGTCACCAAACAAAAAACACAGGTTGCTGTGTAAATAACTGATTTTTAATCTAAATCGCCCAGCTTACATACTTCACCCAGCCCTGCTCAGCAGAACAGCTGGTGTTTACTGACTTCTCATTGCTTTTCCAAGCAACGTGGAAAGACGCTGTCTGCAGAGTCACAGCTGCCCCTGAGATAAGGAGAGCTCAGGTTTGCCTCTGCCCCAGACACTGCTCCTCCACATCCTGACAAGCCCTGGCAGCAGGGTGTGCCCAGCAGCACTTCTCTGCTGACATCTGGGGCTGATAAATGATGCCCCATCCACGGACAGCATCCCCAGCTGCACAGTGAGCACGGGGCTCCAGCAGAGCCCCCCGAGCCACAGTGTGCTCCCATCAGGGCTGCAGGAGGGTCAGCTGGGGTTGGTTATTTTGGTTAGGGTTAAGGTTGGGGTTCGGGGGCAAGGGCAGGCCCTTGGAAGAGGAGAGATGGCTCCTACCCACATCACTGAAGTGCAAACTTCCCTCCCAAGCAGCAGCACTCCCCCACCCACCTGCTGGACACTGACATACTTAGAGGTATTTTCTACCCCTTGACTGACCCATGAGGACCTGAGGCTGGCAGTGGGTGAAGGCTGTGCCTGGTACAGCAGGGGATAGGAAGGTCTCTCCACCAAGCACAGGCAGTGAGGATTTGCAGTACTGTGCAATGAGGGAATGATGAAAAGTGCCTGCTCATAGCGGTTATTACTGCTGGGTGTTGTATTTCTGCAAGAAAGAGTAGTTTCCAAGTAATCCAAACAACTCTAGCTAACATTATGCTTCTGACCATATCTATATTTGCAGTTATAAATGCTTCCTTTTTTTCCTAGCCTCTGGAGGCTAACACCAGAGCTACGATGAGCCAGGAATTATTCTTGTCATGGTATTTCCACTGCCCAAGAATGAGCATATGTTAAAGAAATCCAGTCCCTCTTTATCCCAGGATTTAAATGGCCCCCGGAGGCACCAAACAGCCAGATTTGGCTTTACGTGGGCTTGCACTGTGGCTGGCAGTGCTGATGCTGGCGGTTCCTTCAGCAGCACTCACTGAATGTGAGGATGTGAGGAGACCTGATCCACCCTTTCCCCTAATTTTTCCTCTGTCTGCCCGTAATGGCATTCATGCTGATGAAGGAGGGCTGGGCGCTGGTGGCCAGTGCCTATAGGATGGACATTGACAGCCCAGCTCCTCCACCACAGCTCTGATCTGCCTCTGCACCCTGCAGCACCTTGGGGTGCACACCTCCTGCACGGTCACTGTGCTCTGCACACACACATGGCTTCTCCTTGGTGTGCCTAAAAGACAGCCAGCTCCCAGCCCTGTGGCCCAGGGGTGATGGATGTCATGCCAACACACCCAGGAGGGGCAGAGGACGATAACCCCCAGCCCAGCTGCTCCAGGACCTGAGCCATCAGGTGAGGTCACCTCCTCCGGCATAAAGACCCCAAAGCATCTACTTCTCCTTGGCACTTCTCACCAGGCAAGGAGAAGTCTCCTCTGTGGCTGGAGGAATACTGGAGCCTCGCCCGCCCTTGGGCTCAGACACAGGAGCTGGAAAGCACCAAGTTTCACTGTGTTGTTATGATGTTTAATTACTACTAGCCACCTTGACCTCTCATCCCACCAGGAAAACAGAGCTGCTGTGTCACTGTGTGCGACCAGCTTTGTGCAGGAGAGAGCTGGTGGATGAAAGAAAGTGGTGTTTTATGGGATGTTCTCAAGGAGTGAGTCTCCTTTTCCCCCAGGCACCACAGAATCATTTGCTGTGATTTAAAGAGCACACATTTGGTTAAAAACGCTGGGCCAGACCTACAATCCCTACAAGTTTGACTCCATGGAGGTTAGTAGATTTAGACCAGCTGAAACACGAACAAAGCCCTTATTTTTTCACTGGTGCTCAACAGAAAGCAACCTGCCTCTAGTGTGGGTCTGTGAGGGCATGGCCCCACACAGCTGTGCTCCCATGCACAGCTCCTGTCCCACAGTGCTGCACCGCTCAATGCACCGGCAGCTGAAGCCCTGGGGAAGTAGGACCACAGAGAGTGCCGGGCCAGCAGCCTCGTGGTGACCTTGGGCATCGTTTCAGGGTCCCCAAGGCCAGTGCTGAGCACCAGATGTGTGCACAGTTGGGCGGCATGCAGCTGTGCAGATCCTGACCTCTGTGGGTGAGTACTGGGCACCTGACGTGAGCCCATGGAAGGAGCCAGAGGGATTCCTTGCACTGCCTCCCCCAAAACCTCACTGTATTTCATACGGGACAGAGATTTACCTCTTCTGAGCATAGGGCTGAGGTTCTCCAATGGCATCACTGGAATGTATGACAAAGAAGCCGTATAATCACTGCCCCAATGACAGATGCTCACAGGGTTTGAAAGGGGAAAATGAAATCAGCATTTTCAAAGTGCAGCGAGGAAATAAATGTTCTGCGTTCAGTATTTACAAGCAGTGGGCCATGCAAGTCAGACCGGGTGCCTTGCAGCAGGTCCCTCTGCGAAGCCCCAGCGGGTTGCCAGCGCACGGAGCGCCGCTCAGCCTTCGGTCCGAGCTGCAAACGCGGGGCTCGGTTGCTCCCTGGCGGTGAGCGGCCGCCTCGCTGCCTCCTGGCTGCCTTCCCCTCTCCGCCCCGGACGCCGTGTTTTCCCGTCCTTATCCCTGCCTCCCGCTGCCGAAGGGCGGCTGTGCTTTGTGCCACAGTGTGGGGCACAGACCCGCACGGAGCAGACAGCACAGAAAACAGCCAGGATAAATAAAGAGCTACTATTCCAGTTAAAACACGCTCGAGTCAGAGGCCCAGGAGGGAACAGGCAGCACCTTGTTACCATCCCCATCACATACAGCTGCACTCCTGCTCCAGCACCAGCTGCCGGGGCCTCATCCTGCCCCGCTCTGCCGGCAGTGCCATGTGCACAGAGAAATGTGGGCAGGGCCCCAAGTCCCTCATCTGATGGGCACAAGAAACCAAAACGCTGCTGGTGGCAGGACCTCTGCTGACTGCTGCTCCTGGAGAGCACGTGGATCATAAGCATCTCGTGGTGACACGTCCATCGCTCAGACAACGTGGCCTCCTTCACTCAGCCACCTGGCCCGGTACGTGGCACAGCCTGGCATGTCCATGAGTTGCCGTGGGGCTCTGGGAATGTTGGCTAGCTTGGCACCAATGAGGCCCTGCAGCTCCACATCTCCCAGCTCGGTGGCTGCAGCGAGGGCCAGGAGGAAGTAGGCTGCTGCGTCCTGTTCATCCTAACCATAAAGAACAGTGTTAGGAAGTAGCTTAAAGTGAGGTCACAGGATGTGAGGATGCTGGAGCAGAGCCCAGTGGTTCCAGGCAGAACCCGACAACACTTGAGTGTCATAGGCTTCAATTAGTGTCATGGGCTTGAATTGAGTGAAATGGGCTCCGCACAGTCAGTGCTAAGGGTCAGCACATTTCTTCCCAGACTGCCTTTCCCTCTCAAACCTGGAGGTGCCAGCATTGTGTGTACTTATCCTAAAGCTGCAGATAGCTTGGAGAGTCATGGCATGCAGCTGCCTATAAGGGTGGCAGCTCTGCTGCCAGGTGTGGTTTTCCACCCCCAGCTCCCCGTCATAGAATCATAGAATGGCTTGGGTTGGAAAGGACCTTAAAGTCCCCTGTCATGGGCTGGCTGCTCCTCACCAGATCAGGCTGTGCAGGGCCCCATCCCACCTGGCCCTGAGCACATCCAGGGATGGGGCACCCACAGCTCTGGGCAGCACTCACCACCCTCTGGGTAAAGAATTTCTTCCTAACTCTAACCTAAATTTCCCCCCTTATAGTTTAAAGTCATTTCCCCTTGTCCTATCACTGTTAGACCAAGATCAAGATCTGAAAGCTCAACACAGCACCACAGAAAGCGGCTTCCTACCTTCAGCTTGTGCAGGGTCAGGTTTCCAAGGTGGCAATACACCTTGCAGTAGTACAGGGCTTCTCCAGAGCACTGCAGCATGGGGGGATGCAGGGCAAGTGTCTTCAGGTAGCAATCTTCAGCCATCTCATACATCTGCAGAAAATAGTAGACTGTAGCCAGGCGGTGGAATGCAACCAGCTCTTGCAATTGATCTCCTGGAAAAGAGTTGCTGATATAGTCAGCCTGCAGCATGCTCACAAATCATTCCCAGCCCAGCACACCGAACTGCATTTGATCAATAGCCCTGGGGCACAGATCTCTTCATAAGGAGACACTACGGTTGAAAACAGTCCAGAGAAAACAAAGCCAAGGGCAGGGCTGCTGGTACCAATGCAGGACCGGTTGCCCAGGGAGTATATCATTCAAAAAGGGGATTTCTTGGTGCTGGAAAGTGTTATGACAAGACTGGTTCCATCTCAGACATTTATGCTGGCATTATGCTGGCCATTAGACCTACTTCTGCAGTGGAAAGAGTTGGGTTTATTGGAACAGCTAGGGCAAAGAGGAACTGTTGAGTCCCGTGCCTTCGTCAGATTTCCTGTGCTCCGGTGTAGCAACAGTCCTCTGCCCAGCAGTGCCCCCACTGCTGTGGGACTGTCACACAGCTTAAAAAGGGAAGTGGCCCGAAAGAGATGTTACCCTTAGGATAAGAATAGATCTGGAGGACTTACGAAAGCAGGAGTATCTTCCCTGCATGTGCATGCTGCAAAAGCCAGCCCGCCCTACCAGCAGCTCCGTGTATCCGTGGGTTTGCATCACTCACCCACCCTGATGCTCAGCCTGGCTGCCAGTGTGGCAAACTCCAGCGCCTTCTCATAGCCCTGCAGCCCGATCTGCAGCTCCGTCAGCTTATTGAACAGCCGCAGCTCTGTCTTAATGGCCTGTAGCTTCCTGGCCAGGGGCACTGCACCACCCTGGTGAGAGAACAGTGAGTCTGGTGTTTTCCTGGAGGTATGATTACAGCACTGCCCACAGAAGGGTGGCAGTGCAGCAAGAGATGAACTGAGCCCTTGGCAAGGCAGGCGGACAATGGGGTGGCTGCGTTTTGGGCATCCCAGTTCTAACCCTTAAACATGAGTTTGATATCCCAGAGTACAGTTCTCAAAAGCTGAGCCTCTCATCTCTGCCTTTCCTTAAGTGCATGAAATCCTGGCTCTGAGCACATACCCAGAATGACCATCCCACATCTGAAGCTGCCAGGATTGGTAATGCACAGCTCGTGCTCCCATCCCCCAAAACGACCTCTGGGGAGATCTGCAGCTATTGCAAAATGGACCTGTGCTCTGAGATGCTTCCTAGCAAAGTTTACATGCATGCACACTCAGAATGACAATGTCCCTCTCCACCTTCCGCCCCTGTCCCTCCATCCTGGCCACACAGTGCTGCAGTTCCCCATGGTCACCACCCAGAGGGGACATAAAGAACATGCTCAGAGGATTCAGTACCCTGTAAAACTCCACTGCTTGATCTCTGTGTCGGCTGCCATTAAAAAAGTTATCACCTGCTTTTTCATAGAGATCCATGGCCAAGGAGAAGTTCTCAGCTTTCAGAGCAGTCTCAATAGCTGCCTAGAAGAAAAAGGAACTGGAGTGAGACTTGGAAAGGGATATTCACACACAGACTTTAGAGTGATGAAGTAAACCACATCATCCTACACTTGAACCTCAGTGCTCCAAACAGCACAGACACAGGTTGGCGAGCAGGTGTGTGAGACTGTCATGCTGCATTTGTAAGTGATGTGTGAAGGTGGAGCCAGGAGCCATACATGTCCCTGTGCAGGGTCAGAGTGCCAGACTGACCAGCTGGGGCATCCCATGGCATCAGGATGAGAGTCAGTGCAGCCACAGCCTGCCTGGTCTGTCATTACAGTGTGGTGGAGGCAATGTTGAGACTGACAAGGTGAAGAGACAACCAGGACAGAGAAAAGGTAGAGTCAGTGGGATGGGAGTGATGGCAGGTGTACGAGCTTCTGGGAACAACAGATATTTGTGCCAATTATACACGCTGCCATGATGCCACCCTCCAGCCAGAGCATATTCTTTCCATCATTACAGTCTGTCAGTGCCAATGACCATGCCAGTTCAGTTGCCCAGTCACCAGTTCAGTAGTGGCTCTAGGGTAACAGAGTGAGGACCCAAAGCATCCCTTATGTGTGCTCAGACTGGTGCATTTCTGGATACCCCAGCTCAGTGCAATGCCAGCAGACCCAGCCAGCCTTCTGCTCGGCTTTCTTTGGGCATGTGGAAGGATTTTGTATCTTTTAATAGAAGCTGCTCTTTGAATGACGGAGCCCTAAAATTTTTGTGGAAGCTTTTCCTCTTTGCAGCTCATCTGATAGAATAATGTTGGAGATGGAAAGAAGCCAGTAGCCTTCTGCTCCAAGAAGTCTCCAAGCACTTCCCTGGCACCTCAACTCTCATCTATGTGCATTTCAATGGGAACTCATCACCTGGCACTTTCTTTGACACTCTCACATCACTTTCTGGCTCAATGAATTCACAAACTTTCACCCAAGAATCCTCTAAAACCCATGTATGGAAGGAAAGCTAGGACATTTAATGCCAGATAGATAGTGCATGAGTGAGAAGGCAGCAGCTCCTCCTTCCAGCAGCAGGTTTCTTATGCTCATGAGAAGAACTTTCCCTTCCAAGTTTTTGAGCCCCAAATGGCTCCTGCCAAGCCACACAGTTGTGATGGGAATGCAGCACCAGAGTGGGAATGGGACTGCTCCAGACACCTCCCTCATACCTGAAAGTACATTTCCACCAGCTCGTCTTCCTGCATGAGATAGTACAGCCTTCCTGCCTGCAGCCAGGCCTCTGCTGCCTTGCCAGTCTCCTCGAGGTCAATGAAGATCCTCAGACTCTGTTTGGTGCAGTCCAGCGACTGTCTCAAAGCCCTGTGATGGTAACAGGTAAGAAAACACTACAGAGGAATCACAGGATGCCAGCAACCAGCTGCAGAGCTTTCACCACACCTTCACTTCCCAGCCAATGCCTAGCACCCAGAACCAAATCTATGACTGTTGTTTGTCCCTTGGTGCTGGCAGAAGGACAGTTCTGTGCCACATATGCAAGGCCAGCTGTCCCCTTCTCAAGCCCTGTGCCACTAGAGGACAAAGGTCAGGCAGCAGCACGAGGTGTTGGGTTGGACATGCTGCCTCCAGAAGGTGGCTGTGGCCAGGGATGGGGGCAGTGCCCAGGGCATGTTTGCTTGCTTGGTATCTTGCTTGACACGGTGCTCCAGCTGTCCTTCCAGGGACCTGGGTGCTTTGTGAACTGAAATAGCAGCGCTCACATGACAGGCGTCTGCTTCCTAAATTCCTTCCCTCTGAACTCACAGTGACCCAGCGCGGGAAGGTGAACATCCAGTTAGTGACAGCCCCAGCCCACTTATCCTTCTGGGACACAGGAGCTAGCCCTCCACTATTTGACATGCCTGCCTTGAAAAACTGAAGAAAGTCTGTGGTTTATCCACATCTTCCTCTTCCCTCCTGACTAAACTAATCCATCACCTGCATGTGTCAAACAGGAGATTGAAAGGTGAACCGATACGAGGTCTGAAGTGTATCCCTGGGGAAAATATTCCAGCAGCAATAGGAAGGGCAGGCTCAGTGGCTGGAGGCTGAAGCCAGGGCTATTTAAATAACAGATAAGGAGTCTATTTTTACTAGTGAGCGGTGATTAATCACTAGGATAAGCCTCCAAAGGAAGTGATGAATTCCCTGTCACTAGGTCCCCTCTGAAGAAGGCTGGATGTCTCTCTGGAAGGCTATGTTTGGCCATCCCCCAGTTTAATCCCAGCTAGCAGCACAGCATTTGCTGGCTGTCCCTGTGATCTGGCTGACATTGAGCTGTTCCTGCAGCGCACAGGGACAGCTCCCAGATCTCAGCCACTCAGCACCCACCACCTGCGAGCACCCCACCTCCCTGCAGGGACTCTGCTGTGAACACCATGGAAAAGCCACTGCTCTTGCATGGATGAACACGGACTCCTCTCTAACAGCATCTGCACAGGAAACAGCCACGCTCAGGACTTACTCAGGGGTGCCCAAAGCCTGGTAGAGCTGGCTGAGGGTCTGCTGGACATTGCCTTCTAGCTCTCTGTCCTGGAGTTTCTGTGCCAAGGAGACCCGGTGCTTGTGGTAGGTAATGCAGGCCTGGAGGCTGGGGCACACTTGGCTGTAGAAATGGCAGAGAGCCTCAGTGACGTGAAGCTGACCTGCATGGTAGAGGGAAGGGAAAGGGACAGCTCAAAGGGCTGTGTTAGGGATCTAATGGGGTGCTGCACTGAGGTGAGTACTGCCCCATCCCTGCCAGCAAAGCTGTACTCACTCTTCACATTATGCCACTTCAGGGCAAAAACCAGAGCAAGTTCATAACAGAGTTTGCCATCTTCCATCCTCCGCCTGCTGACCATGGCCTGTGCCAGCCACAGCAGCACATGCACCGACTCCAGCTCCAGCTCCTCGCTGCCCTGCAGCTCAGCATACAGCTGGGCAGCCTGCAGCAGGTAGAGCTCAGACAGCTGACTCGCCCCGCGTGACTGGCTCAGCTGTCCCAGGTTGGCCAGGGCGATAGCCTGGTTCCTCTTGTTCCCAGTCTCCTTGGCTTTGTGCAGTGCCCGGAGGTAGTTCTCTGCGGCCTTCTGCACCTGCCCTGCTCCTTTGAGAGCGATGGCGAGGAGGTTGTGCACCGCTCCACCCTGCGTCACGCTGTCTGTCCCGTGCAGGGAATGTAAGAGCTGCCCCATGATGTCTGCAGCTGGGCCTGGCTGGCTGCTCAGAAGGTACATCCACCCCAGAGAGAGGGAGGACTCAAAAGCCTCCTCCTCACCTATCAGCCTGCTGAAGGCCACAGCCTGCGCTGCATAGCACACCGCCCCGTCCAGCACACCGTGCTGGAGGTACATCTGGGACAAAATGGTGCACAGACTCCTCTGGGTGGTCACTGCTCTGCTCTCACAGGAGAAGTGCAGTGCCTGCTTGAGGTAGGAACACGCCAGGGCTGGGATGCTGCTCCTCTCCAGCTGGCTTCCCAGGAGCTTGGACACATTCTGGAGGATGAAGCCAGCTCTCCAAATGGGCGTTGGTGCCTCTTTGATGCCACTGGGAACAAAAGACCTGGCAGAGGCCAGTGCAATGTTTGGCAAGTACTTCTTGTCATACAGATAGCTCAGGATGGGGGTGGCATCCAGCGGCACAGCACTAGTGTCCTGGCTGAGTGAAGTGGTGCAGAGACATTGAAGATGCTCAACAAAGGGCAGTACTTCATCATTTTTTCCCAGCTGGAGGAAGAGCTTAACAATAAGGAAGCAGACCCGTGCTTCCAGAGGAGCATTCCCCACAGCAATGGCCTCTCTCAGGACGTACATCATGACTTTCAGCTCGTGCTCGGAGCTGAAGGAGCGGCCGGGCAAGCAGACAAGCAAGGCCACCATTTTTCCCAGCAAGGAGGAGAACTTGTTTTTCATGTTCTGTTTCAGGTAGATGGAAGCAAGGTTCACGTGCAAGGCAGCCATCAGGGGCAGGTCCCCAAGGCCCCTGTCCAGGGTGCTCATGGCTTCCTCAAAATAGACTCGAGCCTGGGAGAACTTGACTTTTTTCATGCAGAGCTTACCCAAGAGGAAACAGAGCCTGACATGGGCCCAAACTGAATGAGTCCTCTTGGCCCAGTTCCTGGATGTCTCGAGGTACAAGACCAGTTCATCCTCATCAGAGAAACCATAAAAAGTGGAGTTGAGAAAGGAGAAATTGAGATCATAGAGGGTTTGAAAACAGGGCATATAACTGTCTTGGTTAAGGAAGGTCAATATGGGTTCAAAGACATCAGCATCTTCCATGTGTCCAGCATTCAGGTCAATGAAGAACTTGGGATCATCAAAATCATTCAGCTTGTCCAGGAGAACATCTTCCCATGTAGCAGGGGCTGACTCACTCCCTGGGCTGGACTGCTCTGAGGTGCTAGCTGTGACCAAGCTGTTTATCTCCTCCCAGGACTGGAGCAGCTGGGTGTCCTTACAGCCATGGAGAACAGCCTCTGGAAGGGGACAGGCAAACGACAGTGGGACATTTCTCCATGTCAGAATTCACTCTCTGGCATCACTCTAAAGGCATTCTCCATGCACTCACCTGATGGTGCTTTCAGGAACATGGCTGTGGGTTCAAAACCATCTACACAAAGAGACAAAACAAACAGCCCATAGGCTTGATTAGTGTCAGTGTGCAGACAGCACTCAAACCTGCTAAGCCCCAGACCCATGTCTGAGAGAGCAGGCTCACTTCTGGCCACAGACACCACATGAAGCTGCAGTTTTAGCCCCTCTGTATTCTAGAGTTTGGCTTAGTGCACAGCCATGGAGAAAAGGCAGGAAACAGAGAGAAACTAGCTGTGCTCTCCATGGGAGCAATGGAGCTAGGTAAGGAGAGGGAACTCACCCAGGCGGTACACAGAGGTGATGTCAGTGCGTGCCAGCTCTCCGAGGAGGGTGGCAAAGTGCTGCTCACCACCATTGCAGGGGATGCGCAGGAGGGGCAAGTTTTCTTCTTCGCTCAGAAACACCAATCCCTTTTGTCTAGGTTGAGGTATGTAACATGGAAAAACAGTCAGTGTCTCTGCTGTTCTGCAGTGTCAGAGAAAACTGCCTGAGATTTATCTTGAGTGAACCTGACCCAAGAAAGCCCAACAGATGCAAACAGACCTAGCAACAGCTTAAGAACCCCATTCTCCCATACGTAGTATTGGAGGAGAAGCCTTTTTGGATGGGTATGGAACTGGAGGTATCTTTAAGCCAGCAACAAAGACAGCTGTTGTGCCCTAAGAGTGCAGTTGTCAGCCATGCTCCTCAGATAGCCCTTGTCCCTGTCCCTAGCCTGGCATTCAGTTCTGTTCAATGAGGAGCTAGGCTTCTATGAACTGTGCCAGTGGCTGCACCCCACAGAAGGCAAAGGGGCAGAAGGAAGCAAAAATTCTGTTTTCTGAGCAATGATCAGAGCCCTCACCCTTGCCAGACTCACAGCCCCTCAGAAAAAAGCTACTAATACAAGAATATTTCTAGTTGAAACTGTGAAGCCAGCTCATCTGGTACACAGATGTCCTGGGCTGCCTTAGCCAGCTCTAACCCAGAGCCAGACCTGTTCCTCTCCAAGAATCACCTGAAGCAAGTGAAATATGATGGCTTTGTCTGGGCAGAGACTCCTGCAGCCTGTTGGCAGAACAGCCTGGCTGAGGCTTCTGGACAGACCTCACATGGATCCTCTACAAAGTCCTTGCAAATCAAACTACCTGCCCTGGACTCTCTCACAGCCTTGAGCTGGGACTCAGAGTTGACCCTTCCTTTCCACCCAACTTGAAATTCAGATAGTAGCAGTAAACTTACAGAGGTTCACAAGCCTCAGCATTTACGGATCGCACTGGGACAAAGCCGACGTTCCCACTGCTTAGAGATTTGCCCACAAACCACGGGAGTCCTGGAAGGAGGAAGCCAATGACTTCTATGCTGTCTCCCTTGGAGAAACTCAGTTCATCCCATTCTGCTCCTCTGTGGTCCGCTGTGGCTGTGCACTTGCCTTTGACTGGGAAACAAATGGCATTTCATTGTGAGGCTCACTGTTAAAACTTCCTTGCTAGAAAAGGCTTAGGTGAGGACAGCATGATGTCAGCTTGAGAAGACTGCCTCTCTGTTCCCCAGCATTTGTTGTGCTCTCAGATTCAGACCTCTGCATTCTCTTCTTGAGAAAAAATATTTTGATAAAATATACAGGAGGCATGGGGAAAACCCCACAAAGCCAAAGAGTGAAACCTCTGGGAGCTGCACTATTGAAGGCAGCTGGAAAAATGAAGTTGCTGTAGTTTCACAGGAGACGGACTGTCTCAACTTTCTGCTAGGAGTGAAATCCTTAACAGTGCAAATGTCCAGGAGAATCTGAGGATGCAATACTCCCCTGCAGCACCTCACAACGGAGTTCCATTGTCAGATCAAGAGATGGACCCTTTGCATTTTGGACCAAACCCAGGTCTTCAAGAGCCATGCCCATCCCTGGGAAGGGCAGCCACCCTACATGGTTATCACTCACCAATCGGCTGAAAGGTTGTCCCACTGATCTCCTGGGAGATGCCAAAATTCATGGTGTAATTCTTCAGGAACCACCTGCAAGGCAAAAGGGAACCTTGCTGGTCCTCTCTGAGCAGCCCTCAGGCCACCCCCAGGGACAGTCTCACACAAGTAGGACAGATGGACAGCACAGCCAATCCAGCCATGCCTTGCAATGGTGGTATGGGGCACAGAGGGCAGCTTGCACCTCCCATGTGCAGCTTTACACCTTGTGGAAAGTGTAGGATGATTCTGCCAGCCCATAAAGAGGATTTCACCATATGAGTATAAGATCTGTGCATATCTTTGTGACTCAGCCAGGAGTGCAATATCAGGCCACGTTTTGACTGGCATTACTTAAGATTTTGGATGTTGTCTTGTTGTCACAAGTAATCCCATGTATGACCTAAGTCAGTACTACACAAGAATGATACCAGAACTACATCCTTGCTCTATCCCAGTAACAGAACCTGAACTGGTTCCAGTCATCTTAATGCATAATGCATATTCTCACACAGTTAGGGCTCTTGCCCAGTGCCAGAGGTAAGAGCAGCTCCTCACTCCTGATCTGGTGTTAACTGGTGCTTCAGGAATGGATCTTGGCTTGAGCACTTGATTGCCTGTCTACTTACTGGTAGAATGGGTGAGCTACTGGCTCTAGGGCAGTCACAGGCACCAGGCCTCGCTGGCCTGTCAGCAAGGACGTCCCTTCCCATTTGGACTCCTCTCCAATGTTCTTCACATGGACAAGCTCGTTCATGCAGAGCTGCAGGCCTTCCTGTCCCTCCCCCTCTGGCTGACATGCACCAGGCTCTGCTCTGGAAAAAAAGTGACCTGTGGATAGAAAGAGTCATGGCCAGGTCAGTGGCATTGGCACAAGGCAGAGCCCAGAAGAGGGCTACACCACAGCCCTGCAATCCCTCCTCACCTTCCTGGAGCAGCAGACCCAGATATATGGTGGCCAAGCGATTTTCATCCATGGACACTCTGATCTCCGTGTCCTCCACCAGAGCACAGTTCAGCCAGTACTCCTGCTCAAAGAGAAGCTGCTCCAAGCAGCGACCTACATAGCCTAAAAACAGAGGGAAAGCAGTGTCAGCACCCTGCTTTGCTGGGCTGCATGAACTCCTCTTCAGGTGTCTCCCAGTCTGCCATTTGCAACAGAGGTGCAATAGAGGAATTACCCAAAAGACAACCTCCCACATCTTTATATTACAGATCCAGAGAGTCGTTTTGTGAATCTGTACCTGAATACCAAGGCCTTCTGATTAACATTCCTTCCTCTTTAAGCTGTTCTCCCTGTTACATTACTTTTATGTGTTGTCACAGAATACCTTCTCCAAAAAGGCTCTTCACACAGTTTGGATCCCCCCCACCTTGAAAACATTACCTAAAGTTAGATACGTGGAAAACTTCCAGACTTCTTCCAGGGTTTTGAAGGTGAGGAGGAACTGATCTTCCTGTGCCTGTATGCACAGCAGCCTGGCTGACAGCTCCTACATGGAGACACAGCAAGACTGAAGGGCTGGGAGTCGTACATGGGGTCTCCTTTGGCAGCGTGGCAAGAAAATCAGACCCCGGGGTGCAGGAGCACACGCTGGGGAACTTCCCAGTGGGTTGGGTGTCCCATAACACATCCATCCCACTGGGCCAGGAGCACCTCAGTGCCGTGCTCTGCTCCTACCTTGAACAGAGCGCAGACATCTCTGTCGTCACTCTCCAAGGCCCACAGCTTCCTTCTGGCTGCTTCCTGCAGCTGGGCATTGGGGCACCGCGAGGAGCGGCTCTCAATGGAGAAGAAGAGTGAGATCTCTTGAAAAGGAAATGTGCAGGGTTAGAGGGGAGGAGGAGCTCCATGCAACACGTCAGCATCATCAGGGCTCAGCCTCAGGCAGCATGAACCAATCCCATCCTCCTCATCCAGACACACAGATGAGGAACTCAAGGGGTGACAGCGCTTGGTTAGCACAGTGCCAGGCTGCATTAAGTTGCTGGAGATATTAGTGATGCTGAAGGCAGCACCTTACCTGGCAGAAAGCCCTCCCCAGCCGCCAGCAGCACTGAGGAGGAGTCTGGGGTTCCTTCCGCTGCCTCAGCTGGGCTGCTTGGCTCTGACGCACCTGCCTTGCCTACACAGGGACACAGAAAAGCCACTGTCAGGTTTTGTGGTGGTATCTGGGACACTGTGCCTAAACACAACACCCAAAAGCAAAGTCCATGGGCCATGCTGCATGTCTGGCTGGGGAACTGTGTGAATCCGGCTTCACCCTAAAATGATGCTCAGGGCGGGAAGGAACATTATTGTGTCCTATCTACATGATAGCCATGAGCTTGCTCCTTCCCAGAGCTGGAGTGGCCTTGAGGTAAGGACTTTCCCTCCTTGCTCTAGGGGCAGGTCCTCCCAGAGCAGATTTGGGAGCACGGTGATCCCATGGCAAAGAGGTTTTTTGAAGACCTCCCCTGTACAGGAGGGCCAAGGACTTGCAAACTCTTTACTCATCAGTCTGACAGTCAAAATGTATTTTCTCCCCTGCCTGCTCTCATTGGTATCTGAAATCCAAGCTGTTTTCTCTCTGCCTCACACATATTCAACTATTGCCACAGAGGATTCAGGAGAGGAAACTTTAGCTGGTATTTATGTTAATGAAGGCTGTGGCACATAAAAATCCAGCTCACCCTTCCACAGCTGTATTGGCTGTGGAGGGGTAACAAGATTGAAAAGCAGTTATTGTCAGCAATTGGATAGAGCTCACTAGACAAAGATACCCAGAGATCTGAACTGGGCCATGCTTAGTGGGCAATATGGTGGTAGGGGGACAGTTGGATTAGATGATTTTAGAGGTCTTTTCCAACCTTAATGATTCATGATTCTATCTGGAGCTGGAACAGCATAGTGGCTTTTCTAAACCACTTTTGTCACCATGGCAATATCCTATAGTCCTTATTATTTAGCCATCGACTGTTATTTCCACATAGAATTATAATCCTTACATACAGTCAGGAGTAAAGAATGGCCCAAGGCTGGACATGCGATTAATGGGCTTTTCTTTGAAAGAAAAGCCTCTACATTTCTCAACAGCTGATGTGAGTGCTCTTAACAAAGGACTTCATCCAGGAACTCCTTCCCCCCCCCAACCCCGCCCTTGCATGGGGAAACGGAGGCTGGGAAGTGAAAGGAGCAGGAGGCAGAGCTGAAACAGAGTGCCTGCTGCCAGGGCTGGGCTGTGCCTCCTTCCCACGTCCCTCCCTTCCCCTCCACCCCACAGTCCAGCAGACCAGTGTGGTGTTTCCTTCCCAGGGACAGGTACCTGATGCCATGGTCTTCTCCCACCACCATCGTCCCCGGCGCTCGGCTGTGCTGTGCTGCAGGCAGTCCCAGTGTGGCAGGAGCAGGGGCGAGCGGGGGCAGCAGGACTCACACTCCTCAGCTGGGGGAGAGGGGCGGTAGGGAGAGGTGTTCAGATCCCTGGTGGGATGCTCCCAGCCCAAGGGCTCTCCTGGCATCTCAGGGGCAGCCAAGGTGAAGGAGGGGGCAGGTGGGGCACTGCTCATGCTGGCACTGCCAGCAGTGCAACCAGGCATGCTGGGGTTCCCCACTGAGCACGCCAAATGGACGGAGCAAGGGCTCCTGTGAGTGAGAGAAGTGGGTTTGCTCCCGGCTGTGCTGGCTGCTGCTTCAGTGTTTATTTTCATTTGGGCCAGGCTCAGAAAGGGAACTAGTGAATTTTTCAAGAGACCAATTGAAACTGCTGGTGGACAGTAGTTCCTAGTTGTGCTAGTGACTCATTTACCTCCCCACTGCTGCAATATTTTGTAATGTGGGGCAGGAAGCAGCCCCAGCCCCGAGCTGAGAGTGGTCCCAGGCTCTCCGACCCCTCTCCTGGCACTCCCTGGCTCTCCCTGCATTGCCACCCTCCTGCAGCACCCCAGTGCCCTGCAAGCCTTTCAAGCAAAGGAAGCCAGCACTCAGCAATGAGACCTCCCACCTCCCCAGCAGCACCAGCAGCATGACACCCATATGTCCCACAGCCCCACTAGAACAGAGCAGGGCTGTGGCCTCTCAACGGATCCCAATGGATAGCTTACCTGTGCACCCCAAGGCCAGGTCCTGGTGCCAAGGAGCCCCCAAGCAGCAGCCCATGTGTCCAGCATCGCCACCAGCCCCAAGCCGGCAGGCTGCTGCTGTGCTGCCAGAGGAAGCGAGCCTCTCACCGCCGGCCCCAGTGCAGCTCAGCCCGGCCACAATGCACAATGGGCTTTCAGAGCGGGCCCTGTGTGTCGGCCAGGCGGGGGCCGGGCACATCCCACCGGCCAGCATCGCTGCCCCACTGTTGCCCCGGGCTGTGCTGTCGCCCTCGCCTTTGGGCGCCTGTCACCAGGCCCACGTGGCACATTCCTCTCATTCCTCCTGCTGGAGCACCAAGCTTCAGCCTGGCCTCTCCGGAGATCTGCAGCCCTGATCTCCCCCCAGTCCAAAGCAACCCACTCCCAGTGCCGCTGCGAGCACCCCTCACCTGCTGGCACCACCTGCAGCTCCTCCAGCACCCTTCATCCACTCCTGCACTGCCTTCAGCTCTGTGGGCAGAGCTATGGCCCAGGGAGCCGCCTGTCTCCGCAGCACAAAGAGTCGGCTCGCTCGGGGCTGGTGGGGCTCGTCTGTGGATCAGCAGAGCTGTCTGAACCCCAGCGCGAACCCAGGAGGAGCGATCAGGCGGCTGCGCGCTCTCTGGGCTGCCCGTGGTGGATTCTGGCTCTCTCTTTGCTCACATGCTCCGACCCTCCCCAGGCTACAGCAGCAGGACCCGCTGGGTGGCCTCAGCGTGCTACAGGTGGCAGAGGTGTGCAAAGCATCCTTGGGAAAGGTCAACACAGCCCCTGCGTGAAAGAAAAAAAACCACCACAAAAGAAAGTCTAGGGAGACAAATCGCAGGCAGAGTGGGCTTCTAAGAATGCACTTTTCCTTTAGGAATGGGCTGATTGCCACCACAGCAATGCCCTGCTTGCCATGCAGCACTGCTGGCACTCCCAGACACCAAAACACTGGGGCTGCCAACCATCCTTCTCACCCTCCCTGCTGCAGCCCTCAGTGTGACGGTGCAAAGCACCACTGTTATTTCCCAGCATGCCAACACTGAACTGATCCTTCCAATGCAGAGTAGGACCGGCACGAAGGTGAGCAGCTGGGACACGCTCTGCCCCTGGCAAGGAGGCCGCCTGCTCCTGCTGCACCACGTCCCTGAAAGCTCCAGATTTAGAAAACTCTTGCAGTCGACCTAGAGATGCACTGACCCTGTGAGGGCTGGAGGAGGAATTGAGCTCCCAGCAAGGCTCCCAGAACACCCAGGTTCCACATTGCACAGCCCAGGTCTGCGTGATGCCAGGCACAGCTTTGCAGTGAGGTGCTGCTGGTTTGGGGCTGCAACAAGGCACCTCTTTTCTAACAGCCTTGTTGCTTCACACAGGGTGCTGTTTGTTTTAGCAGTATCTATTTATAAATTACTGTCAAATCCTTCTGCGCAGAGGACAATACTCAGATGTCCTCATTTGTTGTTTTGAAATCTCTGTGCTTTTAAGTTTATCTAGACATCTTAAGGACCAAACCCACCCCTCTACAGGTAAAGTTAAACATCATGTTTGATCTGGAATGTAATTTTCCTTTTGGGCAGCAGCCCAAACCACTCCCATTGCACTCTCCTGCTGTGCCTCAGTAGCACCAGGACTCATGCACAGCCCTCAGTGCTGATGATCCCATCCCAGCCTCCCAGGTTAGGAGAGGCTGCAGAGCAATGCTGTGGGATCCCATCTGGTACAGCCCACTGCTGACTTCCAGGGCCTCCCCTCTCTGTGCAGCCCCAGCAAGCGCTGCTGCCAGCCGTGTGTCCCTCCCAGGGCACTGCCCAGCACCCCTCACCCAGGGATGCAGCACTGCCAATCTCTGGGGCTGTCTGACAGCTGCACCCTCCTGGCACCAAATCCACTTTGCAAGATCTAGTGACTGCTGGTGCGATTTCTCCTTTCATTCTCCTATTGGTTCCTGCATACGAAAGACCTCAGACAAACTTATTTCTCTCTAGTATGCTCATAACCCCTGAACCTCAACTAACCACCTGAACCTCAAACTCCACCGGGACTAATAATCCCAATATGGATCTACGCTGCTGTGCCCCCGCACCAAGCTGCTCCAGGCACCTGCAAGAACTGCTTCCCAGCCATGTTTGCTCAGCTGGGGCTGGCCGGCACCCAGACAGCTAGGTATGGCCGTCCTGCCCCGTCCTGCCCCATACTGACCTGATCTGCAGGGCCCCACACCGTGTCCTCCTCGCAGAACCTCAGCTCCCACCTCTCCATTCAGGTCCCCGCGTGTACTCAGAGGTGCAGACGTGCCCGTGAGTGTGCCCAGCACCGCCACTCCCTCACACGGGGAAAGGAATTTCTTCCCAGAGCCACTTATCATCTCGGGAGCCTCTGTTTTCCAGCAGAGCAGAGGTCAGCACGCTGCCCTGCCATAATCCGCCCAGCACGCTGGTGGAGCACGGGCTCTGGGGGGAGCCCCACTGCTAATCCCATGCCACACGGAAAACAACAGAAGGGTTAACAATCTCTTCCAACATTCCCATTTCCTTTGGGGAGCACAGAGAAGTTGACCATTCCGTGGCAGGTTCAAAATGAAGCCTCTCTGCTTCTCACTTTGTGCTCCAGAAGTGAACCTGAAAGAAAAAGGAAATCAGCCCCAGCCTGACGGCAGCAGGGACAAAACAAACAAGCGCGACAGAGCATTTTGTTTCAGGTCAAACAAACTTCTCTTCCGTGGTTTTGATGCTCAATGCCAGGCAGAGCCGTACTTTCCTCCCCCACCCGCTGAGACCCCCCCGGCGCCAGCAGTGCTGCTGGGCACAGGGCAGAGCTCAGTCGGGGCATTTCCTCATTCCTGCGCTCCTGTTCCTGCTTCCAGCTGCCGCAGGCAGGCTGTGACGGGCACCTGCAGTGCAGCTCCTGCTCTGTGCAGCGCACTGCAGCCCGAAGGCGCTGCTCCACACAGGGGAACGCGCTCCATCCGGCAAGCAAAGGGTTACACGGCCACGGGGCTGTGCCCAGCTGAACTCAGCGTTTGGTGCTCAGAAGTGCTGAGGCCTGCGCCTCTCCCAGCTCGCATTGTTTGCAGTCGGGGCGGAGGAAGTCAGCACTGCTGGACAACAGGCGGCGCGGCTCGGCCATGCGGCTCGGAGCCCCCCAGCTATGCTGCCGCCGCCCACTGCCTGTGCTGATCGTGGGGCCCGCAGCACTTGGGGCTGCTGCTGTGGTCTCATCCCCGCTGTTTGGTTTGGGATCCGCAACCTCCTCCCCGCTCCCCATATGGCCAATGTGGCACTAATGTGGCTTTGGAGCAGTTGTAGGAGATGTGCAGTGGGTTTTGGAGCTGTCATGGAAAACCTCTCCCTGCCTCTAGAAGAGCTCCTTCCAAAGTTGTGGGACTGCAGAGGCAGCACAGAGCTCACATCCTCTGCCAGATAGGAACTAACAGCTCCTGAAAGAACCCTGAGCCCTCGGGATACTCCTCCCAGCCCACCTCCTGCTGGATCCCTCCTGCCTGCGCTGGAACAAGGTTACAGGAGGAGGGGGGTGGTTCCAGGCTCCTGCCACACGAGGAGACATGAGGAGATGTATTGTGAGCTTCTGATGTCCCCAACTTGTCCCACATCTGAGACCCCCAGCCCTCCTGGATCGTGTATGTGCTGGGCAAGCTTCCCCTCGGCTCAAGGCACAGCAGGGGAAGGTCATTTTGCTATGTCCCCTGTGGGGCGGAGGATGCTGCCAAGCCCAGTGGCTTTTCTATTCCAGTCCAATAGACCTGAAAGAAAGAGGTACCGTGCCCTTATTTGTGAAGGGCTCGGGAAGCCCCCTGAGCAGAGCCCGAGAGAGACACACCTGAGGGCCTTCCACTCTGCGTCCAGCAATGCCTTACCCGACTTTTTCTGCTTTGAAGCAGCGGCGTCCCGTCAGTAGACCCACAGCTCCACAGGGAATGCTCATTAGCTAATAGCCAGCCCAGCACAAGCACACAGCACAGGCAGCGGGGCTTTCCTCCTCCGCTCCTTAGTTGCCAGAGCCAATAGATGGCAGCAGCCGCCGCGCCATCAGCTTCCCGGCTAAAGCATTGCCGCGCAACTCTCCCTCTATTACTCTTCCCTGCCTCTATTCTTACCCTTTTCCTATTTTGCCATTGAAACAGAAATGAACAGGACAAGAAAGCAGAGCTAAAAATGACAGAGTGAGCACAACGCCGCAGATCTCCCATTTTTCAGTTTTCAATCTCAGCCGCTGTAGGAAAATACTCACAGAAACTTGTTTAGCTCGTCTTATAGACAACAAACATTTATAACATCCCGACAGTTTCCTATCCCTTCCCCTTCCAGTATTCGCGACACAATGTGCAGGGTGTTGGGTCGCTGGGTCAGAGACTGCCCCGAGTCAGAAGGGACCCCAAAGGATCATCGAGTCCAGTTCAGAGCTTGAAGCTCAAGCTGTGTGTGCCAACCACACAATAAAAGGAAAGAATTTCAAGAAACGTTCCAGCAATTTTGGCCAGCCGGGAGCTGTGGGCTTTCCTCTGGAGGAAAAAGAGTAAAACCAATGAAGATAGTAATTGCTTATGCTGATCTTGAGGGGATTTTTTGAAGTGCTTAATGAGCCAAGCTGCTGGTGAAGGTGTTGGTCCTGGTGCCATTTGCTTTTAAAAGGAAACAAAGCGGCTCAGCGAGGCTAAGCGCCGTGTTTTGATACTCGCAGGGTGGAACATTGTGATTTGTCGGCTTGCAAAGCTTTGCTGCTTCATTTTTTTTTTGGTACATAAAGCAGAGGTTGAAATCAGAATGAAAGCTTTCAGTTTAAGCTAATTAATCTGAGCGCTTTGATGCAGATCCCGTTGTGTTTTCTCAGTTTTGTTCTCCGGGAATTTATTTTAAGTGCCTGCATTCCATTTTCAGGCTGGGGGAAAGGAAAGAAAAAGTGAGATTTCCTATGGAAGAGATAACCCGCCGTCCACCCAGGGCTGGCAATTCCGCAACAGTTCTTACGTTAAGAAGAAAAGATTTTTTTCCTAACGATGTGGTTCAGTCTCACCCTGAGCTGCCCGGGCAGTGTGGGATGGGGATCAGCCAAGGGCATGTGGTGGGAAGGCGATGTGTGGTGGCTGGGAGGAGGACTCTGTGCCCCCAGAAAGGGCTGCTTGGTGCAAAGAGCGCAGCGCTCGGCCCCGAAAGTCCCTGAGTTCTGCAGGAACTATCCGATTCTCAGTTCCCCTGTGCGACAATATGAGGAACAATAGGAAGAACAAGCCCTTGCGATAACGCGGCTCCAGCAATGAGAAAGCAGCAGCATGTGCCAAGGCTGAATGGCTCTTACGGGTAACACGGCCAGAGGGCCCCGGGGAGCTCAGCAGGCACCGTGCTTGCAACCCTGCACCCGCTCCTCCCACACCCCTCTCCCAGCGCTCATTGCCCCGGAGCCTCACGGTGGCACAGCTGTCCTGCAGCACCGTCCTGCAATCCCGACCCGGGGCCGGAGGGAGTGCGGTGCTTGCCCTTCCATCAGTCCCCACTGCTTCGGGGAACTTAAAAGGGAAAACTAAAAATAAACCCAACTTCCTATGACCTTTCGTGGGTTGAAATGGAGCTGGCAGTGGGAAAGCGGGTCAGGTACCTCGGGGCCAGAACCGCAGCTGGAATACATCTCCCTCCGCATCACTGTGCCTGGCCCTGTGGCTGGGTGTGCAGGGCTGGGTGCAGCAGCTGCACTCACATAGGGCACAAACTCGGGTACGTATGCAGGGGGTAAACAAAGCAGCCCCAAATGTGTGTGAGGGTGCCTGGGAGGCCAGCCCTGCTGCACACAAGCTGGCTTTGCAGGATGGCCGCAGCCCACAGATAGCGTGCTCAGCATCACCTGGAGCACACCCAGCTCTCAGCCTTTCTCCTTTGCTTCTATTTTTTCATTATTTTTTTCCCTGAAATCATTTGCACAGCACTAACGAGTGAAAATTCAAGTTTGCTTGAAAACAATCTATCATCTGATTATCGTTGTAATGCAGGCAGCCTGGGAACAGCTGCCTCTGCCTGTCTGTGCCTCCTCCTGCCGACACATGGAGCTGCTGGGAAGGAAGGGCCGTCGTGCTGCGGCGTGAGCTGGAGGAAAGCCAAGCTGCTGGTGAGTGACTGGTAGTGACGTGACTGAGGAAGAGGAGTGGGTCCTGTGCTGGTGTAGCACTGTGCTGTCAGGTTCCACCACAGCCCTCAGGGTGCTAGAACACCCGCTGCCCATTTTGCTGCCTCTGGTCCCAGCTGCCCTGTTTTCCTCTTGCAGCTGTGGAGCAAGGGGCTAGCAGTGGAGGTTGCTCTCCAAGATAACTGTCAGTCCAAGGGCAAAGGAAGTGCATTGCAAGCCTGTGAGCCCTCTGAAAGTTCTTCCATGTGACTATGTGTGTGTTTGTATGTGCATATCCAGGTGTGCTGAAGGGGATGCTGTAGCTTCAAGCAAAACAAGAATGCAAGAGCTTAGGCTGATGATAAGCTGACTCCCATGTGCGCTGAGGACAGAGATGTTCATATGAATTTTAACTGTCTGACATCTCCTGGGTTCATTGCTCCTAGCCTCAGGAGCTGTGAGCCAATTTGCCCCTGTAGCATCCCCATTGCCACGCACTGCCCCCATCCCCAGGTCATGCAGCAGGGAGCAGGGATTTCTTCCCTGGAGACCCTGCAGCACCCCGCTCTGAGGGACGGGCTGCCCCCCAGCCCCAGGGGCCAATGTCCCTGCTCTAGGACAGAAGCCTGCAGTAGAAGCCCACAGTTGGTGTCCTCCTGAGCCACTGTTTGGGGAGGCGGTGGGCTGATTTCTGTGAGTTCCTGGTGCTGCTATAGCACAAGACACATTTCGAGGCCAGCTCCAGCAATTTCACATGCAGTCAGCAGCTCCTGGCTCTGCCAGGAACCAGCCAGCAGGAGTCAGGCATCCAAGAAAGAAGCAACCCAATTATCACCCATGAGGGGACAGCTTGGTCCCCAGTCATCTCACAGGGGGAAGGAGGCAGGGATAAGAAGCCCAGTGCCCAGGGTCCAGTCAGTATGATTAAATGAAATTAGCACCATTTTTCCCCCTGTCCTCCTGCCCTCATCAGGATCATGTCCCGTTTTGCTGAGCGCTGCAGGGTCCCGCAGGCCGCAGCCCGCGTTACTCTGTGCACGCTGTGCTCTGAATGAGGCAGGCGCCTTATGGGAAAAACACACAGCTAATAATTGCTGTGAAAGACTGTGTTGCAATGCACAGACACAAAGGGATGAAAGGAGGCTGCGCTCACATCCTGACATTTCCTCATTTCTGAGTTCTTGTCTCGGGCATCCCTAACACGCTTTCAAGGCAGCTTTTACAGCCAGCTTCCTCTGTCAGAGGAAAGGAAACAGAAATTCCAAACACCCTGGGATGGTGTGGGGCACGAGGGGCTCAGCATGGTGATCTACCAGCCCCTGCCTGGGGCCAGCCCCAGCGCTCCCAGAAAGGAAACACTTAGAATCATCATCTAATCCAACCATCAACCCATCGCCACTACACCATGTTCCCTATAACGTGAGCTCCATCCCCACCCAGGCAGCACCTTTCCCTCTTATTTCTGCTCCTGTTTCCATCTTGCAACAGCAAACAATTTTGTAAGGGGAGACCTTTGCCTAGATGCCTCTGTGGGACCCCACTGCCCCTGGAACCCCCACACTGCCCCTGCCCCTTCCCTGTGGGTGCCAGGATGGGAGATGAAGATGGGGACAAAAGAGGGCTGTGCTGGAGCACTCGGAGCTCTGCCAAGGCACCATGTCCTTCTCCGCAGCAATCCCAGCCTGTCTCTGCTGGAAATTTCAAGTTGTTCTGATGGCAGCAAGTTAACAAGATTTGGAAACCAGGTCAACGGAAGGAGCTTAATTAGCTTGCTGAACCGTGGGGACCAGCTCACATCGTGTCTGCTCTGTTGACTCCTGGGATGGAGGTTATCGATACGGCTTCTGTGAGCCTGGCACCCCTGGTGCTCCCCAGGCACCGGGAAACTTTGCAGCCAAAGTCCCCAAATCAGCAGCATGGAACAGCCCGAGCTACCCTGCTCTGCTGTATGGCAACACTGTTTTATCCCTGCCCGCTTCCCCTCAGCCCTACAAGGACCCTCAGAGCCCCCACTACTGCTGGCCCAGCTCCTCCCACCCAGCCAGCACTGCTCGGTGGGGCAGAGCCAAAGGGGACAGGCAGTGAGCTGGCAGTGTCACTGGCAGCGCAGGCATTGCTCACACAACCTGCTGCCTGTCTTGTTGTGTCACTAACAGCATCTGCTGCCACAACGAGAATAGCAAAGGAAAGGCAAAGCAAAAGGCCCTCTCTGAGAGAGGAGCAGGAAGGGATGCAGGGCACTCTGTGCTACATGAAAACCCCTTTCATTAGAGGCATGGCCGTGGCTTGTCCCTCTGAACAGCAGCACAGCTTCTCAGTGCTCTGAGGGGCAGAGCAGGGGCAGGTTGTGCTCAGCCCCATCCTGTTTTCACCCCAGGCGCAGCTCCACCAGGTGATGCTTTATTCTGACAGGGTGTCTCACAAACAAACCAAGGAGCTAATAGCTTTGAAACCCTTCCAGGAACTCTGACGTGCTGCCAGTGGAGAAGACTCTTTGCTGTTAGTGAGAAACAAGCCCCCTCTCCATCCTGCAGCCAGACGCCCTGTGCCCTGTGCGGAATGGACACCGGGGTTCCCTGCACGGGGCAGCCTGGATAGCTGCTGGGGGGAACCTCGCTGTCAGAATACCCCCTCCTCACTCCTATATCCTGGGACAGCATCCCGTTGCATCCTGCACCACCGGAGCCCCAAGCCAGAGGGATGGCAGCACGGCGGTGAGGGCATCCCGCGGATGTCGGGGGCTGCAGCAGGACGCAGGGCACGGCGCGGGGCCGCGGGCAGGCGGTGCCCAGCAGATGGCGGCGGTGCCGCGGCGGAGCCCCGCAGGCATNCAAACACGGCGCTCAGAAGCACAGCGCACAGTGTTTTTAATCCCCGATTTGACATCTTTCATTTGCCTCCGAAAACTCCTCCTTGCACGCACCCCCGGCCCGGCTCCGCACGGCTCGGCTCGGCCCGGCCCGGCTCAGCCACCCTGGGCTGCTCCGCGGGGCGGGGCGGGCAGGCGGGGAGAGGCGCGGCACCGCGCGGCCCCACACCCCGCTATAAGAGCGGAGCGAGCGGCCGCGCTCCGCAGTGCATGGCAGCGCCGGGCCTGGGGCCGCTCCCCCGGATCGGTCCGGGCACCCGCCCCGCTGCCGCCACTCTGACCTTGGCATCGGGACAGGGCGGGCAGCGCAGCGCTGGGGATGCCTTAACGAGAACGCGCAGGGATCTCTTCTAGCAAGGGGAGAGGCGACCTCCTCCCCGCTATCGGAAGAAAAAGAGGATTTAAAGAGCGGCTTTGCCCCCTTTGTTGAATGCGAAGGGCAGAGGAGGACCGGCAAGATGAGCACTAGCAGTAAGTACGGCTCTCCCTTCCCTTTGCTATGGGAACAGGGCTGATGTTGCGTGGAGCTGGCGGGGAGGAATCGGAAAGAAAATGTGACACCGGGGCTGACACATCGGATGGGCTGGGTATCTTTTTCTCTGCCTCTTGCTTTCTGACAGGGCATGGCTTTGCTGGTGCTCTCTTCGTGTGGGCTGAGCCGTGGTGCTTATCTCCCCTGTGTACTTCTTGGCTTGCGTTTCTGGGCTTGGAGGGCAGATCATGCAGTAAAATGTCGATATGCAACATGGTGAGAGGGAGCCAGGAGCACTCTGCCAGGCAGCAGCCTCACTTGCTGATGCCTCTGTCCATGTATAATAGCCATTGGGGGAGCAGCCGATGGAGATGAGGAGCAGGGGAAGGGGGTACCCAGAAACCGGGGGGGCTGAGCAAAGCACAGATGTGGTGCAGAAAAGCATGTGCCTTCTGCAGCTGGGGATGTGGGTGTTTCTATTGTGCTCGGGTGAGAGACGGGGACAGAGGCGCTCATGCACTACGTAAGAATTGCTAAAGAAGCAGAGCGTAGAAATGTGCTGCGTGAGATGAGAACTGGCACCTGCTCCTGGTCTGGTTGCTCCTGGTTTTGCATTCCTGTTGCAAAGTCTGGAAAGATTGATCCAGTCACAGTCAATGTCTTCTCATTGCTGTGAGGGTGTGTGACAGCTGCGTCCACCTTGCTAGCAGACCTTTGGCCCCTTCCTTTAAAAGCACATGGCACCGAGCCCCAGAGCTGCTGCTGGTTGCCACCTGAGAACAAGGTCCTGTCCTTCCTGAGGGTCCTCGCGGCCATGTGGAGTGAGGAGACAGAAAGTGGCAGAGCAGTGACTTCTCCATCCCTTTGGTGTGCTGAGGTTTCTCAATCTGAGAGCTTGGGGTGGTTCCCAAGCAAAACACCGTGAAAAATGTCTTGGCATGCTGCAGGCAACAGAACAGGTGATTCCAGATCTGTAGGGCTGCGTTAGAGGTGTGAACGTTTTCCAAGTGCCCTCTGCACGAGCCATGCCTGTGGCACGAGTGGTCCCCTGCTTGGGGGCAGTGTGGCTGGCAGTGCCCAGGTAGGGACTTCTGGGGACCCATCTGTTCCCAGCCCTGAGGGATGCCTGGTAGCAACTGGGCTATGAGTAATGATAGTGGGCCTGGTGCAGAGGGCTGCAATGGTTCTCAGTGCTTGCTGGGGTCAATGACTGTGGTGGCCAAGTGGGGCTTTTAGGCTTCTTCTAAGCCAATTCCAACAAATGTGTGTTCGTTCCTACTGGGGGTTCCTTTCCAGCTCTTAATAGCCAGCTTGGATGCTGACAGTGATGAGGGTTGTTTTTGGTGCCAGCGTATCGTAACTATCTGATTACATCGCAAAACTTCACTTATTCCTCTCCCACGTGGGGAGAGTGGTGCCAGCAGAGCCACATGTGCGTCCTGCCTGGTGCTCCCCTGTGATTCGATGGGAGGAGGCCACCAGGTTGGTGGGTGTGGAGCTGGAGCCCCCTGGAAGCCACATCTCTGACCACCAGCTCACCCAGTGCCCCTGGGGGCATCACTCAGCCATGCCTTGGCTTTTGGGTCTCCCAGCAGCAGGCTGGCACCGTGGGTCTTGCCTGAGCCTTCGGATGGCTTTGCCTAAATGGTGCCGTTTCCCCTTCCCAGGTAGCCACGTGGTTTGGTGAGATGTGGGAAGCTGCTCCAGCTGCAGTTTGCTTGCAGTGCTGTGGGCTGATCACTGGGGGTGAGCACTCTGTGGAACAACACCTGTGCAAGGCAGCGGGCTCTGCCCTGCTGGGCTTCCAGGCTTTTGCAGATAGCTGAGGGCTCAAAGCAGAGTTTGCCATACCCACATTCTGGCTTGTCTGTTCTTAGCAATGGCACGATCCTCTCCCAGCTGGTACTGAGAGCAGGGGCAGGACTGGGGCTTCCACCTATGTGCTCTGTGGCTACTGTGAGCTGCTGAAAGCTGTCTTGCTGCTTCTCTGCCCAGTCTGCAGCCCTCAGGCCTGCATGTGCCTGCTGGAGCCCTCAGCATCCTCTGTGCCATCTGGATGTCACCCTGTGGTGCCTGGCTATGACCTGCAGTGGCTCTTGCATCCCTCTTCCAGCAGCTGCTGGCTCAGGAGCTCACTGCCACTTGTTGGCTGGGGAGCAGCTCCACTGCTCTCAGCAGGGATTCTCCTGTCTGTAAGGGAGGGCTCCAAAGCAGAAGGGCTGTACCTGCAGGTCAGCTGTGCTCAGCCTCCCAAGCCCGGTCTCCGTCCTGATGCTTGAGATGCTGCTTATGTTGATGTCAGGGGAGAAAAAGAGGATGTCATCACCGCAAGCAGTGGGACTTGCTTTGCGCCTAGGGTTGGAGGACCCAGGTCTTTCCTCTCCCACTGTGCAGAGAAGGCAAAGCCATGTGAAAATGCTGCTGTTAAGGGGCAGAGGAGAAGGCCCTTGATCTTGGGTGTAAACTCATACCCTGAGGCTGCAGAGTGAGAAGACCTGAGGGTGCAGGGTTGTGCTGTCTGGGAACACAGCCTCCTGGCACACGGCCGTGAGCGTTTGGAGGGCACTGTGTTGATATTTACATTCACTCCACTGTTTATACCTCCCACTCTGGTTAGAACTGCTAATTGGTTGCAAATGGATTCATGCATTCCTAACCAGGTCCATCAGTGCTGCATTTCTGCCAAAGCTGGATCCTGTGGTACAAACTTTTGCCCTAGACAGCATCCCTTAAAATCACTCCAAAACCTCCTGAGCTCTCGGCTCCAACCCCTCCCTGAGAAGCTAGGGGAGGAAAAGCCCATCCATCCCACCCTGCTCCCTCAGAGCAGCTGCCACCTGTTAGAGGATGGGGAGGTCTGTGGGGGCTTTGGTATGCAAGGTGGAAAGTTTCCCCAGACCATCCCATTCCGGCACCTCTCAGATCCCCATGCTGGGTCTCAGAAGGCCCAGAAAGGAGGTATGGGGAAGAGCCGGCCGGTACAGCGCTTGGGCAGGAAGGCTTCATGACACACTGATGAATGTAACATGTTTGCCTGGTTATTTTTGTCTTTCCTAAGTCGTGTTCCCTGTTGCATGATGATCCACTAAGCGTAATTACCCTGTAATCTGCAGGCACATGTGGTTACAAGGTGTTTACCAGCAAACTCTATTAAGTCCCTGTGTAATTAAAGAGAAATCGCACGGTGCTGTGCATCTCCAGGAGCCCCAGCCCTGCCCCATAAGCTCACCAGGCATGGGGGTTCTGCATCTCCCCACCCAGCAGGGCAGGACCTGCTAAGAAGGATGTGGTGCTGCTGAGGGACCCGTTGGTGCGATGCAATCATCTCTTCTTGAGCTTGCAGTGCCAAAGGGATCTCCTGGTTCTCAGTACCCAGCCCTCTGCTGCCACCAACACCCCAGTACAAATCCTCTCCTTCCTTCTGCACAGCCAACCAAAGGGACAACTGTCAATGGCATTCACTTTGGTGCCAGAAAATTCAGTGCCCGCACAGTCTCTCTGTCCCCAGGCTGGTGGATGGACTTTGGGCTCTCCTGCAAACCCTCTTTCTTGGCAGTTTGCCCTTCAAAGAGCAGAAGCCATGGAAAGTGGCCCTGCAGGCCAATGAAGTGCATGCTGTAAAGTCAATTGAAGCAATTGAATTATTTCAAGGGCCTGCCATGCTCTTATAAAATAAATAGCAAGTTTTCTAATGACAGGGTGACAATCGGTTTAGCCAGATAATTGTATTTGTGATGCCAGCAGGCTGGACTAATGACAGACTGTCCTGTTATCAGTGTGGTGCTGCCCTTGTGCTCAGCAGAGCTGCGAAGGAGCGAAGGCAAAGCCACCAAGTTCCTGCCAGACCCCGCAGTCCTATTGTGATGATGCCATAATGAAGTGCTTGGAACATCTAATCAGATATTTTTAGACTAAATACATCAGTGCCTCTCGGTTGTGAGCACTGCAGCACCTCTGGAAGGCATCCTGGGGGTGGGCTGGAGGTGGGAGGGAGATGGGATAGAGAGGGGGGTTTTGTGGGGTGGATGGGGACAAGGAGTGACTGCAGCAGCTGGAGGGAAGGAAGAGCCCAAGTCCAGATGTTTCAGCCCCAGAAAGCTTGCTGGAGTGCCCTGAAGAACAGCCCCATTGGACACACTTTGCCTTGCAGAAAAGGGCTGTCTGAAGCTTAATAGCACCAAACTGAGCAAGTGTGGCAGCAAACTTGAGCATATGGTTCCCATGTATTTGATGGTGGTTCAGATTTTTGATAGGCTGTAGTTGATAGAAGCCTTTTTCAGTTCTGGTATAGCCTGAATGCCTTATCATTATCAGCCACAAGCCCTGGGCTGGGAATTGACGTGCTTTCTCTGCTGCCTGGGGCAGAGTTCTGGAAGAAACAGGAGCCAATATGATTTCCTTATGCAGCCTTCCTGGCCTTCCTTTTTTCTTACCTGTTTTACCTTGGCAAAGTCCTTCTCTGAGCCTCGAGCATCACTTGTTTCTCTCTTCTTGCACATTCTACTTTACTCCCATCTTGAAATGTTTTTGAGGCTTGGAGAACTGGAGAAGTCCTCGGGAGGAGGGCATCTCTGAGGAGCAGGAACATGTAAGAAAAGAGCGCATGTCTGAAGCCATCCTGCTGACCTCCTTGTTCCTTCTTGGCAAGCAGCGCCCCACGGTGGGGAGCACCAGGCTGCCTTGTTGGTGCAGTACCACCCCCGGAGTCCATCGCAATCTGTTTAGGTTCTGGGGGTTGACCTGCTCTCACAGCAGTGAGTTGCAGGAAGGTTCCTCAGCACAAGGGGATCACTACCCAGCGCAGCACTGGAGGCGTGAGCCCTGACGTGCCCACACCAGGCTCTGCAGTACCACACCCTACACCGCACGTGTAGCATCTCACTCACAGAAGCGCAATGCAAGTGCCGTGTACCCTCCAGCCCTTACATCCATCCTTCTGCCAGCCTCGGTGGAGGCGTCCCGCTGAGGGCTGTCCTGCCCGGGGCGGTGGCAATAGGGAGCTATTTATAAACGGCTGGGCCGGGCCGGTCCCTAGCTCAGCTTGCTGGGACATGTCAGGCGCTGTGATGGGGATGTCACTGCCACAGCTGCTCCCCAGCCCGGATTCCCTGCGCAGGTGGGGGGGCCCAGCAGGGTGGCTGGGCGAGGGGGGCTGCTTCCCCCTCGGCCAAGGGTTTGTCTTCCGAGAGCTTTAGAAGACGAGAAGGAGGACCGGAAGCTGTGTGTGAGCCTGCTACTGTAGCAGGGCAGGAGCTGCAGTTCGTTTGAGCCCCAGGGCTACTCAGGAGGTGGCTGCCTCCCCCGGCACCGCCCTCCCAAACCAAGGGCTTGCCTTGGCCCTGGCAGGGCTGCTCCCTGCTGCTGCCCTGCCCTCCACCTGCTGCTCTGAGTCACCAAATGATTGCAGGTTAAATCACCCCTGGCTGCAGCACTGCCCAGCTGGGGCTGTAAGCAGCTTCCTCACCAGGCTGTGCTATGCCAGAGCTGTGGGGTGCCTGGGGATGAGCTCCTGTGCCAGCAGGGCTCTGGGCTGCCAGGAGGGACCCAGGGAAGGTGTCCGTGGCTTGAGCTTTGTCTGCGAGCTGGACATCAATGATCAGGTGCAGAGTGCAGCAGAGGTGGGGAAGCTCCCCTTGGTTGGGGCAGGTCCCAGAGCTGGGTACCAACCCCACTGCTCTCAGCAGCCCCCAACACACAGTCCATAAGGGCAGGGCCCAGGGCGGACAGGCATGCTGCATGGCTCAGTGCCGGCTTTTCCTGTCAGCTCTGCTCCAGATTTTCGCTCTCTCTGCTCAGATTGCAATCCTCAGAGTGTAATAGGGTGCTTCCCCGGCTCTGCACAGCCTCTGTCTGCTTGGATCACGGTGCCAGTCCCTGCCAAACCTGCCTGCGCTGTGCTGGTGGCACAGGGGTGCCCCTGCCTAACCCCCCCACCTCAGCACCTCCCAGCTCTTGAAGAATGGAGAAGGGGGGGCAAGGTAAGCTGAGTTCTCTCCAGCTGCTATAAATAGCTGCGTCACCCACATGTCGTCTGAGAGTTCTGTGCCTGGGTTGGGGCTCCTGGGTGCACTTGAACCAATGGAGAAGGGCCCTGGCTGCTGCCGGGGGCACAGAGCGTTGTCACGTTAGTGCCCGGTGGGATGCTGCTCAGGCTATACCTGGCCTGATCACAGCTGGCACCTCTCTGCTGGCAGCCTGCAGCAGGGACCTGCTGCAGAAAGCACTGGGCAGAGCCCAGCAGCTCCCACCAAGCTGCTGGGGTGTGTGGGGGGGCACAGGTGGAGGATTCCTTGCTATTCACGGTGGATTTGTGGGAGGAGGCTCTTCTGTAGGGAGTGATCAGATCAGAGAGAGAAAAGTGGTTCTCCTGGTGCTGTTGGAGTGTATCTGTGGTCTCTGAGTGCTCCTGCACTCCCTCTAGGTTGGGGTTCACTAGGGAACCTTGGTCATCGTGATGTCATCCAGGATGTCTCCTAGGATTCAGTTTTTGAGGTGCTCTGTGTCTCTGGGGAATGACTGTTTGTGGCACATCTCCCACTTCTTGGGCATCTCAGGCTTCTTGATCACAACAAGCATGGGTGCACAGGGAGATTCAAAGCCATCTTCCCAGCAATGGAGCTTCCCTTCTTCTGCCTGTAGACACCGGGACACAGGTCTGGGTGAATCCCAGCTCAGAGCCCTTAATCAGTGGGAAAACATTCCTAAACCCATCTGCCTCTCCTGCAGAGGGGCCTGGCTGTGCTGCCCCAGCATCTGTCCCAGCCATCCCCAGGAGCAGTGTGGTCCTGCTGGCCAGGCAGAGCTATGCGACACAGTGTGCATGTTCTCCATTCCTCTGCTTCTTTTTTTTTCTTGTATTTTTTTTAAAGTCACTGTCTGCGTGGAGAGTTATGTGGTGATGACAGTTTGTGATGGGTTACATACAAAATCCCTCGCGTCCCTGAGGATGCTACCAGTTGAAAGCTTTTATGACATTTTAAAAATAGCCACAGAGAGGGAGAGAATGAGTAGATGGATGGGTAGGTGGATCCCTAATAAGGAGAGAAGAGGAAACAGAAAGAGGGGAATGGAAAGACTTCAGTGAACGGCATGCGAGTGATTGCTGGGAGAGGGGGTGGTGTGGTCATACCGAGCTGCTGAGCTGCGTGCCCAGCAGGAGTGGGAAACCCTATAAAAAGCCTGGATCTGAGCTATGCTCCCTGCACATGTCAGAGGGAGGGATGGGGCAAGCATCAGTGTGAGCTGTCTCTCCTGCATGCACTTGCTGTGCTTTATAAGTAGCTGTTAAAAATAATCCCTGACTCGGGCTGGCTTCTACTCTGGTGTGGTTCCCAGAGCATCATCTGTGCCTCCCTTCCTGCTGCAGGGATCGGGCTGAGCGCTTCCCTGGGAGCTGACAGACAGGGCTGGCCCTGGCGTTCCCCAAATGTCGAGTTCCCAGGTGGGCTGTGCTCCAGGAAGGGGAGGAGGCTGCTTCTGTCTTCTGCCCTGCTCCTGGCTGACAACACCCGGAGGAAAGACATGGGCTTGGGGCTGTGGGTGAGGGCACAGCATCCCCATGCTGTGTGGAGCAGCAATCCCACTGTGGGACAGCACTGCTCTGCCTCGCATCACTGCTGGTGAGGCTCTGCAGCCCTCGTGGCAGCTCTCCCCATCACTCAGGGAAGATTACACCGAGTGTCTCCAAGAAATGCTAATTGCTTTGGCTTGCGCTTGGCACAGCAGAGCCACCGGGCACTCGGAGCTCTGAGTCAGCTCAGAGATCTGCCAGATCCTTGCTCTCCTTCCCCCAGAGTCAGCAGAGTTCTGCTGTGGCCGTGCTGCTCCCTGCATCCCCAACCCCACAGAGCTGTGCCTGGTGCCCCACCTGTGGGACACTTGGGGTCCTGGTGCCTGTGATATGGGATGGTAGGAGCTTCCTGTCCTAGGGAGCGCATGGTGCTTGTCCTGCAGGAGAGTCCATCAGCACCCTTCTATCCTCCCCGAGCCCCTCTGCTGCTGCCCTCCTGTCCTGCCCCTGGCAATTAAAGTCCTGTGAAGCCAGGCAGGCCGCTGGGAAGCATTCCTTGGCTGTGCCCCCACTCAGGCAGCAGGAAAACAGCACTAACAAGAGTCCTCTGTCCGATGTGCCAGCCTGTCACATCCAAGCCATCTAGCCCTGCTCCCCCATGGTTGCTTTTCCCACGTGTGTTTGTTCCCCTCATCAGCAAGGCACATAGCTGGGGAAGCTGGAGAGCGTGTGCTCCCTGGTCCTGTGCTGCCCTCTCTCAAAGGGTCTGCTGCTGCTTCCGCTGGAGTTCTGCAGCTCACAGCTTTATTTAGTACTGTAGCAGAGGAGCTGCAGTCCAAGCCCAGCTTAGGTGGGCTGCTGTCCTCACCCTGCCCATCACCTGAGCGTGGTGGCATCCCACACTGCATCCAGTGATGCTGTGAGCCACTGGGGTGTGGGCAGGGGGAGGTGTGGGTGTGGGAGTGTCCCAGTGTGGGGGTGTCCCAGAGCATCCCTCAGGTGTGGGGTGAATTGAGGCCTTACTGAAAGGTCATCTGTGGCTGTCCTGGCTCCTGGCGTCCCACATGGCTCTGGTGGCACAAAGGGTCTGATTCAGAACATAATTTTGCTCCTTGGCAGGCAGTCCTTGGCTCATTTAAGCTGAGAGCACGCACAACAAAGCCCGTGTTGATTATCCCTCATGAAAGGGGACTTGTTCCCTGAAAAATGCCAGTTCTGCTGGGCACGCTGACTGCCCGTTAATTGGCGCTAATGAGGAGCTGGAAGGTGGCTTCTAGGCGGGCTGTGCTGGTGTGTTCGGGGATGGGAGCAGTGACCTCGGTGTGGGCATGCTGAGCACTGGGCCTGGGCTGTGCTGGACAGCATCACTGTTCCCCTGCCTGCACGGGCAACACTTAGCCCAGCCTGGAGCAGAGAGTGTGGAGGGTTAAGAGTATCTCTGGTGCTTACTGTACACAGATGGATTTATTTACGTCTGTATGCAGAGAGGTGGGATAGGGAGGGCTGGACTCCCTCTGTTGGAGTGGGAGGGGGCAGTCCTCATTAGGAGCACAGTGCTGCTGGGCAGCAGCACCCAATGCCAGGCTTGGTTGTCTGCCTCCACCCCAAGCAGCAGAGGCTCTCTGCCTTTTTTCTCCAGGCCCTGATGAAAGGCACTGAGGGCTTTTAGCAGCAGACAGCCGTGTCTGCCTGCCCGCCGCTCCTCGCGCTGGCAGCCCCCCCGTGCCTTTTGAAGTCGGTTTCTGGGCGTATGCAGAAGCCAAGGAGAGCACGAGTGTGGGAAGGAGGAGGGGAGGATGATGTCTGTGCAAACCCCTGCGTGTACTTTGGGGAGCTCATTGTTCAGTGATGCTGCTCCCTCATCTTGCCACGTTGTCCCTGTCACACCCAGCATCCCCAGCCCCTTGTCCCAGCAGCAGGGACACCCCATGTCCTGCGCATGGGGGCCCAGAATGCAGCTGGGGATATGAAGCACAATCTGAGAACATCACTCCTCTGACAACCAGCTGTGGAGATGGCCCACCCTTGTGGGGCTGGGATCAGACCCCCAGCTTGGCTGATCCCCCTGTGCTGGTGGAAGGAGGGAGGTGCTGAAGAGCTGGACACAGCTGCCCAGGCTCTCACTACTTGTTGCTTTAAGGGTGTCTCTGGTGTGGGGCTCTGTCCCAGAGTGTGGGAAGGGCTCCTCCTGGCTCTGTAGCAGAGCAATGCCTCCAGGTATCTGTATAGGATGTCCTGCAGCATGGCTTCAGGCCACCAGCAGGGGAATGGCCCTGGAGGGACCCTTTGAGATGCTGCAGTGGGGGCTGATGGGCACCATCCTGGTGGTATAGCTCAGTGCACGCCCTGGGTCACATCCCCAGAGGTCATCCCAAGGTGAGCACTGAAAGGTGGCTCTCCTCCTCCTCCTCCCCACATCCCTGTGCTTTCTCTCCCCGTCACTCCCTCCTGCTGCAGCCTTCCTTCCATTGCTGCAGACCTGTCTCTCCTTCCTTCTTTTTGGCTTTCCCCCTTTCTTTCCTCTCTCCCCTTTTTTTCTCCATCAGCTTTGTTCGCCCCGGCTGTGTACTGGCGTTGCCATGACGACTGCCAGAGCATCTCTGCATCCCGCAGTAGCGGTCCTGCGCCCACCCCAGCCCTGGGGAGCAGCAGGATGCCCTCCTGCCCCTCAGAGGGGCGGCCACCCCCTCCTGCCAGGGTGGAGTCATTGGAGACACCTCTGCGGCACATCCTCTGTGCAGGCAGGGATGGAGCGGGGCATGGGGTGGTCATTGCTGGTCTGGATGGGTCATGCAGCTCCTCATGCAGGGGCTGGGAGGGGTGCTGGCAAGGCCAGCCTGGCCAGCTGTCTCTTCACGAGCTGTGCTCTGGTTTTTGGGACATGAGCTGAGCCACGGCTTGGAAGCAGAGTGTGTTTTGTGTCTCTGGTGCTGCTTTGCAGACAACATTTTCTTTCAGCATTTGTCAAAGCTTCGGTGCCCCTTTCATGAGATAATTAGGGTGACGTGTTATTAGCTGGTTACTGGGGGAAAAATATATTTACTGAGGATTTATTCTGGAAACAACATTAATCTCCTGTATAGTTGCTAAGTCCCCATACATAATCTGGTTTTGATAATCAATTGCTATTGCAACCTCCCTTATAAATCTCAATTAAATGCACATTTAATTCACATAAAGTTGCCAAACTTGCTTGTACCTTTCTGTCCTGCTGTGTGCCGTAGGCAGCTGTCAGTGTATGTAGCTCAAGTCTGTTTATCAGCCAGCCTGAAACCAGAGCATGCTTTGCCGAGGCAGAGTGGCAGCACTCCTCTCCCATGGTCCTACAAGGAGATCCCTGCACATCCTGGCTCCTTCTGGCAGAGCTGCACAAACACGAGTGCTCTGCAAACATCGGCGCGCAGAGCCCTTCCTCTGCTGTTCTTTGTGCTGCGTTTGCAGTGGGGGAGCAGCAGCGTAGAATATCCTGATTTAGAAGGGACCCATAAGGATCGTGCAGTCCAACCCTTGCTGCCTCTCTGCTTGTGCGCAGCAAGGCTTGGATGGAAACCCAGGGCTGGGGGGGACTCTGCGGGGCCCTGACCACCCCGGGGCCGGCAGCAGGGACATCTCAAGCAGCGGCCAGGTTGGAGTGGAAGGAAGCGGGGGCTGTTGTGGGGCGAGGCAGTTGGCCCCAGCTAGCAGGATGTGTCCTGGCCAGCTTCCTTTGGAGCTGCAGGGAGATTCCAGCCGTGAACTGCTTCACACTGGGGCCATGGTGATTTATTTCATCCTTGTGTTTTTGCAAAAAGCGTGCAGTGAGCTGCGTTGCTGTGCGCCCTGGAGAGGGAGCAGGACAAGATTTGTTCAGGCAGAGCCTGGGGCCACAGCTCCATGGCATCTACCAGGGGACACGCAGACAGGCTGGGCAGGAGCGTGCACACCTCTGCTCCATTCTTAGCATTGGGTTTTGTACCTCACCTGTGCCCCGAGTGCTGGAGCTGATGCTCCCTGCAGTGCAGCCTGCCTGCCCCTGCCACATGCCAGTGGGGGCAGCTGGAGCTGTGACAGCCTTGGTGACAGGGGACTGTGCTAGGGGAGCTGTAAAAGAAATGATGAAGCTGTTGGAATTGCTGGGAAGATGTCTACTAAGATCTCTTCCTGAGCCTGGCTGGAGCCCAGCTTGCTAATTATGGTGATAGGGGAAATACACAAACATACAGATGGCACAAAGAACAAAAACTGCTGTCTTTTAATATTGAAAGCTCTGCTTCCGGCCAACTGCAACCAACACATGGCAGAAGATAAAGGCTAACAGCTTTGGGCGAGACCGATGTGCGCCGGCAGCCTGCATGGGAGCTGCAGGAGCCCTGCAGAGCCCCGCATGGCTCTGCCTCACCTGGGCAGCAGCGTGGCCCTCCCCAATGCTGCTCTGGCTGTCCTTGCTGACCTCTGTGGTTGCAAGGGCCTGAGCTTATAGTTTATAAAAGATGCTCTGTCCCACGGAGCTTTAGCACAACCCCTGGCACAAAGGATGGGGTGGGGAAGATGGACACCAGGAGACAGCCAGGTGTCCCGCCAAGCTGTGCAGAGGGGGCAATCTTTTTATGACCACTTAAAGGCTCCATTTGCTACCTTCAACAGAATTAGAGCAGGGATTATGATAGATTAAGGAAGGCAGTAAACACCCTCTGTGCTGCCCATGTAACATGCCAGGACCACGCGGGGGCTGTGCCAAGCCCTTGTCCAGAGGGGGGCTTGCTTGGCCTTTGTGGGATGTCCACACCGAATGACTGCAGGTGTGCTTTGTCTCTTCTGTTGTGGTTTGGTGGCTTAGCAGGGATGTGGCAGCGTCCTTCACTCCGCAGCTGTGGGCTGTGGAGCACCCCTCCCAAATCCCAGTTGTTTTAGACAGCACCTTCCTTGGATATAAGAGCGGAGAGAGGAATGTGGAGCCTGCTGGGGAAGCTCCTGGTGCCGTTTTGCTGCCAACCCCGAGCCGTAATTCATCCCCTGGAATGGCACTGGCTGCGCGGCGGCTGGTCGGCAACCGTCAGCCTCTGAGCACGCACCGGTGGCAGTGAGATTGCCCTGTAACATACACCCCTTTGTGTCCTATTTATGGGAGAGTGTCCCCTCTGTGACGCCGACACTCGCTTTGCCAGCTGTCACCCCCAGTCCGAATTCCCATTTTGTTGCATTAATATCTATACAGTGTCTCTGGATAGAGATTTGATTTCAAGTTCCCTCCCTGGAGTAGAAGGAGTTAAAAATAGCAAATCCACCACCCCTCATTCCCTGGCTATGACGCAGTCTCCCAGGTTGGAATTACAATGCCAGCATGAATACGGTCTAAAATAAAACAAATGAGCGTATCGCACTCTGCAGAATGAGAGAACGAGCTCCGTGTCTGGAGCGATGACATGGAGGAGGCTCTGCCTTCTACCCTGTGCCTGCAGAAAGCGAGAATTCATCTCTCTTGCAGTGCTTGTATTGGCCAGATAAATGATGCGACGCACGGAGCGATTAGCGGAGTAATAGGGGAGGCATTCAGCCCATCAGGGAATCAGCAGATCACAGAAGAAACAGGAAGAAATTAGCTTAGTGCATTACAGTTTAGAGCTGTCTTCTTCGAGCACCGCGTACCAGCCGCCTTCCAGGCAGCATCCAGATGCTGAGCTGTTAGCTGTGCTGGGACACGGTACGTCAGCAAGGGCAGGGTGTGGGCATCGGCCTGCCTCCAGCTCACCTGACGGGGCTCTTCCTCTGATCTGGGTTAGAGAATCCTAAATCCCCACATTTCTTGCTCTCAGACGCTGCCCCAGTTTAAAAAATGCTGGCTCCTGGCTTGCTTTGTAATATTTAAATATAGCATCCTTTATGTTTTTTGATGTACGCACCATATGTTTTGAAAACTGCAACAAAATCCATGGCGCTCGTGGGTGGAGGTTAAAGGGAAAAAGCATTTCCATACGGGAAGCCGCAAATACGAAACACAGCAGCAAACAGAAAATCCCTCCGTGCAGCAGCCAGCATTGAGCTCCTTTCTGCCCCGGCTGTCACAGTGCGTGCGAGGAGCCGTGCTGAGCGCTGCCACTGTGTCAGCCCCTCTCCTTGATGGAGTTCAATCTCCACCACGCACATCTGGAGCCCCTGACTGGAGGACCCATGGGCATCTGTGCACGTGGACACCCCAAACCTTCCCAGCCTGCTGAGAGCAGAAAATAGCACTGTGTGGGCCGGGGCTGGGCTCCGTCCCCAGCCGAGGCGCTGTCAGAAGCTGCTGGGTGAGTGCTGCGCTGCTGCAGCTCACCCACTTGTCACGCCTCATGAATAAAATCCGGGGGAGGTGATGGGCTCCGGCCGGCCCAGGCTGCTTCCCTGTGGGCCAACTCATGGTCACTGTCACCCTGGGCAGGCAGGAGAGGAGGTGGCAGTGGTGGGGAGGGGGCTGGTGGGACACACGTAGGACCACCAATGTCACCTTCGTGTCTCTGTGCCCACCTCAGGGTGCAGTCCCCAGCCCGGTCTGGGGAGCAGGCAGAGCTGGAGCCCCCCACGCTGTGGATGTGTGGTGTATCATCAAGCGCAGGACACACTCATCCGCCTCACTCCCCCGCGCTCATACACAATTTATTGGTATCTCTAGCAGCCTGGGCAAGATTTTTAAGCTGAACCAGATGTAAGGATGAAATTCCATCGTCAGCTTCGCAGCAGGGATCCCTCCTCGTCCACCCCAAACAAACCTTCCTGCAGCCCAAAGTGCTGAGCCGCGGAGCGCTGCACATCTGCAGGGCCAGCTGTGGTGGCAGCTGGGCAGCGGCAAGGCTGAGTACGTGGTGGCTCCTGTCCCTCTGTGTCCCCCCATGTCTCTCCTGCTGATTATTGCTCCTGAAGGGTGGCTGAGCCCTCTGCTTTCAGAGGTGATTCCTCAAGAGAAGCCTGTTTGGGCTCTCTGGACTGGAATCCTGTGTTCTCACAGCCTCCCAAGTGAAGGGCTGATGTGTGTGTGTGCTGCTCTGCTCGGGGCACTGCATGGTGCTCTCAACTCCCACTCAGGCGAGCAGAGCCCCGGGCAGTGCGTGTGTGCTGGGTTCAGCCCTGGGGATGCCTGCGTACTGCGTTCCCTCTGCCTCACACACATGTGCCTTACCCTGCTCTCTTTTTCTCAACAGCAAAGAGAATGGATAGCTGCCTGCCCAGCCCTGCCGGCCCATGCCATGTCCCCACTCTTGTCTTTAAGTGACCCTCCTCCAGCAGATTCAGCCTGTAGGTGCTGGGCAGAGATGCTTTGCCTGGACTGCAGCACCACAATAAGGCCCCTCTGCAGACTCCCTTTGCAGCCTCGCCCTGTCCTCACATCTCTCCTCCCACCAGCTCCTGCAGTTTCCCTCTGTTTCCCTTTTGGCACGCTGAACATGCACATCCACATCATGTCTGAGGCTTGGCCTAAAGCTCCCTCATTTCTTCTGGTTCAGCCTGAAGGTTTGCTGCCAGCTCTTCAGCTGGAGCAAATCAGATCGGGCGGTGTCCCGGGATGCGTGCACCCAGCCCCCAACCCCCAGCCCACTGCCAGCACTGCTGCTCCCACCTTGCTGCTGGGGTCTTCAGCACAGCATCCTTGCTCCTGCTTGGAGCCACCCGAGGCAGGACCCTGTGCCACCTGCTGTCACCCAGGGACCACCATGCTGTCCCCTCCCACTCAGTGTAAGTCCCTGCTTCAGGCTCACCGTGGCTCCTGCCCCGGGCAGCGAAGCATTTCAGCCATTATTAATTAAAATGCAATCTATCCTCTCTCTTCCTCTCCCCAAGCCACCAAGAACTGCTAAAATATTCTAAGGGATAATAGGGAGGGGAATTAAATAGTTACTGTGAAATTCAAGCTGTGCCTTTCGGAGATTGATTGCTGCTCCTGGAGCCTCCGATTCCCCTTTGAGTACTGCATACCCACAGCCATGCTCGGTGCAGACACCATGCCAGCATCAGTGAGATGCACAGCCTGCCTGCAGAGATCGTACCCCAGGTTCTTGGAGGGGGGTCTCTTTCTTTCTCCCACCCAATTTCCACAGGGGTGAGCAGCGGTGACTGCTTTCATCCCATGGGGGACAAAAAGCACCCAGTTTCAGGGTATGGGGTGCTCTGCTGCTGTGATGCCTGCAGGCAAGCAGTGCGGTAGCACCAGGCTGCAACGGCAGTTCAAGGAGCTCTGGTTGCCATGACAAGCTGAACAAGTATTGGCTAGGAAAAAGGACCCTGGCAGTGCTTGGTGGGGATGGGAGCGAGGCAGTGGGCAAGGCAGGCACGCACACCTACATGAGCTGTGCTCGGCCACAGGGGATCAGTGTGGGTCCGAACTGGGGATGGTGCTCCCAGAGCTTCGTGCTTGACCTGTGAGCAGCCGTGGGACTGCTTTTCCCGGATGATGTTTGCGTCAGTGGTGCTCTGGGTGTGCCCGTGTCACGGTGGCCCTGTGGTGATGGTGAGGGGCTGCCAGCACAGGTGTGTTCCTGAGGGGCTGGGGCTGAGCCACGCTCCCTGGGTCATTTGGAGGTGTCCTCTTCACAGCTCTCTTCAGGCCAGGGGCGGGAAGCACCCAAGTGCTTTCTTTTGCTGTGCTGCCCCACATCGAGGTCCTCATGTTTCCCAGCAGCGTCAAAAACCAGACTGACAGCTTCTTCCTCTCCTTCTTGGCAATCTGGACATCAGTGCTCCTGGCAGTGGGTTCTTCCAGCAGCCCCTCACCCAGCACTGCCCACGTCCTTGGGTGTTGGGGGTCTGCCTGCAGGTTGGGCTGACCCTGGGCTCCCCTGGTCCTGGCAGGGAAGTAAACATCCTGCAGGCTGGGGCCAGGTCAGCACGGGGGACAATCGCCAGCTTCCTCAACACTCACGTTTAGAGAATAATTTCCATGAACGCAGCCAGGAACTAACTCAGCTGCACAGGCAGGGCGCAGAATATTCACTGCTCTGTCTGCTTTCCCCTGTTTCTTTCTGTCCTCTTTCCTTTTCTCCTTACCCCATAGCAGTGCCTGACCTCCCTCCTCTCTTTTCAGACTGGCAACAGTGTTTCCCCCAGGCCAGCTCCCAGCTGGCACGTGTTGCTGCTGTGCCCTTGCCACTAGCATGAGGCTGGTGCCACCTGTGTCACCCATAGCAGCGGTGACAGCATAGCAGTGACACCATGGTGGCGACAGCATGCCGCCCTTTCCCAGCTGCAGCATGACGTTACCCTGGGGCCCCCCAGGGCTGGGATCTGGAGAGCAGAGCACCACAGCAGGTCCCATCCCCATCCATCGCACCCACATCCCATATCCTGCTGCCACCACCCTTGGCACCCACATGTTGTTTATGTCCTGTGTCACACCGGGGGAGGTGACGTGGGGTGGGGGGACAGTGTAGGGCAGGTGGATCAGTAATTGGCCGTGATCTGATTAGGCTGGATTAGGGTGGTGGCACACTGAGGACTCACTGTAAGCTGTAGATGGCCGCTGGGATCCCAGCCCTACCTGCTCCACACTCTGCACTCCCTAATGATGCTGTGCTCGGAGTCCCCTGGCTATTCCAAGGCAATTTGGTGACCTTCCACCTGGGTCCTGGTGCAGTGTAGCTGGGATGCACACACCTGCACTGTGCCTTACCAGGCTGTGCACAGCCCCAGTGCCCTTCCCCAACAGCAGAGCTGGGCAGAAGCACACCCACAGCACCGCCTGGCTCCCAGCTCATCCATCCCTTCCTCCCACAGCATTTTCACAACCATGGCCGAGCTCCTCCCACCCTTGGCCACCGCAGGACGGGCCCTCAGCCCCATCGTGATGAGAAATGTACATCCACGGCTCCCACCCTTCCTCCCCACAGTGACAGCAGGGCTCCTGCAGCAAGGGGAAATCCTGCTCCTCACCTCCCACTGCTCTCCTGCTCTGTCTGCAGGGTGAGGGGATTCAGGGTGCTGCCTCTCCCTCCCAATCTCCCTGCAGAGTCTCCTTCATGCCCCCCAGCCCAGCTGGCACAGCGCATCCCCGACCTCTCTCTCAGCACCGGCGCTTCCAGCAGAATTCCTTTCTGGCCACTCACCGCCACCCCTCAGCCTCGATGCCTCTGGCCTGGCACACTGCCTTCCTCTTCCTGAGCCACCCGGCCCCAGCCTGGCCTTCACCTCCACACACCCCAGGGCTGCGGCACTGCAGGGTCAGGGTGCCCTGCTGCAGTCACCCCCCCCCAGTGCCACCGCATCCCCACATTGCAAACCCAGCAGCACCCACCCACTTCAGTTTTCTGGTTATTAATTAAAGGGTGAATGCTTTGCTTTTTTCACAGTCCGAGCATTGTGCAGGTATTAATTAACTGTAATTAATTACATCAGGCCTCTCCATCCCCCTGCAGAGATGCTATCTCATAAACATACTGATAGCAAACATAGTGTTGAGCTGGGTGGGAGCCTCCCGTTACCTGTTGCTAATGGTACAAAACCCACCTGCAGCAGTGCTTGCCTAATTGGCCTTACAATTAGAAGAGTTAACAGGCAAGAGAGAGGGAGATAGGGGTAGGAGCTGGCCTAAAGGATGATGGATCTTCATCAATGCACCTTGGTGTGCTGCCATGCAGGAAAGGGTGGCACAAAGCTGCTCTGGTGCTGTTTGGGGGCACTATCTCTCCCCCAGCGCAGGCTCCGAGCCCCTTGTTTGCATACAGCAGAACCAGCACAGGGCACTGGGCTCTGACCGGAGGTGCCACCTTAATCCGGATCAGCAGAAATCTGCCACGTGCCCACGCGTGGTGTGCTGCTGCTGTGGTCTGCCAGTCTGATGCCAGCAGGGACGTGCAGCAGCCCCAGCCCTGGGCAGCACAGCGGCACTAATCGCCGAGTGGAGCCAGCTCAACGTCCTGCTCTACAGCAGCGAACTGGGGTGAGATTATGGCATTCCTCAGGCAGTGCCCACCCCCTCGCCCCGGCTGCTGGATCCCAGCCTGGAGGCCACTAATGCTACTTACATTATTAGGGGATTATTTGGGTGTAATGAGCTTTGCCCCGCTCAGCTGTCCCCTACATGGAGCAGCGGGGATGTGTGACACTTCCTGCGTGAGGCCGCTCCCAACCAGGCAAGGCCCCGCTGAAACAATGCTGTAATGTTCCTGGTGAAAAATTCCAGCATAAGGCCAAGGTTAATCCCAAATCAGGAGCGCTGGGCTCAGCTCTGAACAAAGGCAGTGCCAAGGTGGCAGTGGGGCTCAGAGCTGGGTCCTGGCACATCACTGTGGATGCCAGTAGGTGCCACGATGCGGCAATGGGCGCTCTTCTGTCGTCAAACCCTTTTCCTTTCCTCCCACCAAGCACAGGGGTTTGGAGATACGTTGCTATGGCCACAGAGAAGTTTCCCCTGGAGACCAGAAGCCCCGAACAAGTGATGCCTGCACTCTCTGACTCCGATTTCCCCCTTTTTTTTAATTATTAATATTTACTGAAGTGTTGATTTAATTTGCAGCCTCTCACCACCCCGCTCCCCCCACCGCTTTTCCGGCGGTGGATTGCCATGGCAGTGTCCCAGGGCTCAGCTCCCGCCTTGTTCTGCACAGCGCGAGCATGGCGTGCATGCGGGGGACGTTCCAGTGCTGTAACTCCTGCTGTGCTGGACACCCCTCCAGGATGGGAACCCCTTTAGTGGGGTCAGTGTAGAGCACTGTATCCATGGGCACTTGGCCTTTGAGATGGGCTTTTAGCGTGAGACCATCCCTAATGTCACCTTGGCTTTTCTTTCCATGCTTTACAAGCCCATAATGGGCTGTTTCTGTTCTCTGTCACCCAATCTGCCTCTCGCTGAATGAAGAGCTCTGCGATGAGTGCACTCCTCTGTCCCACACCCGTCCCCTCGCCCTGTGGGGTGTGCGCACCTCCAGTCGACCGCTTCTCCTGTTCCTGGGAACGCAGCGCAGTGCCTAGTCAGGAAGCCGCCAGCCCTTTGAAATCCCTACCCCTTAATAGCCGGGCTGCCCAAATTGCAGGTTGCTCTCTGAACTCTCAGCAAACAAGTGCTCTGCTTTTTGGCTGTGCTCACAGTTCACAGCAATGGACAGCCCAGAGCTGCCACTTGCAGGTGGAGCAGGGAAAGCAGGAGCTCCTCCTTGCAGCATTTGCTGAGTGCATGTCTGGGGGCTGTGCTGAGCCAGCAGAAAGCCCCTCTGCTTGATACAGTTCCTGCCCTGGATGACTGTCAGCAGCATTGTTGTCTATAGCAGGGTTGTCAATGCCACGATGCCTGGCCTGGCCATGTCCCAAATGCTAACAGACCCTTTTCCTCCCACTTTCCCCTCCCTCCTTCCTGCCAGCAGTTCCCTACCAACAAAACCCCTACACCGCCGGGAGCGGCTCCACCGTCATCCAGTGCTACCGCTGCGGGGACACCTGCAAGGGCGAGGTGGTGCGTGTCCAGAGCAACCACTTCCACATCCGCTGCTTCACCTGCCAAGGTAGGACGGGACAGGTCGGTGCAGCACTCACAGTGTCCCTGGAGTGTTGCCAGCATCACCAGGTTGTGTGCAGGGGTGGCCGACACCTTGGAGCTGCTGCTCCCTGTGAGCTAAGTGAATGCCACCAAATACATCTGGGGGGGCTGCTGTGTCCTTCAGGTCAACAGGAGGAGGATGAGGGGGTGCCACCAGCCTGGCTGAGCTGAGTTGTAGCCAGGGAGACGCCCAGGGCAGGCGCATGGCACAGCTGTGCTTGAGGTGCCATGGATACTCTGTGCTCAGCTAGGACCCAACGGCCCCAGGAGGCTGTGGAGATAGAGGAGAGAGGTTGCTTGTCCCCTGAGGCCGGGTGCAAGAACAGAGCTGGGGAGCTATAAAAGCCAACGGCCCAGAACCGGTGCTTCAGGGCTCCTCAGCACATTTGTTAAAGCAGCCGCTCTCCAGCAGGCCGGCGGCTGGTTCTGTGCATTGTAAAGCATCTCATTACCAGGGCTTTTAAAGGTCTCACAGCACCCTGTGCTAAGCAGGGCACATATCCTGTCCCCTTGGCCATCATCTTGCCATTCCCCCCATGCACCCGGGGCCCAGCAGGAGGGGACAGTCCCCTGGGGCTGTCACCACTCTGTATAGCCCTGGCTCACCCTGGGGGCCAATGTGCAGGGGCCATGCCGAGCCCCCCCCGCCCCTCTCCAGCTCTGGTGTCTGTGAACAGAGGGAAGCTGCTTGCTCAGACAGCTGCTGGCTTCAAAGGGCACAGAGCTGCTGGAGAGCTTGGCACAGTTCACTGCCTGCTCTGCGAGTGAAAGGGAATAAATAATAAGAGGAAATCCTCCTGTCTCACCTTCCCTCTCAGCCCTTACCCCTGCCACTGGCTGCTGCCAGCTCCCGTGCCAGCCCTGAGGCTTGTCCCCATGTGTCCCCAGGAGCGTGGCACAGCTGTGAGGATGTCCTCTGGGTCCCACAGCAAACAGGGTCTGATCCTTCCTCAGGTGTTCCTGCTTCTGCTTCCCGATGCCACCCAAGAGCTGGGGGCTGCCTGCCTGCCCTGTACCCCATCACCTGGTGGGATGGGTGATGGGCATCGTGTCCCAGGAGCCGGTCCCCGTGCTGTCCCTGCTGCGCCTCCCAGAGTATGAAGCTCCTGGGTCTGTGTAGAATGGAAAAGACGTAGGATGGAGATGACCCCAAGGAGCAGGGCTTGCCGTGTCTCCTTGCGTCACTCTGACGGGCTGTGCACCGCTCACAGCTCCCACCGGAGGGGATGCAGCAGGGCTGGGCTGGGTACCGATGGACAAACAGCAGTGCGAGCAGCTCCTCCGGGAACCCCGTCCCGCACCCGCGCGGCCCAACACTGACATCTGCTGGTGCTGGGGCGGGTCTCAGCGGGAAACCCTCCGCGAGGCCGGGGACAGCCGGCCCTGCGGGGTGCCCGCAGCATTGCAGCCGGGGTCCGCACCCCGACCTGCCCCCGGGGTCCGAGCGCCGAACCCACTGCTGATGGCTGCGTGTCCCCCCCGCAGTGTGCGGCTGCGATCTGGCCCAGTCGGGCTTTTTCTTCAAGAACCAGGAGTACATCTGCACCCACGACTACCAGCAGCTCTACGGCACCCGCTGTGACAGCTGTGGGGACTTCATCACCGGGGAGGTCATCTCGGCGCTGGGCAGGACCTACCACCCCAAGTGCTTCGTCTGCAGCACCTGCAGGTGGGACATCAGGCACACGTGGGAGCACGCTGGTTTGGGGGCTCATCTCCCACGCTTCATCTCACGTGTCCCCGCCCTTCTCCTCGGCTGCAGGAAGCCGTTCCCCATTGGGGACAAGGTGACGTTCAGCGGGAAGGACTGCGTCTGCCAGAACTGCTCCCATTCGCTCATCAGCACCAAACCAATCAAGATCCACGGGCCCAGCCGTAAGTCGGCCACCAGGGTGTGATGTGAGGGACCCCAGGGGCTTCTGTGGGCACTGTTCCTCAGGCTGACAGGGCTGTGTGCACTCTCCCTGATGTTCCTTTGTCCCCATGCCCCCTAGCAGGGTTTTGGCTGTGCCTGTCATCCCTGGGGTGGTGCTGGGCACAGGTGCTGGTGCTCAGAGATGGGAGGAGCTTTTGGGGCTGGCATGCAGCATGGCGCGAGCACTTGGGGAGGTCTGGCAGGAGGAGCAGAGCAGCCTTTGTCTCCACCCAGGGCTGCAGGTCACTGCTGGTTTCGGGAACTCCCTTGCCCTGTGTGTGACCTGGGTGGGTGCTGCTGTCTTGTCCCTGTGTGAGGCTGCTTGTGCTCCTTCCCTTGTGTTCCTGATACCAACTTGAAACTCGTCAGGACCAGTGGGAAGGCTGCACTGGGTGGGTTTGGCTGGCCCTCACCGTGACCTCCCCTGAGTTTGGGGATGTGGCTGCACTGGTGAGCCCCAGGCACAGCACAGGACTTCCCCACCTTCCTCTCTCCCCACCCTGAGCCCCACAGATCAGCTGGCAAGGGCTGCCCATTGCCTCCCTTAGCGGGGCCATAGGAAGGGGAAGGGCAGCCATGTGCTCAGCCTCTCACCAGCTTCCTCCTTTCCCACCCCTCCAGCCAGTGCTCCCCAGCCAGCAGAGCGGGGTTACCCAAGGGCATTGTGCTTTGTTCACAGACAGCAGCCAGATGTGTGGTGCCCTGGGGCCCTGGCACTGCCACCCAGGGGAATGGCATGAAAGGCATGCCTCTGCAAGGCTGCCACTGGGGGCTGCTGCTATGCTCTGTAGGAGAACAGCCCTGGGAGCAAGGTGCTGTGCCTCTCTCTACAACCCCAGCTTGGGGAGCAACCTGAAAACAGGCGAGCAGCACTTGTGTGAGGGAAGGACCAGATCCCAGCTCAGCTGAGCTGCTCCACCTGCTTTCTGCAAGGGGCTCACCCAGCTTTGCCTTGTGGGCAAGGGCTTGGTGCGGAGCTGCCTGAGAGGCTGGGCTGTGCAGAAAGCCTTGCTCTGCTTGCATAGTGCCTCAGGAGGGAGGAGGGCAGCAAGGAGAGGGTTAAGGAGCAACCCCATGGAACCTGCTGCACCGGGGCAGAAGAGGATGAGAAGCCAAGGTCAGGGGTCCAAGGCCCATGTGCTTCCTGCTCGCAGCCTTGGCAGGAGCCAAGAGTAGCAGGGAAGGAAGGGAGTCTCGTAAATACCGCGGTGGGGCCGGATGCGGTGATGGAGAGCGCAGCCCTTCCTCTGCTCTGCTCTGCCGAGCACTTCCCATCCCTCTGCCCCATGGGAGCCCTGGGCAGCACAGCCCCAGAGAGCCCTGGCTGGTGCCGTGGTGGTGCCAGCCCCAGCAGAAAGACTCTCCCCCCGGCTCATTCTGAGGTCAGGCAGGGGCAGGTGATATCTTCCCATCTGTGGTGAAGGGATGATCCCCCAGGGGCAGAGGTTTCATCCATTCCCCTTTCTTTTTGCCCCCCTACTCCAGACTGCGCAGGCTGCAAGGAGGAGATCAAGCAGGGCCAGTCCCTCCTGGCACTGGAGAAGCAGTGGCACGTCAGCTGCTTCAAGTGCCAAACGTGCGGGATCATCCTCACTGGAGAGTACATCAGCAAGTGAGTGCTGCTGGTTGAGCATGGCTGGTCTGTCCTTGGCTGCTGGGGCTGCAGTGAGCACCCGGCTATGGGCAGCCGGCTGTGGGTACCTGGCTATGGGCACCTGGCTATGGGGGGCAAAGCAGCAAGTGATAGCCCAGTGAGCGGGTGACTCTCAGATGTGTGATGGGATTTTGGTGGTGCAAGGTGTTCTTGGCCTGGCTTACCTGCCTCACCTATCTCCTTCCTCTCCTGAAGGGATGGAGTCCCATACTGCGAGTCTGACTACCATGCGCAGTTTGGCATCAAGTGTGAGACGTGCGACCGGTACATCAGTGGCAGGGTCCTGGAGGTGAGTCCTGGGGCTGTGGCCACCTGTCCTGGGCTGTAATAGGGACAGTCCCACCCAGAAGTGTGTGCCTTGGGGAGCTGTGGGAGATTCATCACCCTCATCACATCATTCCTCCCTCTGGGCTCTGGTTGTCCCTGCAGTGGGTGTGTGGACACCTTTGTCTGGAGCGTGGTAGTAGGAGGAGGAGCAGCACCACACTGCAGACCTTTGGGGTCTGGTAACAAAGCACCCAGTGCTCTGGACATGCCCCACACGTGGGGACTCCAGCTCTAACCAGCTGCCACCATACCTGTCTCCAGAGCATCCCCAGCCTACAAGCACATCCCTTGCAGCCTGCTGGTTGCCTTGGAAACGCATCCAGCACAGCCACCCGCCCAGGTGAGGGCTGCAGCACCCAGCCATCCCTGTCCTGTCCCCTCTCACTTCCCCCAGGGCCTTTGTCCTGGGTCAGATCCAGAGGTGGCTTTGCCCATTGGCCAAATCTTGGCCAGCAGGAGTTGCTTGTGCCGAGCTGCTGTGGGATGCAGGGATCTCACGGGGATCCAGCAGCAAAGATGAGTGCAGGCAGCCATGGTGCAGGTTTGAGGCAATGGAGCAGCTGCACAGCCTGCAGCAGCCAGGCAGGTGGGAATTGCTGCCTGAGGGAGGAGAGGTCCTTCAGGGCCAGTCCTTCTTGCAGCCCCTGCTCCTGGAGTAGAGGACGCAGCCATGCTTACTGTTCCTGCTCAATTGTCTGCAAAGGATAAAAGGCTGGAAAACCCAGTCTGACTGTAATCCAAAGGGTCAGAAGGTGGGAGGCAGAGAGAAAGATGTCAGAATAAAACATGCTGTGGTTTTTAGATCCGCTGGTGTTGCCGTGGAGCTGGGCTGTGGCAGGATGGGGAGGTAGTAATGCTGAAAGCATGCGCAGCTGCTGCTGAGACCTTCCTGCTGGACAGGGGAGCCGCTCCCAGGGCAGCACTGCACCCACCTCTCTGCCATCCCAGAGAGCAGCGACAGGGAGCAGCATCCCCAAACCCGGGGTACCATGGCTCTGCAGTGAGCCAGGCACAGGTGCTGTGGGCTGAAGGAGCAGTGGTGCAGGCAGCAGCTGGAGGAGGGGTCTGGAGCCTGCTGAGAGCTGGGACAGGGAACCTCCAGCCTGGGTCACTCACAAGAAGTGCTCACCCCTCCCCCAGTCCCTGTTAGCTGAGCTGAGAGCACCGGGCCTGGCCAGGGAACCTCCTGTGAGGCTGCAGCCAGGGCTCTCTGGCGTCTTCCTCCCATCCTTCTTCAGGAGCTGCCCGTGCCCAGGAACGCTTTCTGCTGACTTCAGTCTCCAGCACTGGCTGCTGTGAGCGTGAGCTCAGCACTGCAGCAGCTGCTGTGGGCCAGCTGCCCAGCGCGGGGCGCTCAATTGGCAAATGCCAGAGAGGAGTGGGGTGAAGCCAGAGCTTCCTGAGCTCAGATCCCGCTGGCAGCACTGGGTGGCACAGCTGGCACTGCTCAGTGCCTGCCTGAGAGCTTCCCCCTGGAGCCAGGGGCTCCAATTGTCTTCCCCAGCAGAGCACAAAATGAAAAGGGCGCCTTTAAATAATGTGAGGCCTTAACGAGCCTTCCCGTGCTATCCATCAGCTGCTGGGCTTTCCAAAGGGCTGGAGCTGTGCGGCCAGGCACGAATGATTAATGAGTCTGTAAGGGACCCTGTGTGATAACGAGCAGATCTCGCCACCCACAGCCTCTGCCACCCTCTTATGAGCTGTAATGTGAATCAGTATAGGAGAGGCAGGGCATGCACACAGCTGGGCTGGCTGTCCTTGGAGGGGTGGGTGGTTGCTCAGGCTCTGCACTTCCCGATGGATGAGGCCCTGCTCCCCCTGCGCCCAGGTCTGCTGCACTTCCCTGCCAGCCTACTGCAGCAGCACGTATGGACCAGACAGGAAAAGGTGTGTGTGTTATTTCTTAGTGTCAGCACACTGAGACACTGAGAGGTCTGAAAGCACCGACCTCACCTGGCTGCAGCACATCCTGGCTCCAGGAGGGACCTGAGGAGCAGCAGAGCAGCACATCAGCCATCGGAGGCCTGTGTCTCCAACATGAGCTGTCTCCAGCAGCCCATGGTCCCATTCCCATATGGGAAATATGGAACTGCAGATACACTGGCCATGGTCTTTAGGAGCTGAGGCTTAGCTGCATTGTTTTCAGTCTCTTTTCTCCCAACTTACAGCTGAGTCCTCCGATTGACAGAGTGATGGTGGATCCCTCTTGGCACAAATCAGAGGGGAGAAGCCACTGGCTGCCATCTGTGAGCTGGGAGAATCAGTTCCCTGCTGATTTTATGGGCAACCATCTCTTCTCTGTGGCACTTCTCGCTAATCTTCGCATCAGATTTTTCTATTGATCTTCCCTGCTTCAAACTGTTCCCAGCTCCCCGTCACTGACATTCCCATTATCAGCAAGAGCCTCATCTTCCCTCTGCTGCCCTCAATCATCCTGCATTCTGATTTTTGCAGGAGTACAGTGTCCGGTGGGGCTGTGCCCTGAGCCAGGGCTCCCAGACCTGCAGGTCGGGTCTGTTTGTTGCATGAAACACGCTTTGCTTTTCTCCACTTTGTGTTGCTCTCCCTGAGGTTTTGTCCCCGAGTGTGCCCAGGCCCTGCCCCACTCAGGCTGTTCCCTTGCAGGCGGGTGGGAAGCACTACCACCCCACCTGTGCCCGCTGCGTGCGCTGCCACCAGATGTTCACCGAAGGAGAGGAGATGTACCTCACAGGTAGGGGCTGCTGCAGTGACGGGGGCTGTGCCCAGTGCAGGGGACCCCAGGACCCCTTCCCACCTGTCCCACCTCCCCCTTGTCTGGGGTTACACTGAGCATCTGAGGCTCTGTCTGGCTCAGCTGCTTTGGTTCTGGCAGGAGCTCGTTCCAGCCCCCATAGGAGCCATTCCCAGTTGCACACTTCTGGTACCAACAGCTCAGTGCAGCTGGGGACAGCACGGCCAGATCCCACTGGGGGACAGCAGGCTCTGGGCAGGGGCAGGAGGTGGCGGGGCTGGGATGTGCAGGAACAGGATGGGGCTGGGGATGTGCAGGGACAGCAGCTGGGTGATCTCTAGCAGGGGGTGCGAGCTGTGCACAGAGCTCAGGCACTTTCCCTCTGCACTCCAGGCTCTGAGGTGTGGCACCCCATCTGCAAGCAGGCAGCCCGGGCAGAGAAGAAGCTGAAGGTAGGTGGCAGTAAGAGGCCTCTCCAAAAGCTGCAAGTCCCAAGTGCTGACTCGAGTCCCTGGGCACTGCGGGAGCACTGTCCCAGCCCGGGGTGGTTCCTTACCCTGCACGAGCTTCATCCCTGAGCAGCACTCAGCACTATGCTATGCCTGCTGCTCCTGGCTGCGACCTGCCTGGCTCTCACCTGTCCTTTCTTTTTGGCTCCACAGCACAGAAGGACATCAGAAACCTCCATCTCGCCACCCGGCTCCAGCATCGGCTCCCCCAACAGAGTCATCTGCGTAAGTAGATCTCTGACCTCAGCCCCATGGGGCAGAACTTGGGCTGTGGCTGTGGATTTGGGGCGATTCGGAAGGGAGAGTGGCAGTTCCCACCCCTGTGTTTGGGAACAGCACGGACGAGTCATGTCCTCTCTCCCCATTGGCATGTAGGGAGCACCCAGAGGGACACTGTCCCACTGTCCTCCATCCCAGCCCCTCTGCCCTGTCCCTCTGCTGCCTCTGCTCACCTTTTCTTCCTGCTGCCGTGGTGCTCGGGCTCCACGTGCTGGTTCTCTGTACTGTGTGCTCCATCTTCCCCTTCCCTCTCTCCTTCTCTCCCTTTCCGTCCTTTCTGTCTCTGTCTCTCCCTCTCCCTAGGCTAAAGTGGATAATGAGATCCTTAATTACAAAGACCTGGCAGCTCTTCCCAAGATTAAAGCCATCTACGAAGTGCAGCGTCCTGACCTCATTTCGTACGAGCCCTATCACAGATACACGTCGGATGAGACGCTGGAGAGATATAGCTATGGGGAGGTACTGAGCCGGGATGTGCCCAGAGCCAGACCCCCATTTGGGGACATGGCATGGGGCTTCACTCACTTCTCAGGGATCCCTGCGGGCACACAGGACAGGGGATTTCTCCCCAGGGCTTCCTTCCCATCAGCAGGCGCTGAAGTCACTGTCAAGAGTGAGGTGGCATGGAGCTGTCCCATGGCAGTTCACGGGCAGAAGGGCACAGAGGGACAGGATTTGAACAGATCCCACAGAGAGGGGGAGGTTGAGGTAGTCCTGGCAAGGGCTTTGTAATGTGCTGCAGCTACATCCCTCTCATCCCTAGTCCCAGGGCTTGTCACCCCCAGTCCATCAGCCCCAACAGCTGTCATGAATCTGCTCTCACCAAATGGGCTGTGGCATGGGAAACCAAGCTGCTGTGTGGCCACCACCGTTAACCATGTGCTGTCTCTCTCTGTCTCTCCTCCCTGCCTCCCGCTGTCTCCAGTCCTTGGGGACCCTCTCCCCGTACTCGCAGGTAATGCAGGCCTTCATCACCCTGCTGCCACCATGGGGCTGTGCTGAGCATCCCCTGCCCAGTGCCCGAGGTGGGGGGACACAGGGACCCATCCCAGGAGACTGCTCCTGTCCAGCTCCAACTGGACACACATGCACTCAACAGCATCCTTGGCCACAGGATGCATACCTCTATCTCTCACCCTCAGCTCCAACCTTCCACATCTCTCCCTATCCCCAGGACATCTATGAGAGCTTCGACATCCGGCAGAGGCGAGCCTCCAGCCCCGGCTACATCGACTCCCCCACCTACAGCCGGCAGGGCATGTCCCCCACCATCCCGAGGTCCCCCCACCACTTCTACCGCTCAGGTGAGGGTTTGGGCTGTGGCTTCAGGGACTCTGCTGGTCTTGGCCAGGGACGGAGGAGGAGCAGTGGGGGCAGATGCTGACCCGCTGTGCTGCATGCACCCTACGGTTCTGCCACGATCTGTGCAAGCAATAAGGGGAGGCTGAGGGGGCTCAGACCTGAGCTGGGGATGCAGGTGGCCCCAAGGTCCAGCAAGATGTAGAGGAGAGCAGCCCACTCGGCTGGCTTGGTAGCTCTGGGGTTGTGCATGGAGCACTCATGCTGCAAGTGCTGCTCCGGGTTGCAGAGCTCAGCTGGGGAGGAGCATGCTGTGTCTGCCCGCTCTCCTGGCATCTGGAGCTCAATGGGAATGCACGGCACAACCTGAGGCAGTGTGTCCGAAGGTGCTGCCTCCTCCACCATCCCTGCACTGCACCACTCACCACTGCACCACGCGCAGCTTTCCTCTCACCAATGGTACTGCCAATGGGGCACCTCCACATCTGCCTTCATCAGAAGATGCAGGGCATCTGCTCCATCACAGCCCATCCTGGACCACATCACCCCGTCACCTCACCACACAGGCCATCCCCTGCTCTTCTAACACCGCTGCCTTTAACACCCGTTTTCTTCTGCCTCTTGTTCTTTCTCTTGGTCACTTATGGCTGCTTCTGCTCGGCATCGTGTAGGCACAGAGAGCGGGCGCAGCTCCCCCTACTATAGCCAGTTAGATGTGAGGTCTTCTACTCCAACCTCATACCAAGCACCCAAGCATTTCCACATTCCAGGTAGGCTCTGGAGCCCCTGGCCCAGGGGAAGCACCGTATGTGTCGCATGCCCGCATGTGCCATCCCCTGTGTGCTGCATGCGTAGCTCCGCCGCCTGCCTAGAGCCAGCTGGCAGCAGGATCTACCCTGGTAGAGGCCATCCATAAGCAGGACCTGCAGCTTGAACCCTCCTCCTCCCCGTCACCACCCAAACGTCTCAGAGCCTTCCAGTGTCTGCTTGTCCCCTTGTTCCCGTGCCCACCCTTCCTACACCCGCACATCTCGAGGAACCCCTGCAGAGAGCCATCCCCTGCCCACTCCCCCAGGACCACGAGGCAATGCGTGTCAGCCAGGGGCCGTTCTGCTCTCTCCCTTTACAGATGATTATTTTATACTCCCCCTAGGGCCCGCCGCTCCCTCCCCCCAGGCTCTTCTGGGCTTGCCAGCTGCCTGCTGCCCTTCTGCAGGGATTGCAGAGGGCCACCAGGTAAGGGCCACCACCCACTCTCAGAGCCCACGGGGATGGGTCAGAGGGGGGGCAGTGGGCGGGAAGCAGTCAGAGCACCATCCATCCCCTGCCCCGCTACAGGCATCTTCCACTACTCTGTCCCACCATGGGACCCCCAGTGCCCGGAGACACCCTGCACCACAAGGACACCCTGACCACACTCCCACCCCATCCCCCCACCCAGCAGGTCGGTGCTTTATGGATGGCCCCCTCAACACTCCGCCAGCTTGGCACCAGGCGCTGGCTCGCTTTCCCTCCCAGCTGGCTCTTCTCTCTCTCTGCTGCGGAAAGAGGCTTTGGCTGAGTTTGTTGTGCCCCAGGTAGCTAGCAGGTGGTTCTCACAGGTGTTCTCCCCCATGGTGCCCAGCTGCAGGCTGGCAGGGCCGGTGGTGCATCTGTGCCCCCCGCGGTGCATGCTGACCGGGTGCTCCCTGCATGGCACTCATGCATTGCCACCTGCCCAGCTGCGGTGGAATCCAGCCTGGATCTGGCTGGATGCTGGGGCTGCACTGGAGGCTGCTGTGGGGCAGCATCTCCTGCAGGACCGCCGTCCTGCCCTCGCTGCAAGCTCGCACTGAGCTCCTCTCCATGCTTCTTTCCTCCTTTCTTCCCTTTCTCTATCCAGCTGCTGGTGAGAGCAACATCTACAGGAAACCTCCCATCTACAAGCGGCACGGTCAGTCTGCAAGCTGGGAGCCAGGCACGGTGGCTCTCAGTGTGGGTGATGGGTAGGGGCATGGTGGGAGATGCAGGCAGGAGTTAGGGAGCAGGGCTTTGGGATTGGTGTTGCTGCTTCCCCTCTGAGCAGCACAGTGCAGGGCATCCTTGAGAGGGGGAGTGAGGACACGGGGGGGGTGGCAGAGGGGATGAGGGTGACACCAGGAGTCAGAGCAGCCCATGTAAAGAGCTGCAGATGGTGATTTACAGTTACACACAGTGCCCTGAAGGAATAACGTAGCCCATCCTGGATGGCTGCTGCAGGTTGAAATGCACCCAGGAGGTGCAGGAGGCTGGGGAGGAGGAAGCCTGGGGTGGTTCGTGGCTCTGCTGGGCTTGCACTCTCTCTGCTTGCTGGCATGTGTAGCTGGGCTACAGCTGCCCGAAGTAGTAACCGTGTCTCCTCTCTCTCTGCGGGCTCCCTTTCCCACCTGCCCACTGCCTTGCTGTCTGCCTGCACCTCTGCTGTAAGTAGCTGCTGTTGGTGAGGTACCCTGTGCTTGGGTGGTGGGTTCTGCCTGCACCTCCCTGCCCCTGCTGCCCCCAGGACAGCCGTTGAGGGTGGCTGGAAGGAGCCAGGGGCTATGCATGTTCCCAGTGCCTGTCCCCCTACAAGTGTCCTGGCCTTGGGGCTGAAACCCTCCCCCAGCTGCTGGGGTCCCCCCCTGCTCCCCACTGCTGCCCCAGAGGAACTGTGCCCTCCTCCATCCCTTCCTGCGTGAGCCCTGCTGTGTGCCTGTGCAGCCATAGCCCTTGGAAAGGGGACAGCTTGGGGACATGGTGCTGCTGGCACTGAGGCTGCTGGAGTGCCAGACCCTTCACTGGTGACCATTGTCTGCCACTGCATCCTTGTCTCCAGGAGGTATCAGCCATTTGAGAATGGGTTATTTTCAGCTCTGCTCTGAGCTCTCCCAAACACAAATTGTTGTGAAGTGCAGGGAAGAGAGGAGGGTTTCCTTTCATCCTGGCGTGGAACTTTTCTAGATGTGGTGTCCCTGTTACAGCTCTCCATTCTCCTTTTGCAGACAACATCCCTGCAGCCACCAAAAGCAAAACCAGTGAGGACATTGCACAGTCATCCAAGTACAGCCCTGCCTACTCCCCTGACCCCTACTACCACTCCGAGTCAGAGTACTGGTCCTTCCAGGGATCCCCCAAAGGTAACAGCCGTCTGTGGCACTGTGGGAATGGGAAACCCACAGGAAGGGCATCACTCTGGGCTGCACCTGGACCCAAAGATGGGGTTGAGCTGAGATACGTACCTGAGTGACCCCCAAATCCCAGCAGTCCTTGGGGTTTGGCTATCCCCGTGCCTCTGGGGGCTGTCTCCTGTCTCTGCCCCAATCTGACCCCCCCACGTGTCTCCTTGCAGCCCCCCGAGCCCGGCGGTTCTCGTCAGGAGGTGAAGAGGATGGCTATGAGAGGGGCATGCACAAGGTGAGCACTGTCCCTGCCCGCAGCCTGGTGGGGTGGGCACAGAGGGTGGCAGTGAGCCAGGAAGGCACAGAGCAGTCCGTGTGTCACCTCCTTGCCCAGAGGTGCCGTGTGCCCTGGGATGCTTCCCACCGGCATCACCGTCTCTCTGCATGCCCAGATCCAGAGCGGCATCGGCAGGCTGATCCTGAGGGAGGAGATGAAGGCACGCTCCAACTCCTACGCAGACCCCTGGACCCCGCCTCGCAGCTCTGCCAGCAGCAGAGAAGCCCTGCACACGGCTGGCTATGAGGGCTCCCTCAACGGCTGTAAGCACAACTGTCTGTCCTTCCATCCCGTGCAGGAAGGTGCTGGGAACAGGAGGTGCACCCAGGAGACCCCTTTCCCCCTGAGGCTCTGTGCAGTCCCCATGCTCTCATGGGGCTGGGACTGTGTTGGGATGCTTGGGGAGCCCCAAGGAGGGCCAGGGGATGGGGGGGGATCTCTGCATGGTGCAAGGTGCTCAACCCTCTGACCCTGGCTGTGCTCCCCTTGCAGCCCCCCGGATGCACTACCTGGCTGACAGCGGTGAGTGTACCACCCTCATCCTTGGGACATGGTCCTGCCCAGCTGTACAGACCAGAGCCTGAGAGCTGAGCCCAGAGAGCCATGCTGGGACTGGGGAGGTGTGGGGAGAGGAAGGAGCCCTGCGCTGTGCCAGGGCAGAGCAAGGAGGGAAGATGATTTTGAAAGTGGCTATTGGGATGGAAGAGGGAGGGCTGCCATGGGAGAGGGAGCTGTGGGAGAAACACACTGAGAGGAGTTGGAAACAGAGCCAGGTGAGTTTGGAGCTGGGCAGGAATGGAGAAATACTGGAAATGCAAACAGACTGTGAGCAGCCGGCCTGGGGAGGCAGGAGCACATCTGTGCCATGCAAGGGAGCAGTGGCCGAGGAGATGTGTCAGAAAAGGGGAGGTGTGGGCATGCAGCAGTGCATTGGGCCGGCCCTGCGGTCTCACTCATGCTCCATGGTGGTCTCCTTCCAGATCCCCTCATTTCCAAGTCGGCCTCTCTCCCTGCCTACAGGAGGAACGGGCTGCACAGGGTGAGTGCCTCCTGCTGCTCCCTTCCCTGCGTCCCTGCTGCCGCTCCTGGCTGTGCCAGTCCCAAATAACCCTCCGTGGGCACTGCTGGAGAGCTGTGCCTGCCCCACTGCAGGTCTCGATCCCCGTCCTGCAGCTCACATTGCTTTGCTTCATACCCTATAGCTTAGGAGACCTGGGCTTGTCACTTCCTTGTCGCTTGTGCTTCAGTTTCCCCACTGCCAGGCATGGGGGTGCCTTCCCCTTTCGGGGACATGAGAGATGCTGTGCTGGGAGGAAACCTGTCTGGAGGGGCCCCCTCTCACCCGTCCTTCTCTCCTTGCATCCCTCTCGCAGCCGCCCAGCGCGGAGCTTTTCCACTACGACAGCACCAACGCCGTCAATTGGGGAATGCGAGGTGAGGCTGTGGGGCTGGGCAGCGGCCAGGGCGGGGCGCCCGCGAGTGCCATGGGGCTGCCACCCAGCTGCAGGCAGCTCCAGAAATGGGATCTAGACCAGAGGGACAAGGGGAGAGATGGGGGAGTCCCCGCAGCTCTGGAGGGGGCTGCTGGCGGGGAGGGCGCAGTGGTTCATGTCTCTTGTTTTTTTTTGTGTCTCACAGAGTACAAGGTAAGATGGCTCTCAGGCGTGACTGCCACCTGGAGGTGACACCCAGAGGAGGTCCTAGAGAGGTGCTCCTGTGTGCCCCGGCCCTGTTAGGGAGAAGCTTTGCCCTCTCCCTTCCTTCATCCCTCTTCATCCCCGTCCCGACAGCCCCATCCCGGCACCGTAGGCTCCCACCAGGGCCCCGGACCCCTGCCAGGGTCCCCAGCCCTGTGCTAGGCAGCAGTGGCTCCCTGGCACGAGGCAGAGGTGGGTGGCTGTGCTCGTGTTCCCAGCTCACGTTCACCTCTGGGTCGCTCCTGGCTTTGCAGAGCGAGTAGCAGAACTTCGACTAGCCATTTCAGAGCCACACAAGTGGATTAGGGTCACCCCAAAAGCAAGCTCCCCTCTACCCTGTCCCACCCAAGCCCTGCTGCACCACTCAAGCACCCCAAAATGAGGCAGGGGGAGGCATTGCCCTGGTGCCCCATTGCTGAGCTCTGGCTATAGAGAGCTGCCATGCTGCTGCTGTCCCTGCACAGATTTACCCCTATGAGCTGCTCCTGGTGAAGACAAGGGGAAGGAACCAGCTGCCCAAGGATGTGGACAGGACTCGGTTAGAGGTGAGGCACCTACCAGTGGGCACATCTCCTTGGGGCTTACCCTACCTGGCCCACGTGGGTCAGTGAGGGGCTGATGGGCATGCGAGGAGCATCTCCTAGGCGAGCAGTGCTGCAGGCTGCAGTCACTTGTTGCACCCCATGGGGGGGGGGGTCTCGCTGCCAGACCCCCTCCAGCTGCAGCCCCGTGCTGCCATCAGCCTGGGATGGTGGCCCCGGCCCAGCAGCCCCTCTCTTCGCAGCGGCACCTCTCCCAGGAGGAGTTCTACCAGATCTTTGGCATGACCATAGCCGAGTTCGACCGCCTGGCCCTCTGGAAGAGGAACGAGCTGAAGAAGCAGGCGCGGCTGTTTTAAAGGCAGCGCATTATAAATATATACATACCTATAAATATATACATAGAAAGATCTCTATATTGCAGCTCTGTATGATTCTCAGTACTGTACGTGGCAGAGGCGCCCTCTGCACCCCTGAGAGTGAATTGGAGTCTCACGGATAATTCTGTGCTCTTTGTTTCTTTTTCTTCTCGAACTTCGATTCTGCATCCATGCCTGGGGGCTTCTGGGGGCTGAAGGTGGGGGGGCGGGGGGGGCTGTCAGTGCTGACCCTCCATGGCAGCCACAGCTCTGGGAGCCCTGTTCTGTGTGCTGGGGGTGGGAGTGGATGTGGTGATAGCACACCGGTAATTGCTGCTGTCAGCTTTAGTGCAGCAGTAATGAGCCAATTGGGTTTATAATGATTTCACCCATATAAACTACAGCTCCCTAAATCAAGCTCGGCTGTTTGGGTCTATGAGGAACTTCCAGCAGCAGTGTGAGAGACAAAGCTTGGAGAGGCCAGAGCTTCAGTTAATTCATAATAATAATAATAATAATACCACAACAACGAGAAGCTTTTAATTTTCAGAGCATTTTATGAACATTAAGTAACTGTTCCTCACCAGTCCCAGCACGGCAATGATGGGATAACTGGGCCAGAGTCCTGGCACACACCGCTGGGACAGCAGACAGCCAGCAGCACCCCACGGGCTGCCGTCGCTCAGGACGTGCTGAATGGCTGCCACAACCCAGAGAACAGCGGGTGCCTCACAGCAGCTGCTGTGCCCACGGTGCTGCTTTGGCTGTGCCACAGGGATGGCTGTGCCCTGCGCGTGCCCTGTGCCCACAGCCCAGGGCGACCCTTTGGTTTGAGAGGGAACTGGGGCTCAGTCCCAAAGGGAGAGACGAATGGGAGCACCATCTCTGCGGGGCTGTGCGTGAGGGGAGCAGGGCTGGGCTGCAGCCTGGGCACAGGGGACCAGAAGGGGCTGCCGGCTCTATGGTGCCCCGCACTACAGGTGCTCGCGTCTAACCCCCAGGTCTTGTTGGGGCACAGCGACGGCAGCAACGCAGGGCCGAGGGACGCCAGGAGAGAGCGGGTACGGAGAGCTCTGGGAACGCCAGGGCAAAGCACCCAGCTCCGCACACAGCTCCGGAGCCGCCGCCAACCGGCGGGGCGGGGGCACCATCCCAGCGGGCGCGGCTCAGGGCGGGGCCGTGCCGGTGCTGCCCCGCGCCGAGGGAGGGGCGTTGCGGGACCGCCGGCACCGCGCCGCCACTTGCCCGTCAGTTCCTGCCGGGGCGGCCGCCGCTGCCCGCGGTGCGGACCATGGACCGGCTGAGCGGTGAGGGCACGGCGCGGGCGACGGCACCGGGCGCTGCGGGGGGAAGGCGCGGGGGGTCGGTGCGTGTCGTCACCTGCGGCTGGGACGCGGGCTGGCGTTGGTCGGGCGAGTGTGGCGGGAGGGTGTGCGGGGGATGAGCGCTCGGTGCGCTCGTCGAGGAAGTGGTGGTCTCGGGATTGAGGGGAGGGAGAGTTTTCGCGCCGCGGCCGTGGCACCGAGCAGCCGGAGCTGCCGGGTTGGAGCGGAACGGGGACGGACCAGACCCGATCCGGTGCCTGCGCTGCGGGGAAGGTGCGGCGTGGTGCTGCGGGAGCCCGCGGGGCCGTGCTGCCGGTCACTGCCGAGCGCTGCCCCGGGGTTGTGCAGCAGCAGGTGGTGACGTGGGGCAGCGCACCGGCCCCGGCCTTGTTAGTGCCGCAGCAGTGCTAATGGTGCCGGGGACATGGCCCTCCGGCAGGGCAAAGTCGCTGTGAGTGCTGCTCGGGGTCAGCACCAGAGAGATCCGAGGGTCAGGGGTTCCCCTTCCCGATGGAAAAGGATGGGGTGGTGTTTCCACAGTGGAAACGTGATGTGAGGAGTTTGGCTTTGGGGATGCAGCATGCAGTGTTGGTGCTCAGGGAGCAGTACATTGCCTGGCATCACAGGAGAGGACAGGGACAGCCTCCCCTTGCAGCTCACCCAGCTCACCTGCCCCACAGTGCTGGCTCTGAAGGAGGCTGCTGCTGCAGGAAGAGTGTTGTTGTCAAACACACGTGGTGCCAGGGCCCAGAGGACCTCATTGATGGGCAAAGGGGAAAGCTGTGCAGTCTGTGGGAGGACGTCCCACCTGTGATGGGTGTCTACTAGGCAGTGCTCCCCGTGCCACATGATGAGCAATGAGGGCTGTAGGACCCCATCGTGGGGAGGTGATGGCGTGCTGCTGAGCCCAGACTAAGGCTTAGAGGAGATGAGCCCAGACGTGGCAAAGGGTGTGCATGGAGAGGTCCCTGTCCATGAGCTCTGAATGGAGGCCCACTGCCCCAATGCCTGGCATGCCCCACTTTGCGTAGGTTTCCCCACTGAGGCAGAGCTGTGCTGCTTCTTTTACCCCCTCATAGGTGCCTTCTATGGTAGTGGTGGAGGTGCCTGCTGCTTTACTGTCAGTGTGTGTAATTAATGGCTGTTGGCACTCGGATTGCTCTTTGCTGATGTAAACCTTCTCCAGACCCTCCTGCTCATCACCAGAGCCTCTGGATCCCTCTGAGGCTGTAGCTGTGCAGGGAGGGCATGAAGTTTCGGTGGCCGAAGGGCCTCTGACCCAGTCCCCAGCCTCTCCATGCTCTCTGGCAGCTACTCCAGGCTGTGCCAATGGAGGGCTATGGATGTGCCTGTGATTTGGGGATGCTCCATGCCATGAGCCTTTGCTCCAGCTGGGCTGTGCTTGCTTCTCCTCATTAATAACTCTTTGACCTTTCGCGCCACAAGAATTTCGATCTTGCACCATATCTGTGGTCTAAATCCAGCGAAGCCAGCAGAGATGTGTCAGGGATAAACTTGGCTCCAGCTCACCCGCAGGAATGGGGAGGCATTGGGCTGGGAAGGAGGGACCAGGCTCATTCCTGACCTGCTGCCTGCGCCCCACATGCAGCCTGGTGAAGGGGGCGAGGAGCTCTGGGGCCAGCTGTTAGCACCAGGCAAGTGCCGAGCTCTCCCCCGCATTGCAGCCATTCCTTCCGCTGGAAGCTGAGCTGCCTGGCGGCGAGGTCCTGTTTATAGCCCAGGGAATGGGGATGAGCTGTCCCTGGGCTGCCCCTGTCCAGGCAGGCAGTGTGTTATTGCCCCAAACAGCGGTGGGGCTGCTGGGCAGGGTGGGAAACAGTGGGCTCATGCCGGGTTAGCACCTTCCAGTCAGTGACCCCGGGGATCCCTATCGCACAGGGCTGTCTGGAAGCCTGCTTCTTTCCAGCGCTTGCTCTTGACCTGGAAGTGCTGTTTTCCGGTGGAAATGTGCTGAGCTGCATGCTGACGTGCCCAGTGCTGCACAGCACACACCAAAATGCTGCCTGCAGGAGGGCCGGCACTCCTCATCCCATCCCAGGAAAGCTTTGTAAGGTTTTGAAGTTGTCTCATCCTGAACAGTTGGAGGGCTTTGTAGAGGAGAACAGGGAGTGGAAGCTGGGCTCGGCCCAGTGTTTGCCTGTTGTTCTGTGGCCAAGTTGCTTGCTGGGACACAAGATAAGAGTTTTGCAAAGTGGAGGCTTGAAGTGGTTTCTGACATCCCAGACTCACATCCTAATCCTTTAACTCTTCCCTACACTAGTCCAGTCTGGCACAGCTAAAGGAACAGGTATCTCCTGTGTGGAAGGAACCTTTTTCCCATGTAAATTAATGGCAAAACTGCCACTTCTACATAACATCTATGAAATATCCCTCTCCCAGGGCAGGCAGCTTGGTCAGAAAATCCCCGAGTAGCTCTGCATTGTCCCTGCCTCACACACCAGCCCTGGGATGAATAGTGCTGGGCCCTGCCACCCGCAGCCCGGGCACTGCCGTGGCCAACAACACCCAGCTGTCATCACCCCCGGGTGCCAAAAGCTGTGGCATTCAGCGAGCTCCGGTCCCTCTGTGCTAATGATCTGCAGCCTCCGTGGTGGGGAAGGATGAAAATCTCTGATTTGGTGGTCCCACCCTATGGAACCTGCCTCAGCTTCTTCAGCCCTTTCGATTTTTGTTTCTGATAACGCCTCTCATCTCATCAAAGGAGGGCTTTTGGCAGGCAAGGGAAAACACTGGCATTTCGTAACAGTTTGGAATGAGCGCAGATCTTTGCTGGGAGGAGTTTCTATGCTCAAAATCTTTTTTTTTCTTTTTTTTTTTTTGTTTTGAAGTGGGTTTTGCCTGTATGTGATCCTGGAAGCGATAGGAGCGAGGTCTGGGCGCCGCCGTGTGCTCTGATTGCTGGCAATTAGCAGGAGAGCTCCGGGGAGGTGTGTGAGGAGCAGCCTGAGCAGTGGCTGTGGCTGAGCAGTGGCTGTGGCTGAGCAGTGGCTGTGGCTTTCTCCCAGGTGTTTTTGAACATTTGACCCACCAGACTCGCCGATGGTGGAGCAGCCCCTTTGTGTCTCATTGTCCGGCAGGTTCAGCCTCCCATTTGACAAATCCCAGTGTCATCTTATGCTTTGGGAAACTGAGGTTGTACGGGGCAGAGCCAGGAGTAGGAGATGTGTAGGAACAGGTTTGATAGCTGGCTTTGTGTGCCGAAGCTAAAAGCAGGTAGGGTGAACCAGTCCCGGCACCATCAGAGACATCAGCACTTACTGGGGCAGTCACACCGTCCTGTGTGCTTGGGCTTGGCTTTCCCACCGTGCTGCACTGGCTGTCCTGGCTCCAGTCCTGCCCTGAAGGGGTTAAGTGGGTAGGAAATGCTGCAGGCTGGTGGCCTTGCCGCTGCACCTGATGCTCGCCAATGGAAGGAAACGGAAGGGCTGTTCTCAGCTGAGCAAACACGCTTATCCTGCCCTTGAGGATGCTACGGCAGCAAGGCTCCGGCCCCCAAAGTGCAGACACCCTATGGGTGCCCCACTGTGTCCACCCCACAGGGCTGGGCAGGGCTGGTTCTGGGGTGCTGACTTCATAGCGATTTTGCCCCTATGGGATTTTTCTACCCCTGCTGGTTTTTACTCCTCCCACCACCTCCAGAAGGAGGTGTCCCCATCATGCAGCATGGGTGGATGCATTCAGAGAAGCAGAGCTGGCTCTGGCTGATTCCCCATCCATCCTGTTCCTGCAGCTCCTGTGTCCCCCCAGCCCGCCCCCTGCTAGGGGAGAGTCCTGTGTCCTCCTGTACACAATGGCCCCATGGCACTTTTCCTATAGGAAGCACATCTGTTGTATGGGGCTTTGGGGAAGGGTGATGCCTAGGACACAGAAAGCTTCCATCCATCCGTAGGGCTGGGATGCCCATTTGGGAGGTGCCTGCTGTGTCACCTGCACGCAGGGTGTGCACCTGGCAGTGCCTGCAGCCACCCTGTGCTGCTCTGTTCCACTGCTGGGGCCTCTCCTGGTGTGGGGGCACGGCAGCATCCTGCTGTCTCTGCTGCTGCAGGGCTGGTTTTGAAGAGGCCAATGCCAAAATTTTACTTGGAAAAAGCAGAGTTTATTCTGAGTTCTGGCTAATCCTAACATCTCTCCTCAGCCTGAAGCTTGTTTTTATACATTGCTCAGCAGGTCTTGCCCCTGCCCGACTATTCCTTTAAAAGGGCATCTCATACCTCTCTTTTCCTTTCATTACTTAAACACGTTCTCAGCCAGCAGCTCTTATCAACCCAGCCCCGCTCCCTGCTCCCAGTCTCCCTGCAGAGCATCACACTGATTGCTGAAATGTCACCCACTGAGCGCAGCCCTGTGTGCTCACAGAGCTGTGTCCTTGGCGCTGGGCTGTGCCTGGGCTCAGGGAATCCTCACCCAGGGGCTACCGTGTCCCTGTACCTTTGTTTGCTCAGCTTCTTGCTTCACTCAGCAGTAAAAGAAGGTGATGCAGAAAACTCTGGGGTCAGGGCAGCTGCAGCCTCATTGTTTCAGAGGGGGAAAGTTTGCTTTGGGTGAGCTAAAACAAACCTCCACAATCTTCTCAGGGAGATGGAGAAATGTCAGCACAGGGGGCAGCCCCTGGGTAGCATCCCCAGCACAGGGCACCAAGAGGCCTTATCTGCCGCGGTCACAGGAGGTGGTTGGGGGTGATTCAATCATTCCCCTGTTAATTATTACCTGCGCAGCTCAGGCTCATGGAGCCATTCTGCTGTGGTGCAAGCACTGTGGGGATCATGTAGCAGGCAGGGCACAGGCCTGGAGTGCTGAGAGAGGGGGCTCAGGCAGAGCGTGTCTGGAGCATGATCTGAGCTCCCCCTGGGCTGGGCTCACGGCTCAGCTGCTGGCTTCTGGGGTCACTGAGAGCAGGGCTGCCAGATAAGGCTTTCAGCAGAGCTATTTATATCAGGGAGAGAGCCGCTGCTGGCACATAGCTGGACCAGGCACAGGGCCCTTCTCTCGAGCCGTGCTGAAAACAGCAGCAGCAAACGTGTGCCGGTGGTCAGCACAGCCCTGAGTGCCTGGGGTGCACGTTTCCAAGGGTAAAGCATTCCCTGGCTGTTTTGTCTCCCTGGTGTTTCTCTCTCCCTTGGTCCCAGTGCTGGAGCAGGGCAGAGGGCAGCAAGCTGTGGGCTCCTTTCTGTAAGATGAGAATGCAGTGGTCGCTCTGCCGGTGGGGACCTCCTGTCCCCTTGAGCAAGCATGCTGCACGTTCAGCTCCCAGGCTGATTTTTCCAAGGCTATCAGCTGAGGATATTAAATACCGCAGTGTTGTGTTGATGAACTACCCAGAAGATTTGTGCCCCTGCCCTGCCCAATGCAGCCTGGCCACACAGGGTGCTGCTGGTCCCTGCTGCTGGCAGTGCAACAGGCGCTCAGGAGGTGTGAGCCGCCTGTGCTCTGCAGTGCTGGGGATGCTGCAACCCCTGAGCTGGGGACACCTGCCCTAGGATGGGGGTTAATGTCTGTGGGGGTGGTTGGAGAGGGGGTTGGGGGGCACACAGGAGGAGCCCGAAGCAATCAGGCTCTGGCTGCCAGAGCTGGAAGTGGAGACACTGCCCCCACCCACCCCTTTCAAGGGGCCCTTGTTCACAAGGAGGAGATGATTCATGGGCATCAAGCGGCCCCTGAGCAAATCTTCCACTGTTATGGGATGTTTCCAGAGCATGAGTGTGATAATTAATGACTTGCTTTTCTCTTAAACCCTCTGTGCTGCAGCGTGCCAACTCGCTGGGTATGCACTCAGACAGGAGGGGGCTTTCCAGGCTCTTCTTGCTGCCAGCCCAGTGCAGCTCACCCTGTGCCCACCGGGGGCTGAGATGCTGTGGGGCCTCGTGCAGCATGGATTGGAGGAACAATGGTGGGAGCAGTGTGCCTGCCTCCTACCCATGGAAACAGCCCTGTGGGAATGGGAATGGCCCCCCAGCATTGGGCTGGGAGGCTCCAGCCTTCCTTCCCTCAGAACTCCTCTGCGTGCTCAGTGCCACTTGTCCTCAGGTGCTGCGGTGGCCCCCTCCCCTCCTGCACCCCACATATTTATGGCATCCCAGGAGCTATAAACATCTGTTTACTGCCGGTGGTGACTCCAAGCAGTGCTCCTCCGCAGGCAGAGCATCCTGGGGCCCTGCCCACGCCAACAGGAAGGATTTATTTTTGCTCAGTTTTTATTTTAGCTATAAACAATGGCCGTCACTCCCAGCATCCGATTTCCCCCGGCCCCCCTCGCCCCCGGCCTCCACCTGGCGCAGGAGGAAGTGGGGCCTGGGGGGGACAACAGAGCCGCGGGCTGAGTCCCTGCAGCGATGTTGCAGTGCTGCTCCCTGGAACTGTTCCCCCTCCTCGGGGCTCCCTTGGGCTGTGGCTGCCAACCAGCTCTGCTTTGCAGCCACACGTGCGTAGTCTTATCTCTGCCTCTGTGACAGCCAGTCCGTGCACACGGAAACTGCTGCGTTAGCTTGGCCGGAGACTCTTCTTCCCCTTCCTTCTTCTCCTCTTCCTCCTCCACCCCCCTGCAGGTTGCTGAAGCAAGAGCTGCTGCTTGCTCCTGTGACCGAGCAGAGGCTGAGGAGAGGGGACACGCTTTGCAGCTGCGCCCAGAGCCTTATCTCCAATCCAGAGGACACGGGTTCCCAAGAGGAATGTGTTCACAGGGTCTAAGAATAGAGCTGGCCTGGGCATGAGGTGGGGAGTGGTGTGGGGTGCTGCTGTGGAGAGGGGCGCACTGCTTGATGCTGTCTGTGGGGTGTACTGGGGTGTAGAGCAAGCACTGCCTGCTGACCTGAGCAGCAGCAGCATCCTGGTGGTGTCGTGAGCATCATTCTTGGTGCTGGTCCCCAGACCTCCTGTCCCAGGAGTGCTGCCCTGTGTCTTGTCCATCCCAACCAGCCCAGCTTAGCTCATGCTAAAGCCATCTGCCTCCATAGCTCCCAGCCCTCCCAGGCACAGGGACCTCTGACATCTTCCCATCCCTGCTGCAGCAGACGTGGAGAGCAGCGCGTCTCCATTGCAAGGCTCCCTGTCCTGGGATGCCTGCACCCAGCACAGAGAAGTGGTCTCATGGTGTTTGGGCTGCAGGAGAAACTCCAGCAGCACCCAGCAGGTGGGACCCTGTGTCTGCACTGCTGCTTGGCAGCGGGGGACTCAGGCTGGGCTCTCTGTGGCCAGTGCCCCTGCTCGCCCAAGGGCGGGCTGTATGCTGGCACCAGACATCGAGCCCCTGTCTGTGCCATCCGTGCAGTGACCCGTGGGCAGTCTCCCCTGGCTTCCTGCAGCCGCCTCATTAACCTCCTGTGGGCTGGGAGCTGATCAAGCTCAGGAAATTAATTTCTTCCCTCCCTCCGCTCCCCCAGGCGCAGGCTCGGCTCTGTGCACCCGCTGCAGATCAAGGCCCCTTTGAGCGGCTCACCCCCTCGCCCCCCCCTCGGCTCCGGGGACAGCTGTAACAAGGGAGATGCAGGGGACAGCTCAGCTGGGGAGGAACAAAGGAGCCTTCAGTGCTCTGCTTCGAGCACTCGCTGGCCAAGGCGCTGCCTGCTCTGTGGCCCTTTGGCCCTCAGTTGGTCTGGTGCCCTGACAGAGGTCTGAGAGCTGTGATGGGAGATGTCCTGGGGGATGCACTGTGGGCCGCAGTGTGCTGTGAGAAGGTGGCAGAGGGCATGGTCCTTATCTGCTGAGCTGGGGCAGGGAGTGGGTAAGTGTCTCCCCAGGCGCTGGCGGGATGTCTTGCTTTTCTTCTCAGCTGCTTCCTCACTAGCCCAGAGCCCTGCCGAGCCCTGCAGCTGGATCTTGGCCAGCCAGAGGAGAATGTCTCACCTGGCAGTGTGTTTCCACCATTTCCATTCTGCATGCATCCTGGGAATGTCTGCCCCTCTCCCCTGCCTCGGTGGAAGGGGAGAGCAGTGGGAGCTGAACACCCACCCACCTATGTGCTGTGTGCTGCTTTTCCAGCTCCAAAGCTCGAGCAGCAGCCCCGGTCCCACTGTGTCGCCCTCTCCTTCTCCATGGGCTGGGAGATGCTGCCCACTCACTGCTGCTCACTGTCGTCCTTGGGGTCTGCCTGTGGGAGACGGGCACTGGCAGAGTCGTGCCGAAGGGCTGTGCTGGTGTTTGGCTTGGCGCTGGGGAGGAGGAGGAAGCAGAAGGTCTGTGGAGATAGAAAGCCATCGGCAGAGGCAGCAGGATGCAAGCCACATCCTGCCCTGTGTCCTGGGGAGCGGTGCTTTGGAGCCGGGCATGCTATCTTCTTGTCTGGGGGGATTGCCTTGGCTGGGCGCTGATCAGCATCAGCTGGCTCACATTGGGCTCCCCTTTGGTTGAGGGATGTTTCACTCACCCTGGGAAACACCCCTCACTGCTGCCTGGCTCTGCACTGCCCTGCAGCTACGGGGCAGACAGTCCTTCCTCTGAGCACCACCGCTGTGTCCCTGCAGAGAAGTGATGGTCCAGCAGTGTGCCCAGTGGCTGTGTGCTCTGTCCATGAGGCATGCGCTCTGCTTTCCAAACACCCCATCACTCAGCACGTCCCAGCTGCCGCTGCAGTCCCCTCTGGCCTCTCCCCTGTCCCTGCAGACAGCCAGCTGCAGGGTCACCCCAGCTGTGCTCTGATGATGTTCAGTTGCTGCCAAGATGTCGCTCACACTTGCATTGAAAGAAATGGTTGGGATTTTTTCCCCCGCTGTCGATAGCCTCCAGAGCCACAGGTTTGTTGGGGTCCTAAGCTGGGCCTCTCAGACCTGGGATGTCTCAGGTGCTGGATGCTGCAGGTGCTACCCACATAACACAGGAGCTGAGGTTTGTCTCCAGCTCTGTTCTGCTCAGCAGAGATCAGGAGAGCAGCCTGGGAGCTGCATGCTGGAGCTGCTGAGGAGCCCATCCCAGCTCTGTCCTGAGGCTCTGGTTACCAGCAGGGCTCTGCCTCAGGCCATGGGCTGAGCAGGGCTGGAGGTGCTCTGCAGGCAGCACGGGCACACTGAGGGGTGCTCAGTGCCCTGTAGCACATCGGGGGCTAAGCAGAGCTGCTCCCCAGCACTGTGCCTGCAGCAGGGGTGCTGCGTGGCGATGCTTTCCCTTCCCTCCTCACCAGCATACCAAATACCGCCTGAAGGGATTAGTTTTTTCTGTAAGCCTGCTCTAAAATTCAAGCACGTGGAGTTGTGTTACACATGGGTGCAGCCTTGCAGCAGCACACAGCAGGTGTGCTGCTGCATCAGGTGCCCCATCCCAGGGACGGAGCACCAGCAGCCGTGCTACACTGTAGGTGGGACAGACGTGTAGTGTTATCTGCATGGAAACATTCACGTGCTCAGCCCTTTGATAGCAGTCCAGCAAGCTTGCAGAGCTCAAGTTTCCACCCACAGGCTGCATCCCAGTGTCTGCGTGCGGGTGTGTGCAGGGGGAGCACGTGTGCATTTGGCAAACAGCCCTCAGCTCAGCCCAGGCTCTCAGCCCCACGGGGGTCTTCCATGTGTTGCAGCCCTTTCTGCCTTCTCTCAATCTTTTTGCACATCTATTTCAGCACCTCTGGTGTTGCCCCTGTGCATTTCATGCCTGGCTGTGACGAGGGGGAGAATGTCCTCAAGGCAAAGGTTGACTCAGTTCCTGAGCTTGTCACAGTTTTGAGCCAAAAGTTGAATCAAAATGTGCAAGACTGCTGGGCTGGCTTGGAAAGTGCCCCATGCCTCCCATGTGCCCTTGTTGTCCCAGCTGCCTCTTCTGCTGAGCCTCTGCTCTGTGTGCCCTTCCCCACATGCAGAGAGGCTGTGGGTGAAGCCCAGCATCCTGACATCGCCATGTTCATGGGCTTTTCTCTGCTTCCCCCAGTGCTGGACCAGCTCCTGCCAGAGCTTAGCATCCTGCTCAAGCTGCTGGACCACGAGTACCTGAGTGCCACGGCCCAGGAAAAGAAGGTGGCTGTGTCCTCCATCTTGCAGAAGCTGCAGCCGCCCACAGGTCAGTGTCCCACTGCCATGGCACCCAGTGGCTGTCCCACTGGCACTGTGTCCCCAGCCTGCTCTGTGGCCATGAGTTGGCATGTCTAGGGGGTGAGAGGTTCTGGTGCCTGCCTGGCTATGCTGCCCAGCTCCAGGCTGAGCTTCCCTCCTCACTCCCAGGGAAGGACACGGACTTCATGTATGTGAACACGGCCTCCCTGAGCAATGGCACCAGCTTTGTGGAGTCTCTCTTCGAGGAGTTTGGTACGTGGGACCATCCCAGGATGGTGCTGGGTCTCACTATCAGGTGGTGGGCTGGGCTCCCAGCTGACTATGGGGGCTCTCAGGGGGGTAGGAGGGAGGCTGAAGCTGTGTCCTTGTGCCCAAGTAGGGCATTGTCATCTTGGGCACCTGTTCCTGCTGCCCCATATTCATGCCCATGAATGCTTGGCCTGCGGGCTCCCTGGGAACATGGATGCCCATCTCTAGGGTCTCGCTACTCCCTCACCCTCATCACTTGCTCCCAATCCAGACTGTGACCTGCGGGATCTCCGGGACATGCAGGAGGATGACGGGGATACTAATGACAGCATCGGTGTGGAGCTCGTGAGGAGCCAGCCAGCAAAGAGCGTATGTCCTGATACTTTGAACTCTCTGCACCAGCACGGGGAGGTGGCTGGGACCTGCTCCTGCCTCTCACACCAGAATGCCTGCTGGCCCCTCGGGGATGCATGGCCTCTCACTTGCTGGTGTTTCTGCCACAGGTTCCTGCAGATACCCCTCCGCCTCTGCCCACCACCCCCCCACCTGAGGATTACTATGAGGAAGCGCTGCCTCTGGGCCCGGGCAAGGCCCCCGAGTACATCACCTCCCGCAGTGAGTCCTGCTCCCGGCCACGTCCCACCTGCCCCACAGCCAAACAGGCAGAGCCAGACCCTCCCGGTGAAGGAAGCCACCCGCACTGCGCCGCACCCACTTATTTCCCATCCCATCCCACCATGCTGCTTTGCACCAGGCAGTTTGCTCCTTGGTGGGGAGGGGGCAATGAGCAGAGGTGACAGCCTCGGTGTCTGCGTGCACTTGCAGCAGATGCACATTGCTCTGCCAGACTGCAGGCTTACCCACAGCCCTGGCCGTCCTTTGCTTCCCCTGCAGACAGCTCCAGCCCCCCCAACTCTATCATGGATGGCTACTATGAGGACGCAGACAGCAACTACCCCGTCACCAGGATGAACGGGGAGCAGAAGAACTCTTGTAGGTACCTGGGTGCCCTCACCAGGCAGGGAAGAGCTTCAGCAAAGTGGGCGTGAGACATGGGCTCAAGCAAATCTGAGAGATGCTACGTGCTGAAGGTGCAATGCGGCTGTGCCTGGCTGCAGTGCCGGCAGGAGGGGAGGCACCGAGCTTTCCTGACCTGCTCCTCTCTGCTGCACCAGGAGCCTTTAAAAGTGTGAGACTTACAAAGAAACAAGCCAGCCCCGGGGTTTGGACAGGCATGCCTGGGACTGGCTTTTGGCCTGCAAGCATCATGAATGATGTGGAGGGGAAATGGGGGAAATAGGAGTAGTTGGGGTCAAAGCAGCAATGCTTTCAGAGCAGGATGTGGAGCTGCTCCATCTGAATGGAGTGATTTGCCTACTCCCTTCCAGACAATGACTCAGATGCCATGAGCAGCTCCTATGAATCTTACGATGAAGAGGAAGAGGAGGGGAAAGGCCAGCAGCTGACACACCAGTGGCCATCAGAAGAAGCCTCCATGAACCTGGTGAAGGACTGTAGGATTTGCGCTTTCCTGTTGCGCAAGAAGCGCTTTGGGCAGTGGGCCAAGCAGCTCACCATCATACGGGATGGCAAACTGCTGGTGAGCCCGGTGCTGGTGGAGCATCAGGGGTGGGAAGAGACCTGCAGGTGGGCTAGGGGGAGGTCAGCAAACCCTCCAAGACTCCGACCCTCCAAGACTGCGACCACCCCACAGCATGTGCAGGGGTTGCTGCTGCTTCCTTTGCATGCAAACAAAGGGCTCCTTGCTTTTGGGACCCCGTGGCTAGTGAAGGAAAGGGAGAGGGCATCCTGGAGCCCTAGTATTGTTGAGTTTCTGTGTAGCAGAGACACAGCCACCTCCAGCTGTGCCAATGGCTGCAGGGTTGCCCATCCCTACCCACCATCCTGGGCATGGCAGCAGCATCATCTGAGCCCTGAGTGGTTCCCTTTGCTTCTCCCAGTGCTACAAAAGCTCCAAGGACCGGCAGCCGCACGTGGAAGTGCCCCTGAGTACCTGCAATGTCATCTATGTCCCCAAGGATGGGCGACGCAAGAAGCATGAGCTGCGCTTCTCACTGCCTGGGGCTGAGGCACTGGTGCTGGCTGTGCAGAGCAAGGAGCAGGCTGAGGAATGGCTGAAGGTAGACTGCTGCCTCCCCCTCGCTCACAGCCTTCCTCTCGCTGCCCTAGGGAAGGAGAAGGGGAAGGGGGTTTTCCTCTGGCTCTTATCAGCCGTGGGGATAGCTTGCTAGCTGCTTCCCAAGCCCTGGGCGGCTCCTGTGCCGATAGCCCAAGCCCCTCACCAGGGAGTGGAATGGGAATGTTTGCTCACCCCCTCCTCTTCCTCGTGGCCCTTTCCTGCCTTTGTTCTGGGTGTGGGAGGCAGGGAAGAGGCCATCTCTGCTGTGAGCCCTGGGCTGAGAAAGGGGCTGTGCTGCCTCTCCTGCAGGAACTGTGACATGGGGGGCAGTAGGGTGTGTAGTGCTGGCAGTGTGGTTGTGCAGCTCCCAGATCCCTCACATCCAACCCTGTGACCATGCATCTCAACAGCAGCTGTTGTTTGGAAGGGGCCTCAGGCAGGCAGGGTTTGTACCCCAAGCAGGGCTTGTGGCTGGCAGTAGAGCTGGGTGCTGCAGAGAACACTGTGGCCAGCTGGGCGGGCTGTGCAGTGGGAGCTTGGTGGTGTGGGGACCCTTGGTCCCCAGCCCATTGTGAGGGGCTGCTCAGAGGCCTTTCTTCGCAGGTGATAAAGGAAGCAAGCAGTGCAGGAGCAAGCGGGATGGAAGTCCCCACGTCCCCAGTGATGCCCTGCAAGATGGACCTGGATAAGGTGATATTTTCTGGCTGTGGCTGGGAGGACAGGGACTGGCTCAAGTGCTATGTGGGGCTGGTGACCTTCCATCCTCACAGCAGGTCTGCAGGGCCAACGGGCTCCCAGCACAGGGTGCATGTCCCAGCCCTGTGCTGGAGGGACAAAAGCCCGAGCGTGGTCATTGCTTGGGCCTGGGCAGAGGGATGCTGCTGAACCAGTGCCTGCCCCGCTGTTCCCCACAGAGGCTGTCACAGGAGAAGCACACCTCTGACTCGGACAGTGTGGCAACGGGTGAGACCTGCTCCCCCATGGCCCGCAGAGAGCTCTGCGAGAACGGTATGGCCCTGGCAAGATGGGATGTCCTCCTGGCCCTTTAGCAGGGACACTGCGATGGGTGATGGGGGCTATCAGGGCTGTTCTCTTCCAGGGAAAGGCAAGAAGAGTGGCTTGGCTGACATGAAGGGCTCAATGAGCCGGGCAGCAGGGAAGAAGATCACCAGGATCATCAGCTTCTCCAAGAAGAAGCCTTCCCCTGAGGACACGCAGACCTCCTCCACTGAGGAGGATATCCCATGCTGCGGTTCGTGGGGCTTGGGGCAGAAATGGGTCCTGAGCTCCCTTCTGAGGGGCTGTGAGATGGGAGCTCCCATTGAGCTCATGGAGAATTAGGGCACTCCCTGGGGCTCCAGAATGGTGCTGAGACTCTTCTGTCCTCAGGCTACCTGAGCGTCCTGGTCAACCAGTGCTGGAAGGAGCGCTGGTGCCGCCTCAAGGCCAACACCCTCTACTTCCACAAGGACCGCACCGACCTGCGCACCCACGTCAATGCCATCAACCTCCGCGGCTGTGAGGTGGTCCCAGGACTGGGCCCCAAACACCCCTTCGCATTCCGTATCCTGCGCAATGGGCAGGAGGTAGCTGCACTAGAGGTGAGCAGGGCACTCCACCTCCCTGGAGACGTTCCTGGCGGGATTGTCATGCTGGGGGAGCACCTTGGAATCATAGGAAGACCTCTAAGATCATCTAGTCCAATTGTCAATCCATCATTGCCATGCCCACTAAATCGCCAGCGTGTCCACTAAAACATCATTCTTTGGATGGAGCCCAGTCTGGAGATGCTCAGCCCCATTGGAGTGCTACCAACGCTCCTCTGTCCCAAGTTCACCTTCACTTGCTGTTTGGGCTTTTATTAGGAGAAAATCAACCCTTTCAGAAGCCAGCACATGGTGCCTTGCTTTCCCCTCCTGTGCACACAGATGAAGCCCAGGGTGCCATTATGGTGCAGTGATGTGCAGGGAGGAGGCTGGAAGGGCTGAAGTAAGCAGCTTGCTGGTGGCTTGGGAATGCATGTGCTTTCTCTTCGATCCTCCTAAACCTTGCACATGTGCTTTGCATCAAAAAGCCCTTCCCTGCAGTGGGGCTTTGTGTTTTGGGGTAGGAGTGAGGGTCACTTGAAGCCAGGCATGCTCCCCAGCCCCTTCTCTCTCCACAGGCAAGCTGCTCAGAAGACCTGGGCCGCTGGCTGGGCCTTCTCTTGGTGGAGACGGGCTCCCAGACTGCACCAGAGGCCTTGCACTATGACTATGTGGATGTGGAGACAATTGCTAACATTGTGACAGCCGTAAGGCACTCCTACCTGTAAGACTTTCCTCCTGCTGTGCTAAACCACCATGGGGTGGGATGGTGAGCCTCATCCTGGGCTCCTGGGCAGGGGCGTGGGAGGGGACGGGGTTTTCTTGAGATCCCAGGAGATAGAAGGGACATCCCAGAGGCTGGCATTTCTCAAAGCAAGGCATCTTCCCTTGGGCAGGACTGAAATTAGAAGGTGCTTTTTAAGTTGTGGATGCCCCATTCAAGGCCAGGTTGGATAGGGCCTTGGGCAATCTGATCTAGTGCCTGATTTAATAGTTGGCAACCTTACTCGTGGCAGGGGAGTTGGAATGAGATGGTTTCTGAGGTCCTTTCCAACCCAAGACATTTTATGATTCTGCGATTGTATGATTCTTTAGTAATGCTGATGAAGGACCTAAGGGATATGTGTGCTTGGGTAGGGCAGAGTGAGCACTCAAAAGCAAAGCTGTGTCCCTGCAAGAGCTGGGAGAGCAGTGAGATCAAAGAGCCCATTGTGGGGCTGGCAGGGATGTCCTGGAAAGGAAGCCCATGGCACACCCAACCCTTGTCCCACAGGTGGGCCAGCAGCTCCCAGGACAGCCGGCCCGACTCCTCCCGTGTGGTGTAAGATGATGTCCCCTACGAGAAGGTTCAGGTGAGTGTGACTCAGGGCCTCATCATGTCCCACTGCTGTGAAGGAGGTGTCCTGGGGATGCTTGGTGGGTTGTGGCAGTCCCACAGGTGTTTCAGCATGCTCTCCTGTCCCCACCGCAGGCTGAGGAGGAGTCGGGACGGCCAGCAGGAGCCCAGGTGAAGCGCCATGCCTCCTCCTGCAGCGAGAAGTCGCGGCGAATTGACCCGCAGGTCAAAGTGAAGAGACACGCATCGAGTGAGTGGGGGTCTGCGAGGGGGCCTTCAGAGTGGGGGAAGCCCCCGGCCTCTGTGTGGAGGCTGATCCCACCAAGGGGTCCTGGGTCGAGCTGTGCTTGCCCAGTGGGACCATGAGAGGTGTCCTTGCAGCTTGGGTTGGGCTCAGGTGGGGCTTTCTTAGGCTGGAGCCATTGTGATGGGCTCTCCTTGTGCATGCAGATGCCAACCAGTACAGGTATGGGAAGAACCGGGCTGAGGAGGATGCCAGGCGGTTTCTGACAGAGAAGGATAAACTGGAGAAGGAAAAAGCAGCAATCCGCAGTGAGCTGGTGCTGCTGCGGAAAGAGAGGAGGGAGCTGCGGGAAGCCATGAAAGGCAGCTCAGGTAGGTTGCATACTGTGGCTGAGGATGGGTACGGTGGGAAGGGCCGGGATGGAAATGCAGGGCTGTCAGTGTGGCCGTGGCACTTGTGACCATGCTCAGGCTTGGCTGCAGCACACTGCTGGGCCAGCAGCCCCATCTAGTGTCACTACCCAAGAGGATGGATGGCTGCCCAGCCCCGGCAGCCTCAGCCACTGAACCGGGCACTTGTGTGATTAGGAGTGAAGCTGCAGGACCTGGAGCAGCGTGTGGCTTTGCTGGAGGAGCAGTGCCGGCAGAAGGAGGAGCGCCGCGTCGACCTGGAACTCCAGCTGAGCGAAGTGAAGGAGCAGCTGAAGCAGTCGTTGGCAGGAGGGCCGGCCCTGGGGCTGGCTGTGACCGGCAAGACTGAGAATGGGGTATGCACCTCTTCTTCCTTGCTCCTCTGGCACCGGCAAAGGGGTTTGGGGTGGGTGCAAGAAGCACGTGGGGATGAGGGGACACCCCTAATCTTTGTCACATTGTGGTTAGAGGTGGGAAGCAAAGCACTGACATCAGCTTTGACTCCATGACAGTTTGTGCTTTCCTGGCACTTTCTGCTCTCTAGGTTTTGTAAATCCTTCTTATTCTACCTCTTCTCCACAGGAAGCTACAAACAAGCCAAATGGGAGCCCCCCTGAACATTTGGTTCCCGTTAACAGTGCGGCTGAACTGAGAAAGAGAAGCCCCTCCATCCTTCCTGCCAACAAGGGCAATGTGCTGAGGAAGGCCAAGGTCCTGCTTTGCTCCTCCTCTCCTCCCTGGCCCCCAAGGAAATCTCAGTTTTTCATCCTGTCCCCATATTTGACCAAGAATTTGGGGGATTGTGGATGCTCCTTACTCCAAACACAAGGGATGCTGCCTGGGTTGCATCTGGGCTGGTCCCCTTCGGTGGCAGAGGCTACTGACATGAGCCTAGCCTGCAGGAGATTTGAGGGGCCCAGGGCTGGGTGGGCAGCAGTGAAAGTATCACCTCTCCAACGCCCAGGGCAGCACTCACCAGCCTTTGGAGATGCTGGGGTGGTCCAAAGCCCCAGGGAGGGAAGGAGGCCCTCAAAGGGCTCAGTGCTCACTCCTCCAGCCTCTGATGTCTCCTCATCCCCCTCTTTTTTTCCTCTTTTCCTGCAGGAATGGGAAAAGAAGCAGACTTAAACCAGATAGTGGGAACTCCTGCCAGGCCCCACTGGACTCTGTGGCCCACTGAAGAGCTACAAGGCCCCTTTCTCCCAAGCGTGGGGAGAACTGCCCTCCCTTGCCCCTCTGCTACAGCACCTACCACATGGGCAACACTATGAACTGTGGGGAAGGGAGTGGGAGGGGATTTACACAGAGGGGGGTGAGGTGCTGGAACAGGCTGCCCAGAGAAGCTGTGGATGCCCCATCCCTGGAGGCATTCAGGGCCAGGTGGGATGGGATCCTGGGCAGCCTGATCTAGTGGTTGGCAACTCTGCCCATGGCAGAGGGGTTGAAACAAGACGATCTTTAAGGTCCCCTCCAACCTAAGCCATCCTACAACTGGGGAGGCAGGTGGGAAGCAGGAGTCCTTTGGCGATCAGGGTCACATACTACTGGGGAACCTATCTCTGGGCGTCCTCCCACATGGCCAGGAGCTTGGCACAAGGCATGTACCTGTGTGACACGGATAGCGCGTGGGACTGATGCAGCCATCGGATGCTCTGCTTTATCAAGATCCATGTTCTACCCCAGGGACACCAGAGGCCTGGCTAATGTTTTCTAAAGTGACCGTGGATTCTTTGGGGATTCATGACTGCCTGGACATTGGGGTTTATGAGCTCAGGACCTGATCCTTTGGAGATGCCCGTAATTTGCCCTTCTCACTGCTCTCAGCTCCACAGTGTCTCATCTCAGGGTTCTTTGTGCCTCCGGCGCACTGTGTGTCAGCTGTATGCCCTCACTCAGTGCCTCCTTCTTGTCCTCCAGGCACACTTGCTTCCTTTGGGAGGAAACAAAGCTCAAGCATCAGCAAATTAACAGCAGGCACCTTTGGACCTTACTGAGCAGCACACTAGTGCTATAAGAGCTGAGGCTGGAGGCAGCCTGACTCCCCAGCCCCGTGCTGCTTTCAGGGGAGCAGAAGGGCCTGGGACACAGAGTTTGCCAAAGCACGTCGTCAATGTGGAGCAAGGGGAAGTTTGAAAATAAAAAAATAAAAAGTGCTTTCAAGTGAGGGGACTGGAACAGAAAGGAGGAATGAGGGAAGGTAATTCAGCACAGGTAGAAACAAGGGAGAGGAATAAGAAGGGAAGGCCCAAGCCGGTGTGCAAGGGACAAGTGAGCGCCCACGGCCCATTTGTGCTCACTGCTGCCACAGTTACCCTCTGCAGCTTGGTCCCCTTTAATAACTCGGTCAGCAGCTTGTAATAAAACCACTGGCACTAGCACGGCCCTCTCCTGGCTGCAGGGAGCGAACTGGTGTTGTTCCTCTTGCTTGCAATGGGAGGCCAGCGTGGCCTGGGGCTGTGCACACAGCGGCTGCGGGGGCAGCAGGACGGATCCCCGCACATCACTGCGGGGGCTGCGGGTTCACGGCTGTGGGTTCGGAGCTGCGAGCTTCCCCCCGGTCGCCTGCGGGGCAGGACCCAGCCTGCAGCCACAGGCCCGGTCCACGACGGCACGCGGGG